>CM076578.1:808165273-808664355 GCA_034641835.2 Pinus albicaulis | reverse complement strand
AACATTGACTTTTAAAATGACATGGCTATCGATGTTTTAACCTATGTTGATAATATATTTCAATTATATAATAAAAATAAAATGATTTATTTTAAATATGATTGGGTAGTGAGGTTTTAGGTCTTATTTCCGAACTTTGGATAAACAACTTTCCTCATATTCAATGGAAAAAATTTGGTGCAACGTATTTTAACCAATAACCAAAGTCCAGTTATGGGGATGCAACAAAGTTGGGAAATCCTTTTTATAACCAAAGTTTCTGTGATTTACTGTTTTTTTATATCCAAACTGTTTCTTCATATCCAAATTGAACTCTACTTTTCTATCCAAATTTTTATGGACAACCATTTTCTATTGGAACTTTTCTTCATATCGAAAGTTTTCTAGGAAAAGTTTGTCACCCTTCCGGCAGAAAGCCACCTGCCACTTTTTCTTGCCCCCTTTCACCTCTTCCATCATCATGCTCCCTCTTCATTCCACCGCAGCATTTCAACATCCTCCCATCCCTTCTTCATTCCAAGACAAAATTTCAATAGCATGAGCTTGAGTTTCTAGCAATGCGGCTTGTATACATCATATATCACACGCTAGATATGCGGCACAAGCTAGATATTTCTTCTACCTAGCCACTGAAATCCTGCATTGCATAAATCACAATGAGTTAAGGTAAATCCTCATAAATCACAATGAGTTAAGCTAATATAGTTTTATCTCTCCACCAGGCTGCATAACAAGTCAGACTGTGCAGTAACAATGAAGAAATACATTCCAGCGAGATAGCAGAGAACTGCATTCCAGCATAGAAGACTGCATCATAAAAGGTTGCAAGAAGGACTTGATTAGAAGCTCAAATCCTTTTCTAATATGCAAGCTCTATCAGGTCAGTGTTCGATAATTTGTACCAGTCATGAGGATATTTCATGGATGATAAATTTCATTAGCTATTTCATGAATAATACATATACATATCTAGGTAAATACTCATATATACTTATCTACTTGGTTGAAACTGTGATTCTATAAAATATTGAAACTGTGATTATATAAAATACAAACTTCGTCTCAAAGATTTAATTTCATTGGGATGCATTTAAGGGTTGAATTGGAGGTCAAGTGTGATTATGGGGATACACTCTAACTTGTTCAATGTCGAAGTGAAATTCTATCAAATGTCTCATTGGGGCGATGCTTGTGCAGGAAGTCTGGCTTGAGTCTATACAGAGCTATTTATTCCATAATTTCTATGAAACACCTTATGTTTGAAAGGGTCAATCGAAATTAATAAAGTAGACAACAGAAAGGTTAACATCAATCATATAAACACAAGGTTGATACTTCCTCTAAGAAAGCAGAAGCTCATGTTGTGGCATTCACTATAAACCTAGATTGTGTAGACCTATTGGTCTTCCAAGCACCCTTGTCAAGGATTTGGGTTAGTTTTTTAATGCTCATTGTTGATGGGTATTATATCACATATATATGAGTTCTTTCAGATATGGATAATTATACAACATTATAGAATGTGTAATAATCACCTCTCAAAAATTTAGCATAATGCTCTCAGCCATATACATTGGCCATATACATCTTGTTTTGTCAAAGAATGTTTTTTTCACTATTAATATATTCCATGACATACCGCTTCTTTTGTATGATTTTCCTTGACAGCTTCTCTCACAGTCTATAGTCCAACCACCAAGCATATTAATATATTCCATGATATACCGCTTCTTCTGTATGATTTTACCTGACCGCTTCTCTCACAGTCTATATTCCACTGACCACTTATCTCACAGTCTATAGTCCAACCACCAAGCATACCCCTGAGCCTACTAATGTGGTCAGCAGAAGATGAAGTTTAGCAATAGCTACAAACATTCTACTTCTCTAGAATTCAAATGGAAATAATTATTTAAAATATATGTATATACAGTGGCCCTGCATTTAGGCCTACATTTAGAGGACACTTTTTTCTGTTATTTAATATTCTAATTGTTAAACACTGCATGGAGGTAAATAGTCTAATTGTTAAACACTGCATGGAGTTTAGGGAAATGACTCTACGTTTGCTAGATGTCATATCAGAGAGCCTGGGACTAAAACCAGATTTCTGAATAAAGCTCACCTATGACAACACAACCAATATATGACAATAAATTACTACCCTCACTTCCTGAACCCATAGCTCACCTATGGCTTACCAAGTCATACAAATCCCGGTTCTTCTCCAGGATCAGGTGTCCCAGACGCAAGTGCTTAACAATGGAAATTGGATTGTTGTTCAGCCCATTCCAAATTGCTTTGTAGTCAACATTGGAGGGAAATTATAGGTAAATCCTGGGATCGAATCAATGATCAGTCTAGCCCGTAAAAAATAGTCACAAGATATACTCATACAACAAATTGTTTATTTGTTTGATGATATAGTTCCTCATTGTGTTTCAGGTTTTGAGCAATGGATTGTACAAAAGCACAATCCACTGTGCTATAGTAAATTCCTCAGTATCGTGTATATATATTGCAATGTTCTACTGACCTTCTAATGATGCAGTGATAGAATGCGTCTCTTCATTAATCAACCCTCAAAATCCAAATCATTACTGGAAACGAACTCATTAAGGAAAATTAACTTACGAAGAATACCTAGGTGGATAATGTACTTCTCTAGTTATCCTTTTACACAAAACTGATCTATTTTTTCCAGTTTAAGAACATAATTAGCTGATATATCAAGAAAAGAGTGTAGGTTATGTTTGAATCATTTTCCATCTAATTCAGAGTGATGGAAATACCTACTGCATAAATGATATCTCCATGGGAGTTAGTATGAAAAATATCTTTTTTTTGTGAAGCAGAAACAACCACAGTGACAATGCCAGTTTCGGGGCCAGAGTCGTCTTCACAATAGCAGAGATATTCATTACTTTACAAGCTCAAATTTGACCTCCTTTGCTTCTCTCTTCCATTACAGTCTCAACTTTGATTGCCTTTGCTTCTTTCTTCCAGAGCTAAGTGCCTACACACAAAAACATAAAATTTGTCCCAATTATTAAATCACTTGGAAAGAGCATAGTTCGGGGGTGAAATAACAGGTGTGTATTTTGGTGGTGAAATAACAGGTGCGAAAGCCATGATGCAATCGAATGATCCATATGACAGTCCTGACCCAACTAAAAATCACCACTTCCTCCTTCCTGGTAAATAGAGTGTATATGGCAACCATTGTCTAAAATACCATAACATGAGGGTGACAAGTGGCACACATCCATAAATATGGAAGATAATGGACAGCTCATAAATCGAGACAGAACTGTGCTCATGTGCCTTGTCAGGAGATGTGTGCCTTGTCAGGAGATGTTTCCAAGATTTATTCAATAAAGAATTGTTTTCTTCTTGTTGCCCTTTTAAATCCATTCTTAAATTAACGAATTTGGTTATAGAGTTTAAACAAGAATGAAATTCTTATAATTATATACTCTTCTAGTTTTAAGGAAGAATCCTTAGGTTATGTTATCGATGGCACTGAGACTCCCAGAAATGAATGTGCCATATATTTTTGCACCATGAATATAGGTTGGCCGAACCCCATGTAAATAAAAGAGATATAAATGGAAAAAAATTAATATTTACTACCATTAATTTTGAATAAAGCATTAATGCCAACTAATTAAATTTTAATTGAATAAAGAAACTTTAAAGCTGCCACTAAAAAATTCTTTATGGTACATTCTCTAGTAAAGTACTAATCCATAATCCAAATACAAAGATTTCATACTGAAATGAAAACATAAACCTCATAAATTGTATTCAAAATTACATTATAGTTTTGATTATTATTCACCATTGTTTTTATTCAAAATAAGATCATGCCAAAATCATGTTCAGCAGACCATATACCATTATACGCGAGGACAGGTTAAAAAACATAATTAAAATTTATATTCTTTGTAAATTTTATTTTGTCACAGTGGTTCCCATACTCTGTTATTAGAAAAACCTGCCCATGCATATGATGTCGGCCTTCAGATTTGTTATCGAGCCTTTATTTTGAAGATTTGTTATTGAGTTTTTATTTTAATTTTGACTGGTACAACTAGAGGGCTTAAATGAAAGTCTAAGCATATTTAATGACTTGAATTCTACGATATTTTTATTGAAAATAAATCTGCTGCTGGTTTTATATTCATATATGGCTTTTGAATTTCAAAGCTTATTATTTCTTTTATTTTAAGCTTTCTGGAAATTCAAAATTTCGATCTTTTAGATTCAAGATCTGAATATTGCAATTTTAAAATTTTATTATTAAAAATTGTAATTATAATTTTTTAAATATTAAATAAAAAATTTAATTATTTTTATACTGGTTACATTTATTCTCAAATGTTTGACATGTTGAATTCCAGGAATATATTCCTCTATGACCACCAATTATGCAGTGTTAAAACTAATCATTTTATGTTGGCTTTATTTATTAAAAGTTTCTTACAGTCGTACAATATAGCAGAACTGTGCAACAACAAAGTGTGAAGGGGTTCTTTCAAAAAGATTTGCTTTTTGGAAAAATTTGAACTTTTATATTGATTCACGAGATCTTACCGAACCAACTCTATTTGCACCATATCTTACAGCACCAGACCACCTTATAAGAGCAAATCCATCCTGACTGATTGTGCGGGTTGATTATGCCAATCATCTAATTGGAGAATCCAGATTGGTAGCCACATCCGGTTGATTATGCAGTCATCCAGTTGATTCAGTCGATGAAGCAAATCGAGAATAATAGCCATATCTATACTTGTATATAGAGTCCCTAAACCTATATACAAAACCTTATTTATACTTAATCGAAATAGATTTAACTCATAGTCAATAACAGTGCCTTTAGACCCATATACAAAACTTTATTTACAATATAGTATATATTTGCTCATATAGTATATATTTCTCACACTTTGATATACAAAAATATTTGCACCTTGATATGGCAAAACAATATACTTAATATGAAGCAAATTAACTTCTATGTATTTAAAAAAGTCAAAACAAACTTACACAGAAAGACATTGCAAAATAACATACTTTATATCAAGCAAATTAACGTTTATGTGCTTCAAAAATCTCAAAACGAACTTATGGAGAGGCAGGGACTCCCGGATGCATGCAGTCCTTGTTACTTTGGTGGTGAGAATTTGAAAATTCATTATGAAACATGAAAAGACTTGTTGTTTATATCATATTATATGATTTTATATTTATTTTAGATCACTATCCTCCAGTATAGAAATTTATGGAGCAATGTGCTAGATTTCAGCTTCTGGGAAGGCTTCTAAAACATTTAGAAGCTTGGAATAATAAAGTGAGCCAAGGATCTCAGTGGATATGAGAAAAGCAAAATACTTGGTATGATTGGGTTATGTTTGATTTTGTATTCTTTCTAAAATATTAACTGCATAAAATCTTGATTGGCGAGAGTGGAGGATGACAAAAGGCTCTGATATTTTTGTAATGGAAAAGAGTGTTGGACCTACTGGACTACTGATTGAGTGAGAGAGGACACAATTTTTGTTGCATTATTGGGGCGGCTAAACGGGACGATAGACAAAGATGGGTTACTCTGCTCAATATTGCATGACCATTTGTTTGATGTTGATGTCATGAACTCAAATGAGTTTTATTTTGTCTTCGCCAATTAAAATCATGTGTAAAAAGAAAAAAATTATCCAAAGAAGCACAGAAGGTGGTTGCAAAACTAGGCTTAATTCCTATGAGAGTAGGGAGCTTTAATTTTTTTTTTTTTGGTACGTGCTCAGTTTTAATTTTTTAAGAATTTGTGTATTGCTTATTTTACCAATTTTGCATGACACTTGATTCAATTAAAAGATTTCAATGATCCAAACAGTAACCTTCATGTCTTCTTGCTAAGCAACATACTAGTTGATTTGGAATTAATTCTTTTTCAGAAAGAAAAAAACGTTGTCTATTAGATATATAAACCATACATTCCAATAACATCATACTCATTAAGCTAGATAATATCACAGCAATGAAATGCAATGAGATATCAGCGTTGCATACATCCATCAGTAGACAGTAATAAGCATATGCATATGCGAAGATTTTCAACATATCAAAGACAAACATAAATTCAGCCTAATATAGTTTACAAGTACTTATATCAAAGTATAAATATCACAAAATTTCGATACATAACTGACTATTCTGTTCCTCCTTCATTTTAGTCCATAGTTGCTTAGTTCTCATAAGCCAATCCTGAAATAGACCTGATTTGCTAGATATGACATCTATAATGATTCTAGAATCTCCATAAATATAAACCTCGAACAAACCCATGTCATGGACAGCCAATAATCCAGACCATAGAACCATCAAATCAGCCATATTATTTGTGCCCTTACCCCATTCCAGTTCCAGCATATGCGTATGCTTTCTGCCTGAGATACTTTCATCATTTATGACAGTGACTGGGTAACAAAATTATTTTTATGCCATAGTTTATCGACACAGAATTTGTTCTAAAATGTTGTATATACTTGGACATGATTTGGTTTGCATTAGCATAAATTTAATGCATGACATGGAAGCTATTTCTTATGGGTTATGTGTTGTAATTTTGTAGTCGCATTGTAAAGTTTCCATGCTTTTGCAAATTTTTGATATATTGGGTTTTGTCATATTTATATAATCCACAACCGGATTTGCAAGCTATGGATCGATGCCATAGGATTGGGAAAGCCAAACCTGTACATGTTTACAGGCTTTGCACAATTCACTCGGCTAAGGTAAGGTATCTCAGTCTCCTTTGTCTACTTTTGAAACTTTCATGCAAGGATTTGTTATAGCCTCTCTGCACCTACACTATTGTCTATATTATTTTTGTAATTGCAAATATAAATCGAAACCCAAAAATTGGAGCGTCAGTTGTCATTTAGGTGTTCCAGAGATTAAGATTTGGTTTTATTCAAATTGAGGCGATCGAGGGTTTGAAGCGATCGAGGGTTTGAATGAGGTGATCGAGGGTTCAAGATAGCAGATACAGAAGAGCATCACAGTTTTGAAACAAATCGCAGCGGCTGACGGGCCGATCTATGGCTGCAACCTCGGGAGGAGGGCAGCCACCCTCCTACCGTAACATAACAAGCGGAGATCAAACGCAGAGGCCATCCCATCCAGCATCATCACAACAAAAGGCCGCTCCTGTCCTGGGTGCAGAATGGCAAGCCAAGATGAAAGGTCAATGCCTGCCAAGGGCAGTAAAGAAACCAAGATTTGTCATACCAGCAACAAAGCTGGACGAATATCGAGGATATATGAAGAACCATGCATTAATCTATAAGTTTATAGGTATATGGCCTTCAGAAAAAGATTTATTGAAATGGATTCAATCAAAATGGCAACCTAAAGGTCACATTGATCTGAAACTAGAAGCCAAGGGTTTTTTTACAATTATTTTTTCAAATTTACAAGATAAAGAACGCATTTTTGAGGGAGGACCCTATTTTTAAAGCAATGCAGGGCTCTTTCTCAGACAATGGGAGGAATGTTATAACCCTGAAAAAGAGCAATTTCTGGCTGCTCCAGTATGGGTTCGGCTCTTTGGGCTCCCAATGGATTTCTGGGACCCCGAAATTTTGGAAGGAATAGGAAACGCATTAGGCACATTTGTCAAAATTGCAGATACCACTGTCCGAGGGCGCTACACCTCCTTTGCCAGAATTTGTATGTACATGAACGTCTTTGAACCTTTACCAGAGCTTATAGAACTTGAATATGAAGGAAAAATCTGGCCCCAGTTAATCGACTATGAACATATACCCTTTAGATGTCGACGCTGCCATGAGTATGGACATTTGTATAAATTCTGCCCCTTAAACGCTCCAGACCACCAAAAACTCTGGGACAATGGCCCATATATACCACCTCGGCAGGATGAAGAAGGTTTTGTAACAATCCCCACAAAAAAAAGACAACAGAGAACAGTGAACCAAAGTTTTGGGTCAAATATAAACAAAATATTCCCGGATCGACAAAAACAGCCAATAGGTATGAGGTGCTGCAAGAGGAAGGGGAACAGTCGGGGGCAGAGATAGTAGTGGAAATCCCAGTAGAAAGAAATGTGGAGATAATACAGAAAAATCAAAACTCAAAGAGGAAAGCAGGGCCGGAATTAGAAGCAACTGAAGACAATACGCAACAAGAACAAACCCCAATGGAGATTGAACATCCCAAAGAAGATTTGAGAACAGAGGAAAAATTGCTGAAACGTCTTCTGTTCGAATGGCGAAATATGGACGACCGCTTCATCCCGCAAGACCAGAAGAACCTGTATAAAGAAACCTTTGAGACCTACCTGACAAATCAAGCTTAGAAAGAAGCCAAAGACCGAGAAGAAGCAGCAGGCAAAAAGAAACTTCCTCCAAATAAACTGGCCAAAAAGAGAGGACGACCAACCCTGCAAGAATTAATACAGTTAGTAGGAGAAATGCTGATTAATACAGGCAAGATAATACCGTTAACAACGGTATTCCAACAACTACCCAAAAACCTCTAATGAAAGTGCTCTCCTGGAACATAAGGGGACTGAATAGCAAAGGTAAGCAGAGATATCTGAAAGAAAAACTACAAATTGAGAAACCTCAAGTAATGATGCTTCAAGAAACTAAGGTCACAGGGCAGAAGCTCGATTCAATACTGAAATCTTTTAAAATGCAATATGAGGTCATGGCAATTGATGCAAGGGGGACGTCAGGAGGAATAGCTGTCCTCTGGAATGGAGCAGAAATCATAGCAGAGGGATGGATAGGCTTGCCCCGCATTTTAACAGCAACATTCAGACAGATTGGAGCAGAGGATAGGATTCTTATATCGGCTGTATATGGACCCCCTATACCAGGAGAGCGTGCAGCATTTCTACAGAACATTCGTAACTTGAGTACAATGCATAAAGAAAAATATTGGTTGATAGGCGGAGATTTCAATATTATTCTAAATCTTCTGGAAAAAAAAGGAGGGATACGAAGAGAGGAACCGGAAATGACTCTTTTTCAAGAAGTTCTTCAAGATCTCCATCTAGTAGATATTCCAACAGTTAATGGCAAATTTACCTGGAATAATCGCAGACGAGAAAGACATCAAATCGCCTCCAGGTTGGATCGTTTCTTAGCATCTGAAGCTTTAGTGAGCCGGGATATATACTATGAAGCTGCGATTCTCCCAGCACTGGGCTCAGACCACTGGCCGATTAGACTGGAGATTGAGGTGAAAGCAAGCCGCCAAAATCGGCCTTTTAGGTTCGAACTTTTTTGGCTAAGGGATCCAAGATTCATGGAGAAAGTTAAAAATTGGTGGAATGCAAATCCTGTTAGAGGTCATAATAAGATGCACTCCTTCCAATTACGCCTAAAGCAGCTAAAAGTGGAAATTAAAAGGTGGAATCAGCAGGAATTCGGCAATATACACCAAGACCAAATCCGTTTAAATGAAAAAATGAAGCAGATTCTGCAACAAATCATTCTTCAGGGTAGAACAGAGGAACTGGCCTTGGAGGAAGGTCGTACCCTGAGTCAGCAAGAAGAAAGAAGGAAACAAGAGGAGATACTGTGGAAACAGAAATCTCGTGTCAATTGGCTCAAAGAGGGAGATCGTAACACGAAATTCTTCCATCGAGCAATGATCCAGAGACGCCAACAGAACCGAATCTTCTCTTTAAAAACAGAGAATGGAGAACGACTAATCAAACACGAAGATATGGAACGAGAACTGGTTCAGCATTTCCAGGATCTCCTAACTGAACCCATCCCAGATCGCCAAGAAGCTATTCAGAAGATCACTGCGTAAATCCCTCAATTGATCACTCGAGAACAAAACCTTGCGCTGCTAAGAGCTGTTACACTACAAGAGGTTGAAGAAGCGGTAATGCAGTTACCACAGAACAAAGCCCCGGGGCCGGATGGATTCACTAGTGAATTTTTCAAAGCAGCATGGCCATTTATGGGTCAGGATATCTTAGAAGTTGTGGAGGAATCCCGGAGAAATAAAAAGGTATCCCCAGCTCTAAATGCAACCTTTCTGACACTTATCCCTAAGCAACAAAATGCAGATACTCCAGTTGGCTTTCGACCGATTGCACTCTGCAATGTTATCTATAAAATCCTCTCAACAATTATGGTTAACCGACTCAAGCCCTTGATGCCAGTGCTAATAGCCCCGGAACAAACAATTTTTGTGCAAGGGAGGCAAATCTTGGATGGAATAGTAGTGGCACAGGAAGCTATACATACTCTAAAGAAGAATAAAAAGAGAGGATTGCTAATAAATTGGATTTATCAAAAGCATACGACCGCATCAGTTGGCAATACCTCAGAGAAGTGATGCGTGCTTTTGGGTTCGAAGAAAGATGGTTGCAATGGTTACACTCATTCATCTCGTCTCCGCATTTCTCAATACTCTTGAATGGTAGTCCATCAACGCCATTTAACAGCTCGAGAGGCCTAAGACAAGGAGACCCCCTGTCTCCTTTTCTCTTCATCATTGCAGCAGAAGGATTAGGAAGATTAATTAAAGCTAAAGTCGCAGAAGGACAACTACAGGGATTACGATTGTGGGGACCTCAGCTCTCGTTAACTCATCAACAATTTGTTGATGATACCCTCCTATTTTGCATGGCCTCACTCAAAGAATGCAAAACTATTCTCAAAGTTCTGGAAGTTTTTATGGAAGCCTTGGGCACCGAAATCAACAAAGATAAGTCCAATCTGTATTTCTTTAATTGTACAATTGAGTTGCAGAATCACCTAGCCAGAACCTTAGGATTTCAAAGGGGATCTTTTCCCCTCAAATACCTTGGTATGCTCTTAAATCCAGGACCTACGCACCTCATAGATTGGAAAGAAATAATAGTAAGAATAGAGAAAAGAATTCAAAACTGGGCCTTCAGAAATCTGAATGCACCAGGTCGCCTCATACTACTAAAATCGGTGCTGCAAGCATTACCAATCTACCAGCTGTCGGGGCGGGCATGCCCGAAAGGAATCTGTACTCAATTAATAGACATATTTAAAAAATTCTTGTGGCAAGGAGCCCAAGCCAATAGAAAGTGGGCGCTTCTCTCTTGGGACAAATTACAAAGATCGAAGGCAGCAGGAGGACTGGGACTTCACGACCCCTTCATCCTCAAGAATGTGTTGGGTGCAAAACTCTGGTGGCGCTGGCTTATGGGAGGGCAAGATCTCTGGAAGAAAATATGGCAAGTGAAATATGAAATTCGAACAACAATAGCAGGACGCCTGAAAATTGACAGGACACCAAAAGGCTCCACAATATGGAATCTTGCAGCCCTGAACAGAAACTTAATCTGTATACACAGTTTTTGGGAAATAAGAGATGGTAAAACAACTCTGTTCTGGGAAGATTCATGGCAACAGCGTGATAAACTGTTTACGCGGTTGGAACTGGGGGAAATCTTCCTATATACGAACACTCCTAACAACAGGCTAGTACAACAGTATTGGTCAAACAATCTAAATGGAATATGGTGACAATGGAAAGACAAAAATAGCTGGCCTCAAGCCCCACCAATGCAGCAATGGAATAATTTTGCTAAAGAACTCAGCACACGAAAGCTCCGTAATATCTCAGGCCCAGACATTCTGCG
The DNA here is from genome assembly GCA_034641835.2 of Pinus albicaulis. Lineage (NCBI taxonomy): Eukaryota > Viridiplantae > Streptophyta > Pinopsida > Pinales > Pinaceae > Pinus > Pinus albicaulis. The sequence continues at coordinate 808,652,684 of CM076578.1, read as the reverse complement.
CTGGGGCCATCAACCTAGAGGACTATTTACCATCAAGGAAGGTTACCATATCCAAACTCAACAAGCGCAGGATAATGCTCAGCCAATATGGAAAAAAATATGGGAAATGTGACACTGGCCAAAGGTGACATATTTCTTATGGCTACTAAGTCATAGCAGAGTTTTAACATGGGAGCACCTCAGAAAAAGAGGTATGATAGGTCCTTCTCGATGCCCTTTCTGTACCATTGAAGAAGAGACGACAGAACACCTTCTTATCCTATGCACAAAGGTACAAACGCTTTGGGAGAATCTAGCTCAACTTTTCCGACAGACAGATAAGAGCAATGATGGAATAAAGGAAACAATAGTCAATTGGAAAAAAGGAAGATTTCATTGTCAGGTTATAAATAGAGCATGGACCCTTTCATATGGATTCCTAGTCTGGAACATTTGGAAAGAGAGAAATCAGAGAATCTTCCAAGACAAAGAGCAACCAATGAATAATATTTAGCAACATTCAATAGGCAACATCCGAGAAACTATTTTAACAGAAAGTTGGTCAGATGAAGATTGGAAAAATGTGGGGATTGAATCCCAGATCCTAGAAACTCTCAATCTTAAACCGAAAATGCTAAACCAGGGCTTATGGAAATTCAGACCACCCAATCAATCAAGTCAAGAACAATGGACACTCCCACAACAAGGCTTTCTAAAGCTCAATTATGATGGGGCCTCGAAAGGGAACCCAGGGCAGGCTGGGGCAGGCAGACTCTTCCGAAATTCTCAAGGGACAGTATGCAGATTTTATGCTTTTGACTTGGGCCATGCTACTAATAATGAAGCAGAATTAATGGCGGTCAAACAAGGCCTCCAGATCACAATAAGAGAATCTTATCAGAGAATTATAGTGGAGGGAGATTCAGCAATGGTCACAGATATCCTGAAAAAGCTTCAAAAAGGCACTCCCTGGGAGAAAATCTCACAAAGTTGGAGAACAACAGGCCTTATAGAAGAAATCAGTCATCTGGTGAAACGTATAGAGTATCTCATCCCTACTCATGTTCGTCAAAAAGGCAACACAGCAGCAGACTACTTGGCCAATTCGGGATGTCAAAATGTTGAATGTCCAATAGAAGGTCGCCCTGTGGACCCAATCTGGAATGTAGAACTACACTCTCTTCAACTGATCATCAACAAGGATCTCCAACCCCCCGATCGGGGTGCTCAACCGTCATTAGGAAATACGCGCCGTGGCAACTGGGCACATGATCCAACTCTGAGTCATTAAGAGTTTTAATGATGGCAGGACTGGAAAAATCACATCATTCTATCATGGGGAAAGGTGGCCAGGCTGTTTGGACAGCTCACAGACGGCAAACCACCGCGAAGGTAAGATTCATTCCTCCGCTCTTTCATTCATTCATGCATGAGCTTGTGCATGCACTTGTTTGGAGACGGAAGCGGAGGAGAAACAACAGCATCCAGTCGAATTTTCAAGCGTTCCTGTCACAGTATGTAAGCATCATTCTCATTGCTATTATGGAGCCTGATACAGTAAGTTTCCTTAGACGTCTATGTAATCATGAAATTAAGGGTTTTTGTAAAATTCTGTATCCAGTAATCCCCATTACGCAACCAGTAAGGCCTTGTTTCAGAGACCCTAGTGCAATACCTGTCCAAAAGGTTTCTTTGGTCCTGTCTTCGTATGTAATTGTCAGTTTCATAGTGATTATGGAGTTAATCACAGAAAGTATCCTCTGTTTACTGTATAAGCATGCAAGGAGAGGTTGGAGCAAAATTCTATCTTGGGTAATCCATATAAAGCAATCTGAGTTGCCTTATTACTGGGACCCTAGTTTATTACCAGCCCAGAACGCTTCTTTGTTCCTGTTTTGGTATGAATTAGTCATTATCATTGATAATATGAAGTCAACTACGGTAAGTTTTCTAAGTCTTTTGCATAAGCATGCAAGGATGGGTTTCAGTAAAATCCTGTACTTTGTATTCCCCATAATGAAATCTTTGTGGTCTTGTTTATGGGACCCTTGTTTATTATTTGTTAAGGGCAAGCCCTCCGGGAACAGTCATTAGAATCAAGGCTTCCAGTTACAGGGGTGTCGTGTTACAAGAAACTTCTTACATACCCGAAAGTATACCATCTGCTCCAGAAACCAGTATAGCCAAGACCAGTCGGGGATTAAGGTAGATATTAGGAAATGCATAGTGCATGGGGACTATATTATTCAACTCTGCCCTATTTTCGATGAGCGCTGGAGACCCTGTCTCCATCAAGACCTGAATCCTAGACTTTTTATCCCTCATCTGCACCCTATCAAGCATATTGGCCACAACCATATATACAATGATGTCGCCCACAGAGTCAATCAGTTAACTTATCTTAATGTTCTCTGGAACCTTAAGCCGAGAAATAGCCTCTATTATCCGACCCAGATTCCCAAGGCCCATACTGAAGTTCTGTCAGAAAAATTACAGAGTTTAATCTTTCGGGTTAAGTCTCATAGTTTGTATGACAACCATGAGCTGAAAGCCCAAAGGTGGCGCACAGACCACAACCATCTAACTCTTTATTTTGTTGTTGTTCCTGTTGATGAATCGATGCATGCATATAGGTGCTCAGCAGACATGGGAAAACGCCGAGTAAAAACAGAGGCTGCTAAAGGAAAACAGCCACAGCAATCTGAACCAGCCCCGAAGAAAAGAGGACGCAAGACCAACCAGGAACATTTGGAAATGTTAGCTGCTACCTATGTTATAGGCAATTCTTCTTTAGGCAAGTCATTCAGCAGACCAGGAGGGATACTCCAAACAGCATCCAGAATATGCTGAGGCAGAAAATCGTCTTTAATTTATCTGAAATCCAGGCATATGATGACGCCTCACCTTGTTTAATCAATTTAATCACTTTTATAACTGAACGTGAGAAATGCCCAATAAGCCTTGAGCACCATCAGTACACCCAGGCAGCTTGATAAGGCACCTGTAGCAGAATCCCAGGCTCAAAACCTAGAAATCCAGATTCATTTAAGCACATGAGGAGTAACTCAACCCTTGACCCCATGACAGAATTTAGTAAATTTTGGATGATAAAGTGGGAAGGATGGAAAAAATCCTTCAACAGATCTTACATCAGATACAACAAACAGACATGCCTGGCACCAGTGCCAAGGACCCAGCCCTAGTCTCTTCTTCAGAAGTATAATAGTTATGTCTTTTAGAAACAGTGAAGTTAGTGTTGTTTTAAATTTTGATGATATTACTGTTTAGAAATCAATCTGCAAAATGCTCTAGGAAAGCAAATATAGGAATCATAGAACAGACAGCTCAGGAGAAGTTTAGGCGTATGAAACAATTCCAGTTTTGGACTGCTTATCATGCATTTAGATGGCCAACAGACCTGGTTTCCTGTGGGCAGGTTGAGGCCATAGTTTAACTTTTATATTATGTAACCTGCTTTCAAATATAAATAGAAAATGGAATGGACCCACCGAATTTACAAAAAAAAAAAAAAAAATGTTTAGAAATTTTGGCAAATTTTACTAGTCTTTAACATGCAATTTGGCAACATCTTTGATAAAATATTTATAATTATAATGATGTTATTTTAGTATATATAAAATTTTGGAAATAACATGGAAAAGTAGCCCACTTTTGAATATTAGCCTCTAAAATTTTCCCTAATCAAATTAAATGTATACCTTTCTTTTGAAAAAATTATGCTTCAACTTTGAAAAGAAAAGTTATAATGTTTAGTAGCTCTGAGTATATTCTAGTTAAAACATAATAATGTGGTTTAAAACTGTAGACAATGAGATGAGACTCTCAGGATGAAATAGATATATGACTTTTTGTTCATGGTTACAAGAAATTTTGATTTGTTGTAACGAAGTATGAGGAAGGTCGTCAATGAATACTGAATGCTGGTAATATTTGTAGGATATTAAAATATTTGTTTGTATCACTCGAACTATTGAATTTGGGCATGTTACAGTTCATTGCATAAAAAATCAATGGGTAGAAGAAAGCTACAAGAAAAAAAATATACTTTCTTGCATTCTGACCTTAGAAAAGTTGGAGAGGAACCAGCAGATCTATACAATAAGGGCATGTAGGATACTTACTTGAGCCTTATATTCTGATGAATTGTTAGTTGGAATAAAAACTTGCATCACCATAAACACTAAACCCTCAAATCTAGATGAAATTTCTGCCTTGATCATATAAACCCTCAAAGATATTTACCCATAAGAACAGAAAAGGAATACCTATTTGATGGCCAAGAGCTGTCTAGAGTTCAAATTCTAATAGCCAAGAGCTGTCTAGAGCTCAAATTCATGCCCCTGTAACCACGACCATAAGCTCCACACCCAATGAGCTTTCCATTCCTCCACCTGATTTTTTCTTCTCTCCTTAGGCGTTCCTATGTAGACTCCATCCAGGCTTAGAATGCCATGAAATCTAAATATTTCCTTGAGGGACTTCCTTCTTCTGGCATTTCCACATAGATATCAACATAGAAGAACAACATGCAGTGCTCCAATGTGATGTTGTGCGATAAACTTGAAATGAAAATGTAAAGAAATATTTATAATAGAAAAATAAAAGATATAAATTGCAATTAAGTTAAATGTTTTAATTTTAATATGAAATTAAAGTAATTGTTATTTGATATTATAGATATTGATAGTAGAAAAAATAAAGATATAAATTGCAATTAGGTTAAATGTTTTATTTTTAATATGAAATTAAAGTAGTTGCTATTTAATATTATAGTTTTTAAAATTAAATTTAGTCTTTGAATCGGGCTCTAAATCTAGATAAAATTGGATTTATTAAATAGATTTTTAAAAGATACATTTAAAAAATATTTTTAAAATTCAAACTATTAGAGATAAATAATACAAAGTTGGCTCACTTGTATGCTATGTGAGGATGAAAATGTGTTTAAAAATCTTTCATCAAATCTATAACAAATTTTGAATTCCTTGTCACTTGTACGTTTATAATGCAGAATTAACATAGTTAAAATGACTAACAAAAACTAGTTGGAATGACTAACGTAAAAAACTTATTAGTATTATTGTAGTACTTGTTAGGTAGTCATATTTTGATTCCTAGACTAAATTATTCATTCAAATTAGTCATTTTTAGTTGTATTACTTAATAGCTAGTGGCATATTTTAATCCAAGACTAAATTGGTCACTTATGTTAGTCGTTTTTGTTGGGTCACTTAACATTTCTCCTTTTTAGTAGTATTTTGCTTGGAAAAGCTGAGGTGACTAAATTTTGTAGTCACCTAGTCACTAAATTCTCATTTTCTACTAATGCTCGATGCATCTGCTTGCTACATGCTTTACCTTGTAAAGTAATATTGAACCAACCACTGACTTGTATAAAGGTCTTGGGACCACTTCCCAAACACCGTTTCTGACAATGGAATCATATTCCTCTACCATAACATCAACCCATACCAGCTTCTCTACCAAATCCTCGAATGAGGTTAGTTCTTTCTCTACTATCTCACTCATCATATCCATGTAGCATGTGTACTGTTCTCGTGACATCCTATTTGTGTGTTGTGATGTGGGTGCTCCCACATTCTCTCTAGCATCCTGCAATAATCTTTGGTCTTCCCTTGTCCACTTCCTTCCTTCCGTGGATGTATTTGCTTTAGTGGATGTCTCCACTATTTTCTCCTCTGCATGTGGTTTCTCCACATCTTCTTGATGTTCTTCTTTTGGAGTCAACAACTCCTTATCTGCATGTGGTTTCTCCACATCTTCTTGATGTTCTTCATTTGGAGTCAACAACTCCTTATCTACATGCAATTGAAGCTCCCTCTCAACATAACACTTCATTGCATTCTCTTCATCAAAATTCACATCTCTACGAACAACCATCATCTTGAGAGATGGAAGGTACACCCTATAGTTGTAAAGTGTATTAGTGTACCCAAAAACTAACCCCAACTCAGCTATCGGCTCTAGTTTTTCCCTTGCATCCTTGAAAACATGGAAATATATTGATGATCCAATGTTACTGAAGTGTGACACATATTTTTCCTTCCCTAAAAAAGCTTGTTATGGTGTAATCATCCCGATAATATGATGAGGACTCCTATTCTACACATATACCATTGTGTTGCATGCTTCAGCCCACAAGTGTAGAGGTAGATCTCATCATGCAACATCGCCTATGCAACTCCCACAATAATTTTGTTCTTCCTCTCACCCATGCCATTATGTTTTGGGTTATGGGGTGTTTTCAACTCCCATTGAATGCCTTCCTTTACAGAAAAAATTATAAATTTATTCAACACATATTTGCCACCATTATCACTCCTGACATCCTTAAATTTGATGAAAATTTCTTTCTCAACAAGTGCTTTAAATTCAACAACTTTGGAGAACAACCGGTCTTTCTTTTCCATGAATAATATCCAACACTTATATGAGAAATCATCTACAAATATAATATAATACATGTTCTTGGTTGTGGAGGCTGTTGAGAAAGGTCCAAATACATCAGAGTGGATCCTTTCAAGGATTGCATGTGCCATGTTATCCTGATCATTGAAGGCATATTTCTTGTATTTCCCCAAGGTACACCCTGTGCATGTATTTTTCTTCTCTAGTTCTCCATTGGGGAGACCTATGGTGATTTGTTGCATGATATTCAAAGCTCCATGGTGAAAATGAAAAGTCTTATGTGCCATAATTTGCCGACATCTCGTCTCTAAACCTTCTCTGCCTTTGTGCTCAAAGAAGCATAGTCAGCCACGTCCCACCTATAGAGGTTCTTCACCCGAATCTCGATCTGCTTCACTTTTTCGATGGAGATGTGCCTGAGGAATTCCTTTCATTTTATGGATATGACATCATAACCATGTTCTTCCAACACCATGATGGAAACCAACTTATTCTTTAGACGTGGAAAAAAAATCAGATCCTTGAGCCTGAGAGGGGAGCCAAAATCCCTCTGAAAAGTAATTGAATCGATATCGACTACACAATACCTCCCATCATCTCCCATCTCAATGTGCATCTGGAGGTCCTTCTCCTTGAAGTCACTGAAGAAATATCTATTCCCCATCATATGGAGTGAGGCACCGGTGTCGAGATATCAAACATTTCCCATCATTAGGCTTGCCATGCATGCAATGAGGGTAAAATAAAACCCGAAATATGAAGCTAGAGCTTCACCCACCACTCCCTCTAAGGCCTTCTTGCTTGTTTTCTTTGGAGGGAATTTCATGGCATAGTTATTGAATTCATGGTAGTGAAAGCACTTAATTTTAGACAAGTCCTATTTCTTGCCCCCTTGACTGGAATCTCCTTTGGGCTGTGATTTCTTCCCCTTCCCTTTCTTTTCCTTTCCAACCAAGGAACAACTTTCCTCATCCTCAACCTAGGATGGTGCCCCATCTTTTTTGCTCTGCCTTATTTCTTCTTGTACTAGATCAGACCATAACCACTCCTAGCTGGGTATTTTCTCTGTACCATATACAAAATCTTGATAACTATGCCAACTCTTTGGAAGGACCAAAAAAGTTATAGATACCAAATATTCTTCTTGGATATTAATATAGACCCATCCAAGTTTACCATGATACTATGTAAAATTGCTCAAGTACTACGAAATTGATTCATTCTTTTGCATCTTAATACATCAAAGCTTGTCGTTGAGTGAAAACTTCATGTGTTCACTACTGTTCTCAAAAAAATATTTCAAAGTTTTCCACATTGCGAACAAAGTTTATTTCCCATGGATATTTGAGACAATATGATCTCAAACTCCCTCCAATATGATCCAGCTCGCTTTAGCCACATCATTCTACCATTGAGCAAGATCCGGATCATCAGATGCTAGGGGTTTTGCTACATTTGTTTTGATGTATTCTATCAGACCATTGTCATCCGATACTGATTCCATATGGATCTTCCATGCCAAACATTTTGTGGTTCCTTCCAAAGCATACTCGATCCTAAGTCCATTGAAAGCCATCTTCTCAGTCCTAGATAAAACCTATAAAAATGATCTTGAAATTAGATCCTCATGTAATAACAAATTTGAATTATCTTCTCTAATATAAATATATATTTGATACCATGTATAATTTTGATTGTAAATTCAATCTGCTCATGAAATTTACTAAATCAAAATACAAGAAACTATTCTACCAATCCGCGAAAGTAAATTCATGATTGGGAACACAAATCAATAACGTGAATTAGGATCAAACACATATACATAGATATATATCTAGGGGAAAGAAACTTCTCAAAACCCCTTACTATATGTATTTCATTAATCAAAGGAGCTCAATTAATACAATATGTTGTGTCCAACCTTGAGCTCAACCTGCATAAGTATTTTCTATCCTCTGCATAAGTATTTTCTATCCTCTGCTTGACTGACTGCCTTTGGCCAATACTTAGCCAAATTTCCAAACCTCCAAGCTCCTATTTCCTTGATTTTTTCATTAGGAATTAGGCCCCTATTAATTAGGAAATTTCTCAATTGGAAATGTGCAGTACATCTAGGTCTTCCTTTGACTGCATGCATGATCTGTACAATTTGGAATATTCTACAACTGATATTACATTGTATTTAAACTCCAACCTCAATCAGGTAACTCAAATTTTGTTCATGCATGAGTTAATTTAGGCTAATTGATCAGTTAATTAGTTAAACACTAAAGTTTCACCCCACTTCTAGAGCTCCAACTCGTTCCTCCAATAGTTGGAACTAGTTTAACTGGCCTTAACTCAATTTAACTGAATTAAATTGTTACAACTGAAAATAACTCAAGCTAGGCTCCTAAAATTTAGGAATCACTATACACAACTCAACTCCCCCCTCCAAATCAAATTAACTAATATAACAGAGTGATAATAGCTCATTTAACTCATTCAAGTTATCTACAGACGTAGAATTTTGATTTTCTCCTAATTTAATCAAGGAAAAAATTAAAGTAGGAATTTCTTGTTACATTTTCAAGAAAAAAATCACGTGTTAGTTTATTTTCCATTTGAACTGAATGCGAAACCTTTACAAATCCTATCACTTGATCAACCTAACATTGTTCCTTCCTCTTTTAACAAATGTTCAAAAAGCTAGACTCAGAAGGAAACTTAAGCAACCTATCCAAAACATTTCTTTGATATGTTTCGATAAAAATAGGTAATGAGAATTCCTTTTATGGACCTTTTATTACTTATAAGACTAAAAAAACTCAAGTTTACATATTTGGACTAATTAAACTCCCATGAGGAGGAACACACATTATTTTTATTGTCTTTTTCTATCTTGTAAAAGTGAAAAAAACCTCATGTTTACCACTTTGGGCTCGTAAAAATCCCATGAAGAAGAAAAAGTATTATTTTAATGGTATTTTTCTCACTTGTAAAACCAAAAATCCCTCGAGTTTAATTCTTTGAGCTTGTACAACTTCCGAGAAGAAGGTTGAACCATTATTTTTCTTTACTTTTCTCACTCACCAATATGAAAAAGATACCACAAGTTTTCTTCGTATGACTCATAGAAAACTTTATGAAGAATATGAAGTTTTCTTTATTATCCCTCGTACTAGTAACAAAATGAGGTGAATTTCTATTGAGCATAATTTTATATCTTTATCTAGACTAAATGGACTAGCTATGGAAAAGGAATGGAAAAGGAATTGTGCCAAGTATATTATTATATCTTTATCACACATAGTCATCAACCATGACAAAGATCTCTCCTAGATTCCTCTTTAAGCTTTTTTTAGATTTTCTAAATGTGAAAATACCGGTCAGTTTATTCTTTTTGGACTCATAAAACATAAAAATAATAGGAAAAATGTTGGGTGCAGGAATTACACTTAAGCAAACTCCTCAACACTTAATTTGTCAACCCGGGGGATTCGTAAACTTAGAGACGAAGCACAGACAATGCCAGAGATGGCATGAATCTTCCTAATATAAATCCCTACTTTCTTTAAAGGAAATATTACATAATCAAATCAAAAGAGAAAAAGGCAACTTGAACCATCAAAAATAATCTAAGACTAGAACGAGGAAGTATACATTTGCAAGAGAGAATTGAAGATAAAAGGCAATCATTCCCACTAATGGTTGTTTAATCTACTAAGTGTGTGTTTTCCTTTAGTAGAGACACTTTAGCAGTCTTGTTAGATGGGCTCGTAAACCTGCTTCTTTAGATATTTCCTTCTTGCATTAATTTGTCCTGCACTAGTGCAAGATCAGAGATTTGTGTAGAAGGTATAAATAGTGTCTTTACTGAAGGCTTTTTACTTCATGCAAGGGCTCGAACTTTTCAAGGTTCAAAGCACTCAAATATTGTGGCAAGAAACTGGTTCTTGCACTGAATTAGAGCTTCCTGCACTTAGCATTTAATCCTTAAAATGAGTGTTCAATTATTGCAAGTGCTAGTTTACTATCAAATCAAATTTCACACATAAAATTGAATGTTTCTGATCTTTACAAAATTCATAAATGAAGAAAAAATCATTTATCCTATCATAAGAATTTAAATAAATAAAGAATATTGCGGAAAGTAGACTAAAAAAGCTTGCCGCATCACACCAACGTGCACTGGTGCAAGTTCATTTCTCCTACTTGGACCAGGAGGAAAAACCAATTAAATAGAATTGCAGGAAAATGAAATATCACACCAACATGCACTGGTGCAAGTTTGTTTCTCCTGCTTGTACCAGGCGGATGGAAACCAATCTTAAATCAAGTGCAAGAAAGTAAATTGCAAGGAAAGAACATGTATCTACTTCACACAACAGATCCGTTTTCACTCAGACAAGAATACATGTGATGAAATTTAAAACACACTTTGACAATATAAACACAAATTACAAGAAACAGAAAATGGGGTAAACGTGCTTGGTTGGCTGGGCCCTTGCCAACCAGTGTGTTTCCCTCTTTAAATAAAAAAATTGCTTAGTAGTTTAATCAATTATTCAGCTTAAAGACAGAAACACAAATTTTGAAACATGAGGCGGAGCTCCCTTTTATTAATTCATTGAGGCAAATACATGTGTGAATACATTGTCCAGCCCAGATTAGGGAAATAACAAAATAACCTGTTACCGTCTCTCTGTTCTCTTTCTGCTATCAAAATTTTCTCAAAAACTCCCCCCTAAGTCCTATTTACATTTTACATTATATATATTTGTTGGCCAAAGGCCGAAACAGATCGTTCAACTGATTACATAACCATCGCAGAATTTAGAATTTGGCCTTCAAAATTAGGCAACTAAAAAAATCGGCCGTAGCTAATCTCCAACTTTTCGCCCTTCACGGATTCAGTCTTGGCTGCCTTTAGATCAATTGTGTTTTCATGGCTGAAGCTGCTCAAGACAAGGCGGTGATCAAGGAGGTTCAGATCTACCGTGAAGATCTGTTGTGCTGGAAATGGTGCAAGATCTGATCCCACACTAAGATCAGCGGTCACGGTAAGCACTCTAAATATCAAATAACCATTGGAGATATCGATAAGTTACAAAAGTGATTTAAAAGTAAGAAATCATGTAATAAATATTTAATTAATACTAAATTGAATTAAAACATGAAGAATAAAGGTTTATACGAAATATGTCACCGTGCTTGGCCTGGTGCAAGATGAGGGTGCATAAAAGAGGTGAAAGAGAGGTAAATGGTTATGATTTAGGAAGGGGAAAATGGTAAAAAGAGAGAAAATTAGGGGGCTAACAAAAAAATTTAAAAAAAAAAGAACACTCATTTCTATCTATATGAGTCAGAATTTTTATTTCATCGGTCTACTATCTACCCCTTCAACATGGAACTTATTCAACATTTTCACTCTTTCTAAAATCTCAGCTTCTATTTGAACCCTACCATATTTTTAGTCTTGCCTTGTTACCACAATTTTTTTGTATCCTTATATCCTACTGTTTTGGGTGATCTCGAGTCTAATATTCCTAGTCTCCTTGGTGTCATGCCTTCAATTTTTCAAGGGATTTTCTACAATATGTTGACCTTATCCACGACTTCATCACATGTCCTTGTTAATCTGAGTCAATTCATATTTTTTTTACATCATTCCAAAAACAATCTCTTTATTACAGTTTAACATGGATTTATGTGGGACTCATCACTGGCCACCTTCAAGATATCCCTTCCTATAGACTTCAACAATTTTTTTGGGAAGTGGGTTGAGAAACATCACAATACCTTAGAGCTTGTAGTCCTTGGTGGTAGGTTTCCTTGTGTTTGATAGGGGGTTTTCATTATCGACTCCCAATTTATCGACTCTATGAGTGTTCAATCTCAACTCATTTATTCACACTTTCTAGATTGTATTGGGCATCATGGATACCATCATCCTTATCGATGGCCTTCCTTTTTTCTATTAATAGTTTTCAATATTGACCGATAATTAGAAAAATTCTCACATGTTCAACATCATCCCATTTATTCACATGTGAAGAATTGTTCCATTTCAGGATGGTGACGAAGACCTTGGGAAGAGGCATACATCACTCAGCCTTGTTTCCTCTCCCAAGATGCATATGTATTTTTAGAGAAATAATATCATTCTGACTACACTACTACGTAAATCCACATCGTACTTGTCGGTAGACATGATTTTTCATTTTATACATTAATACACGATGTATTGTTTTGCTTTAGCTATTAAGCATTGGAATTCCTGACTCAAGACATGATTTATATAATTTACATATGTTTGATGTTGTTTGCAAGATTCCTTCCATTCCAAAAATATAATAAATCCCTCTCCTTGACTATATTATGAAGTATCTCAACTATTAACTTCTTCTCTAACCTCACACTTTAAGGGGAATTTGTTATCCTTGACATACCTCCTCATCAACTCTTAGGAGATCACTCTTCTTTTGGTTGAATTTAACCTCTTTCTTTGACCCATTTAATATAGTAACACACCCTTTATGCCTAACATGGTGTGTTATAACACATACATCCTACATTACCATAGTCAGTAAACACTTTATCTCTTCATCTAACTTGCATTACCAAAAACTCACCCACGAGCAAAAATATCGATAATTTGTAACCACTCCTCCCACATGTACCCACTTTCACTAAGATTCTAGGGTAAACATGAGATGAGGCCTTCTATGACATGACTAAACCTACTAGGTACAATTAAGGAACTTGAATCTACAAACCAACACTTTACTGACTTCCCTCGGGTGCTACAACAACCCCAGGAGCTAAACAACCACTCTTGGTGCCTTATACCTGAGTTAAATTTCTCTTATAGTGATTTGGAGCCCCTTTCGATCTGATTACAAGTAAATTCAGTGATTGAAAACCTCAAGTCGCATGGATAACTCTACAACCCAGTGATTGAAAACCTCAAGTCACATGGATACCTCTACAACCCAGTGATTGTAGTCTAGATTTCCCAGTTGTGGGCATGCAACCCTAGAATCCGAGCCACTTTTACAAGGCTAGTGTCGAGACCCCTGCCCAAATCTTGATATAACTTTCCATCAATGACAAAGAGACTATATATATTTGAACCACAGACATGACCTACCCAGGCCTAGACATGACATAAATTTCGTAAAACACTTTGATAACATGTAATCTATAGGTCATGAATTCATATCCAAATATGTGGGTCTTATACTTATTTGAGAATCATCAAGAAGGCCTAATTCCCTCTCAGTATATTTGCAATAAAATCTATTAGGTTATGCATTCAATAACCATTCAGAACATGATAAGAGCCATAAATGGAATCTGTTATAAAACCATGATTATAACATACATATAACTAGATAAATAAGAATTATAGAACAACCATTAAATCCACATAATGAAAAGTATAATTACTCATGAAATGCAATAGGAAGTTGGCTCTCATTAACATATGAAAAAGCCAACCAAGTTAAGGACTTACATGCACCACCCAAACATATAATGGGCTGAACCAAATATTTCTTCAAGTAATTCACCCTCATTCCATATTCCAAGCATTAATGTTGGATTTCATGGTAAAACCAAAACATAAACAACCAAGCAAATCTAGAGATTAAACCACCTCCACCCTCACACTACTGTGATCTCACCTAAACCAGTCACAAGATCACATAACCAACCCAAGCTTGGATGCCTCATAATTCCTTCACCATCCCTTGAGGAATTTTCCTGTCTCCACTCAAATGTTGAAGGCTTCTCGGAGAAAACCATCTCCACCCCCAACTCTTGGTATTTTCCTGAGACCACCTCACCCAGATCCAAAACCTTCTGGAAATCCAAAGCTCAACCATGAATGAATCCAATCACACCATGGCTATCTAGAAATGGCAACGAAGTCTAAAACCACTGTCCCACCTAGAAAAAACCATGCCAATGATGACAAGAGAACCAAATATACACTTGCATATACCATGCATGCACAAACTAGCTAGGAAATCAGACATGCAACCTATTACCTGTAATTATTCCTGTGAAACTACTTGATCCAAATTTTCCTTGCTTAATCCTTACTTTCCTTTGATTTCTTTATCATTCCTTTTCTTTCCCTTTCTCTCCTTTTCTTGCTTGTTTCCTTCCTCCTCTTTGTGCTCTTCTTGTCTCTGAAATGAATTACAAAGCTAAAATAACAAAAAACGCCCGAAAATGATGCTCTGGTGCCTTTTTATTATTTATGCCTCTAATTTATTAATTTTTACTCTATTTCCATAAATTTCCTCCTCACATGCAATGTGTGACCTTTCATCTCCCATTTCTCCTATTTTTATTTACTTCCATAAATAAAATGCTAATTAATACATCTTTTCCTTTCCAAAGCCATTTCCAATTCCTGTTCCAATTTCCTTAGCCTTAATAAACAACAAATGAGGCCAACCAGGATTTTTTTCTAACATTTATATTGGAATAAGTGTCCCATGACCTTGGTATTATTTTTCCTTTATTAACTTTATTACATGAAATTTTAACTTGGAGTTGTTACATACCCATTCCCCTTAGGGGAACACCATCCTTGGTGTTCTATGACACCTATAACCAACAAACCACTGAAAACAAAACATACTGGCTATGGAGATTTATAACCCAAGTCGATGCATTATTTACAATGAAAAACCTTCTCAAAATAAAAAAAAAAATCATGACAAACATGAAAACATGACAACCATACCACTTATTCGATCTTTTTAATACAAATCATTGTGGTATTTACAATAACAACCATACATAAATATCTAAAAATACTAAAACTCATTTGCCTCCACTAGGAAATAATGAAGGATACATATCCTACATATGATCAATCATATCCCACATAGCTTCTTCAGGCCCAAAGTGCTTCCATTGCAATTTAACCTGCTTGATTGCTCAATTCTAGAGCATGAGCTATTTCCACTGCAATATGCATTGAGGTTCTGGCTGGGATTATCCTTCTAGCTCCACCTATAATATAGACCAATAAATCACATGATCAACATCCTTTACATATATTTTAAGCAACGAAACATGCAAAACATCATGTACTTTCACTATAAGAGGAAACACAATTCTATATGCCATTGGTCCAGTCCTCTCAAGGATCTCAAAAGGCCCGCAACATCAAGGTTGCAGCTTGGCACATGATCCAATCCTCAAGGGGATCTTCTTGGGCTTTGTGCTCAAGTACACATGATCCCCAACCTAACACTCATTAAATCCCCTATGACGATTTTCATAACTCTTATGTCTATCCTTTGTTACCTTTAAATTCATCTTGATAAATTTTATTTCCTGTTCCATCTCTACCAACATGTCTAATCCTATTAATACCATGTTCACTGGATCACTCCGGATGATGGGAGTGTTACAAATCTTCCCATAAGGTGCCTCAAGAAAACTCATTCTTGGTGACTCCCAATACCCATTGTTGCAATCAAACTCAACCAGTGAAAGATACTCCTCCCACCTCCTTTGATGATGTATAACATACATCCTCAGCATATCCTCTAGTATCCTGTTGACCCTCTTTGTCTTCCCATCTCTCAGTGGATGATAAGATGTACTAAAGGCTAACTATGTAACCAAACTTGTAAATAACTCCTTTGGAAAACTGGAAGTGAACTTAGCATATCTATTCGACACAATCTTCTTTGGAACACCATGTAACCATACTATATATTTGATGAGTACCTTTGCTATTTCACTAGCTAAATAAGTAGACTTAACCGCTATGATGTGAGATACCTTGGTCAATCTTTCAACCATAACCATGATGGAATCATGTTGCTTCGATGTCCTTGGAAAAATTGTAATGAAAGCCATGGAAATGAAGTCCCATTCCCACTCCGAAATTGGAATAGGATGTAAAAAACTAGTTGGGTGATTACACTTAGCTTTCACTTGCTGACACTCCAAACATCTAGAAACAAACTCCGTCACTTCCTTTTTCAAATTTGGCCAATAATAGAATGTCTTCACAACTGTCAACATCTTCTAATATTATGGGTGACCTGAATATGGATTGACATGAAACTCACTCAAGATAAGCTTCTTGAGCTCACTGCCATCTGTCACGTAGATAATGTCCATAAATCTCACCAAGCCATATGTCGTGATATGATAGTCCATATCATTTTCACCTGTACCCTATTTTAACATGTGCTTAAGTTGTTGATACTTGTCATCATGCTACCCTGCCTGCAAGATCCATTCCTTCAAATATATCCCATATGATATCACAACTAGAACATGGTTTACCTACACTCTCCTAAAAAGAGCATATGCAACTTTGTTGTCCTTTTCTTTAATATATCTGATCTCAAATTCAAAATCACTAAGGGTATCCAACCATCTAGCTTGTCTAGCATTTAGATTAGGTTTGCGAAATAGATACCTCAGTCCACTATGGTCAGTCATCAAAATAAACCTCCTGCCAAGAAGATAACGCCTCCACATCTTCAAGGTGTGAATAATAGTTTCCAACTCAAGATAATGAGTCACATAGTTATGTTTCTACTCATTCGGTTTCCTTGACCCATGGCATACCACCTTTCCCTCCTGCATCAAGAATCCACCAAGCCGTAACTTGCAAGCAACTATACATACCATGAAATATTTATTTGGATATGAAATCTTGAGAACTGTAGAATTTGTCAACAACTTATTCACCTACTCAAAACTTGTAGCACATTCCTCTGTCCATTCGAATTTCTTCCCTTTCCTATGAAATGATGTAGTAGGATAGGAAATGAGTGATAATTTCTTGATGAACCTCCTACAGTAAACTGTTAACCCAATGAATTATCTAACCTCATCCACATTCCTAGGAGTTGACCATTACATGATAGCTCTTATCTTTTTCAGATCCCCTGCTATCCCTTTCCTGGAGACAACATGCCCCAAGTAATTTACCTATGTATAAAAGAAGTTTCATTTACTAAGCTTGGCATACAAATGATGCTATATAAATAGCCTTAACATTGTCTCCAAGTGTTCTGCATGCTCCTCCTCATTCTTAGAGTATATCAATATGTTATTAATGAATACAATCACAAAATTTAAAAAAAACGGATGCAACACATTGTTCATAAAGAACATGAAAGTAGTTTGAGCATTAGTCAAACTGAAAGGAGCCACAACAAACTTATAATGACCATACCTGGTTAGGAAAGAAATCTTGTACATATCCTCTTATTTAATGCACACCCAATGATATCTTGATCTCAAGTAAATATTTGAGAACACCGTTGCTCCCTTCAACTGGTCAAACAAGTCATCAATCCTCAACAACATATACTTGTTCTTGATCGTCACCTTGTTCAAATTTTGGTAATAAATGCACAATATAAGAGTACCATCCTTATTATTCACAAATAATACTGGTCCACCCCAAGGCAATGCACTTGGCATAATTTATCACTTATCTTGTTTTTCCTTCAACTGCAGCTTCAGTTCTAATAGCTCTAGAGTGCTCATCCTATAAGGTGCCTTTGATGTCAGTGCTACTCTTGGTGCAAACTCAATCAAAAATTCCACTTCCTATGGGGTGGAAACTCTAAATATCTACTTGGTATACATCCTCAAACTGTTACAGTATGGGGTACCTCTTGAGCACTCCCACATCCTCAACATCCTTACACTTTTCACTGGAAATATGAATTGCAAACAATACACACCCTATCCTACAACTGTGCTTGGCCTGCATAGTTGTAACCATCCTAGTTTATGTAGGCTTCTTATTTCCCTACAAGATTCTATTTTCCCTATTATCATCTAGACACTCAATATAATTTTCAGAACAATCTAGTTTGGTCATGTGGAGGTATAACCAATCCACACCCAAGAGCATACTATATGATCCCAGTGGAAGCACAATTAGATGTGTTGATGTAATAATACCATCTAGCTCAAATTCACAAGCTCTTACCCAATGATGGACTTTCTTCTTAGTACCTATAGGAAATTGCACCAACGAATACTCTACATGCACTTGTTTTCTCAAACCACACTCATCCACCAGGTCAATATTAACATAACTATAATTAGATCCAGGGTCAATAAAAATAGAAACAAATCGACCACAAATCTTATCTTCCATCTCAATAATGGATGCCTTGTGATCTTCCTACTTGTTTTCCACAATTGTATAAATCTGAGGAATGTTATGATCAACATCCGCAATCATCTACACCTCCTAAGCACTATATATCTGAGACCTTCCACCCTAGTGCAATGAAAAATCCTTCTTGCGATGATCTTGGCTATAAATCCAGCACTACAACAGTCCCCTACCATCACCTCTATTTTTTTTCTCTCTAGGCTCTAACCCATATCCCTTCTTAGTTGCATTAAACTTCTTGTAAGGAGAAACATTTTATTTCTCTCCTAGATCCTCAGGCCTTCCCTACTTCGGTGTTCACTTCCCTTTAAATTTCTCATTCTCCTTCAAATCACAATTAGGCACATATTTATGCTTTCACTACTCATGAAAATCCTTCAGTTTCTTGATGGATTCCTCTAGAAATAGAGGTTCATCAAACTCATTCTTGTATATATATGTTTTTTTCAACCCACTAGTGAACCTTTGAATATTTTCTTTATCATCCTTGAGGTAAGGCACATACCTCAAAAACTCTAGGAACCTGCTAGTATGCTCTTCATCTATCATGGAACCCATCTGCAACTCATAAAAATCCTTATATCTATCATCATAATATATTTCATATAGGTAATTCTTCTTGAAGACTCTCACGAACTCATCCCAAATCAACTCTTCTTCTCGAATTCCTTTGAAATTCTTCACATGTTTATAGCAAATCTCTGTTTTCCTCTTAAGACTGAAGGTAGTTATTTTGGATTTAATGTTAGTTGAATAGTTGTGCAATATGAAGAATGTATTCATTCGAAGCAACCATGCCTCTGCATCTTTTGACTTCTTCATGTCTCCATAAAATTTAGGAGGCTTTACTTTCTTAAAATCGTTAGGCAAGTACTAATTCCTACTCTAAGGATTTTGTTGGTGATGATGGTGATGATTCCTCTTAGATGAGGAGCTATAATGGTACCCAACATACCAGTCCTCGTGTCAGGTGTATCAAATGATCTTCCACATATGACTGTGTCCCATTTATCCAACCCGTATCCTAACTGAGACCTTCTACCATAGGCCCCATTAGTCTTCTCTTCCTATTCTTAATTAATCCTCAATTGTCCTTGTCTCTGAAAGTATGAAAAACTCTGAAGGATCACTATATTTACCTCTCGCTTATTTTCCATAGTCCTTGAAAATATTCCTGAGCCTCAACCAACCTCTCATTGTTGGACTTACAACTTTTGATCTCTTCCCTCAAAATCCTCAATGTATCTTCTATACCGAGAGGATATTCATCTCCTTGCTACCAAACATATTTGTAGGGAGGGTCACATGAATTGTAGTCCACTATTTTTCTTGTGATATCATATTCTCTTCTTCCTACAAGTATTCCATGTTATATAAACCAAATAGATACCATAATCAAAGTCACACCTCAATGGTGTTTAGGGGAGGCTTATCCCCTCTGCAAAATCAGTCCAAATTAGCATGATACTTGTATAAACATAATCATATAAATATGTTAAAATCATGAATGATAATACCAATTGCATTACCATGAAATCATGAATGAAAACCATAACCATGAAAATACATTCCTAACAACATGCATCTAGACCATCTGGTCCAAGTGTTTGAACCATGCTTTGATACCAATGTGTAACCACCCCTCCCACATTTACCCACTTTCACCAAGCTACCAGGGTAAACATGAGCTGAGGTCTACTATTACATGAATCAACCTCCTAGGTACAATGAAGGAAGTGTAATAGACAAACCCAACACTTTACTGACTTCCCGTAGGTTCTACATTAACCACATGAGCTAAAAAAGAACTCCAGGTTCCCAAAGCCTGAGTTAAATTTCTCTTTTAGTGATATGGAGCTCCAGTCACTCCCATGACAAGGAAATCCAATGAATGTAACCCTTCAGTCACATGGATAACCCTACTTCCTAGTGACTGTAGTCTAGATTTCCCAATTATGAACATGTGACCCCAAAATTTGAGCCACTTTTTCAAGGCTAGTGTCCACTACCTTGCCTAGAACTTGATATAACTTTCGAGAATGATAAGAAAATCAATGAAAAATAGAACTATGAAAAATTGAGCCACAAATTTAACCTACCCAGACCTAACCATGAAAAACATTTCATCAAGCACTTTTAGAACATGTAATCTGGAGGTCATTAATGCATATCTGAACACAAGGATCTGATACTTATCTGAGAATCATCAAGAAGGTCTAATTTGCTCTTATTATATATGCAATAACATTTATTTGGTCATGAATTCAATAACCATTCATTTACCAATCAAAACATCATAAGAGCCATAAATAGAATCTGTCATAAAACCATGGTTATAAATAGCATATAACTAGATAAATAACAATGATAGAAAAACCATTAAATCCACATAATAAAAAGGTATAATTTCTAATGAAATATAAGAGGAAACTCACTCTTTTTAATGTATGTAAAATCCAACCAAGTCAAGGGCTTGCATGTACCACCTGACCATAGATTGGTCTAAACCAAATATTTCTTTCAGCCAATCACCCATGTACCATATTCCAAGCATGAATGTGGGATCTCATGATAAAACCAAAACATAAACAACCAAGTGAATACAGAGGTTAAACCACCTCCACCCTCACACTATCATGATCTCACCTAAACCATTCTAGGGATCACAAAACCAAAACAAGCTTCGATTCCTTAGAATTTCTTCACCATCCATTGAGGAATTTTCTCGTCTCAAACTACTAGTTGAGGGTTTCCCAGAGAAAACCATCTCCACCCCCAACCCTTGGGTTTTTCATGAGAACACATCACCCATATCGAAAACCTTCCGAAAATACAAATCTCAACCTATAATGAATCCCATCACACCATGCATATGTTAAAACAACAAGGCAAGGCTAAGGCCATTGTCCCACCTGACAAAACCCATGCCAATGACAACAAGAGAGCCAAATACACACATGCATATACCATGCATGCACAAAATAGCTATTAAATCACACATTCAACATGTTACCTACAAGTATTCCTATGAAGTTGCTTGATAGAAATTTTCCTTGCTTGATCCTTTATTTCCTTTACTTTATCTTTCCCTCCTTTGCTTGCCCTCTCTCCTTTGTTTGCTTGCTTGATTCCTCCTCGTGGTGCTCTCCTTCTCTTTGAAACCAATTCCAAAAATAAAATGATAAAGAAAAGCCCCAAATTGATGCTTTGATGCCTTTTTATTATTGATGCCTCTAATTTATTCATTTTCCCTATATTTTCCTTCAATTTCCTCCTCACATGCCCTATGACCTTTCATCTCCCTTTTCTCTTATTTTCCTTTATTTTCATAAATAAAATATCAATTAATGCTTCTTTTCCTTTCCAAATCATTTTCCAATGCCTTTGCCAATTTATTTAGCCATAATAAACAAGAAGTGATGCCCACTATGATGTTTCACCCAACATTTAGCTTGGATTAAATATCCCATGAACTTGGTCTTATTTTACCTTTATTAAATTTTTGACACAAAATTTTGACGTAGGGTTTCTACATAAACTCAGTGTGATACTCTAGTTCACAAGAAGAAACTCTTACATGAAGGAATATGATTTAATTTACCTCATATATAGTTTTTTCCTATTCAAATAAAGCACTATAAAGCAACATAAATCATTAGCATGAGGAAACATCATACATACCAAATATTTTTCCCAAATTGTGTTGGAGAGAAACCTGTAGTCTTCTTAGCCTCCATTTTCCTATAAATTGAGGGATTGCAATTTACGGAATTGTTACGTTGTATATACTTTCTTTGAGAGAGAAAGAGTATTGGAGCTAGGAGCTAGAGGAGGTCATGCTGAAACTCATACACTTGTTTGTAACCTCCCTTCCATTTGTTAATATAGAGATTGATTGTTCTTCCTTCAATATTATTGTTCAATGATCATTTCTATCAAGTTTAACTAATGATTGTTTAGAAGCTTGTCTTATAGTGGTCCATTCATTAATGTTTGGTTTTTAATTTGATATGATTTCAGTGGATGGAATTATTATGTTGTGAGAGGTTTTTTTTTATTTTCCTTTGTGTGAAAGGTTAACCTTTGGAGCTAGGTAGGGGCACTTCCCCACTCCACTGACAACTCTAACTCATTTGCACAGAAAGAAAAGTAGGTTCTTCTATTAGGTCCCTATATTACTAGTATATTCCCTTATTGTTGTTAATGTAACCCCTTTATTGTTATTATTGTACCTTTGCTACCCCCATTTTGTTATTATTGTGCCCTTAAATTATTATTGTTAGGTCGGCTAGGATTACATTGTGGCCCACTAGGATTACATTATGGCCCCATGGACTCCTATATATAGAAAGGAGGTTTTGTAAATTGTATCATCCAATAATTGTTCATTTATGTAATGTATTGGAGGTTGGCCCCTCGAAGTGGCTTATTTCTAAGGCGTTGATATCTCTTTTATTCTATTTTTGGAGCTGGTTACACAACATTTGGTATCGAAGACTTGGGATTCTAGGGTTTCTTTACTCATGAGGTCATCGTGGAATTTTACTATAAATTTTTTTCTACGAAGGTTCGGGGAATGCGAAATTTTGGGTAAGAGAGTGATATCTGAGGAAAAGTTTCAAAAAGGTTAGAGCTTGGTTCACAATGTTTTGAATGCCATTTGGAGAGCGTAGGGTTTTTTCAGGCTCACGAATTTGATCTCAAAGAGGTGATTGTTGGAAAATATTCATAATTCTCTCTCTGAGCATCAGATTGGAGTGTCGTAAAAAATGGTCGCAATTACATAGACTATAGTTTCTTGGATATCAATTTCAGAGCTGAAGGGTGAAACAGTGACATGTGGCAAGTTGTACAAGTTCGCTCTACTGAACCAGTCCATAATTAGGTCATTGTGGGAGATTGGACATAACTTTTCCTTGGGAATCCAAATCGGGTCAAACCTATGGCATTCGAAAAGAGAATTCGGAGGGCTACGTTGGTGCTGAAATTAAAATATTGAAGTGCTAGAATCACAGAGATAATCCAATTTCAATATCGAGCTCCTCAAAAGCAAGAAAAATGTGTGTATTTTTTTTTTTCCGAATTGCATAAGTCTTGCTTGAAGAATCAATTTGAATTGATTTCAAGGGAATATTGTAGAATAGATATCAGTATTGGGTTCTAAAATATGCCCCGTAAAAATAATTCAACACTCATTAAGCCTTGAGAAGGCTCTACGATGACTCATGAAGATGAATAATTGCAACATGATCTATCAAAATTACAAGAGAAAGTGCACCAAATTTCTCTCTCGTAAAGAGCAACAAAAAATGAAATGGAAGTTTTGAAGAAAGGCGTGGAAGCGAAGATGGAAAGTTTGAAGAAAGGCGTGGAAGCTAAGATGGATGGCATGGAAAATTTGGCATGGAAGTTAAGATCCATGAAAAAATGAAAGACAACATAGAAAAAATGAAGAATGATCTAAAAGTAGACATCGAATGTTTGGCAAAGTTGATACAAGAAATGTTTCCTAATGGTGAAAAGATAGTAGAGGAAACTCATGATGAGAACAAAATAAATGTTAATTGTGATTTCATAAACTCTAATGTTGGATGGAAGAACCACCATATTACAAATATGGATATGAGGAATTTTGATGGAAAGGATCTGGTAACATGGATACTATAGATGGAGCAATATTTTTAACTCAATAATGTGAAAAACACACAAAAGGTACGCATTACAACTTTACATTTAGAAAAAAATACATTTGTATGGTATCAATGGCTTTTCTCCCATAAAAAAATTGTCACTTGGTAAATTTTTATGGAGGAAATGATAGCACAAAGAGCAACACTTTTTTTAGCCAGTTGATATATCTCAAACAAAAGGGTTAAGTGGTGGAGCACATGGATGACTTCCAAAAATTGAATATAAGGGTAATTGATATTCCAAAGGAACACATGATTGATGTCTTCATAGGGAATATAAAGGATAACATCCAACATGAGGTTCACGTTTGGGAACCTGATTCATTACAGAAGGAATTCAGATTGGAAAGAAAAATTGAATGTAAAATTATGGCAACAAGGAAGTCTACCACTCACTTCTATAAAGAAGGAAGTGTTGCTACACCTAGATTTCCACAACCTACAAGGTTGACACCACAAAAATTGGAAGAAAAAAGAGCAAAAGGGCTTTGCTACATTTGTGATAGGAAATACACTAAAGGTCATAGGTGTGTTGAGAAGAAATTATTTTACATAGATTGTGAAGAGGAAGAATAAAATGAACAAGAAGAGGATATACACCAGGAACCAGCCCTAGAAGAGGAAGAAATGAGTCCAACCATATCGTGTAATGCATTGGCAGGAATTACCACTCCTCATACTCTCAAAATAGAAGGACATATCAAGAAGAAAAAGTTAATAGTATTGATTGATTCGGGTAGCACCCATAATTTTATTCATTGTAAGGTAGCCAAGGAATTGAATTGTTTCCTATACTGAGCACCAGAATGTCAAGTGATGGTTGCAAATGGAGGAACTATAAATTTCTCTGGAAAATGCCATAATATCAATATAACCATTGGGGAATATGTATTGAATATAAAAATTATTTCCATTCCAATGGGAGGTATTGATGTTGTACTAGGAGTACAATGGTTACAATCTTTGGGGACAATAGCTTTTAATCTTCAAGAATTTTTCTTGAATCTTTTTTCGGAAGGAAAGGAAGTCAAATTACGAGGTATCATAGGGAAGATGAGAAATATAATAAGCTCTAATTTCATGATAAAGCTTCTAAAGAAAAAAAATGGGGCGTAATTGCACAATTATGCTCACTGAAAGTTCCAACATCAAAATCGTCTATTTTTGCGGATCTCCAACAAGTACACGGACAATCATTCCAGGTGTTTGAAACTTCCAAAGGGCTCCCACCTATTATTGATCATGATCATGCTATTAATTTTATTCCATGAAGTGTTCCTCCAAAAATCAAGCCTTACAGATATCCTTATGTCCAAAAGAGTGAAATTTAACGTATGATTGCAGAAATGTTAGAGGATGGTATAATTCAACCTAGTCAAAGTTCTTTCTCTGCTCCAATAGTATTGGTGCACAAGAAAGATGGATCATAGCAAATGCATTTGGATTATAGGGAGCTCAATAAGTTCACTATTAAAGATAAATTTCCCTTTCCTGTGATTGATGAATTATTGGATGAATTACATGGAGAAATTTATTTTACCAATTTGGATCTTCGTTCAGGATATCATCAAATTAGAATGAAGAATTTGAGAAGATATTCCAAAAACACCATTTCAAACTCATGAGGGTCATTATGAATTTTTTGGTCATGCCTTTTGGCCTTACCAATGCACCTTCTACATTTCAAGGGTTGATGAATTCCATTTTCAAACCCTTCCTTAGAAAATTTGTGCTAGTATTTTTTGATGATATACTAATCTACAACACGTCTTGGAAGGATCATGTTGAACATGTTGACGAAGGGTGCTCAAACTATTGCAGGAGAAACAATTATATGCAAAAACATCCAAATGTTTCTTTGGAGTACAAGAGGTGGAATATCTGGGTCATATTGTATCTCACGAGGATGTTAAAGTAGACCCTAAAAAAATTAAAGCCATTAATGAATGGAAAGTCCCCATAACCATAAAGCAGTTGTGAGGATTTCTTGGGTTAACAAGGTATTATCGCAAGTTTGTTAAGAATTATGGGAGAATAGCATCACCTATAACAACATTATTGAAGAAAGATTCATTTTCATGGACTCCTGAAGCAACTAAGACCTTTGAACATCTTAAAGAGGCAATGTGCCTAGTGTTAGAGTCGGTATCTTCATCCCTCTGTCAGAGATTAAATTTCTCTTGTTGTATTTCATTTTAGGTGTCTCATTCAGTTTAGTCAGCTGCATTCCATTAGGAGCATGGATCATCTGACGGTAGGGTCTTGTCACTTATATCCCTCATGTCATGTACCTGCAAGTCTAGTTCTGTTCATCAAAATCATTTACAGTCATGTTTGGTCTCCTGGTTGGCAAAGAGTCATTTTAGGGTTTTTAGTCTCATTAGGTATAGGGTTTCATTAATTTGGTCTTCAGAGTGTCTAATAATGTCAGCAGGCACATGAGGAAGCTTCAAATAAGGTTTCACTGCAAAAATTTCATCATCATAATGCTTGATAATGATTTTTCTTCAAAACTCTGTTTTGAAGAAAAATTGTCTATTTTGTCCTTTTGTAACAAACACAATGTAATTTTTAAGTTCTTTAGTTGTAGTAATGCTTCATTCGCAGCCCTGGTCGCCTTTTCCAAAACTCCATGCTATCCATCCGTGCAAAACAGACAAGAAATTCATCATTCAGTCCAAAAATAAAAAAGAAAGCAAAACAGAGTTCATTTGAAAAGTGCCAAAGTTTTCAAACATTATAAAGTGGGTTTTTCAAATCAAAAATTAAAATCTTTGGTATATATAAGATATTTCCAAATTCAAAACTCCATTTGCATACCAAAGACATCAATGAGCCAAGAGAAATATTGGAGGAGTGAAGAAATAAGTTTGGAGGCCGAACTGTGGTGAAATTGACTATCGCGGTGCACTGGGCAACTGTCACGGTGCCTAGGGCCGCTCTTCTCAGTGTGTTTTTGAACTATCATGGTGCATTGAAGGGGTGCGACACACTGGGCAGTGGTCGCGGTGCATTGAGCCGACACCCAAATTTTTGTCATTGCTTCCAAAAACTCCAATCGATTTGGTCAATCTTGCTCCAAGTAAGTTCATGTGAATTTTTAGTTGCCATTTACAAATTTTTGAAGATGGATTATGAAATTTTAAATGCAAAACTCAAAACCTATCATCTTGTTGACAGTTTCTCCCTTAGGGTTTTGAAGTTGGAGTTTTAAAATTGATTTTGGTGCCAAACTTTTTCATTCCCCATCTTGTTTATTCCTCCCTCTCACTATTATACTATCACTACAGTCCATCCCCTATTCCCCTACATCCCTAAAGCGACTCATACTCATCTCATTCTCATTACTCCTATCCCATTTACAAAATTCCTCCAAATCCCAAGTTTATCCTAAAAAATCAAGTGGCTGTCCCTTGTCCCTACATTTGTCAAATCACAACTTTTCAAAAAGAAAATTCCACTTGAAAAAACTTCATTGTCCCCACTGCCCTATTTCCCCACAGTCCCTCCCACACTACCATACATTTGGAAATTAAAACAAAAACACCCAAATTCTCATTTTCATCTCATACAAGCCAACATGCACCTTGCATAGACTTTGGACATCATGGAGATAGATACTGATATATCATATGATCGCTATAGTGATTCCACCACTGAGCTACATGCACCTAGAAGGCCTCGTAAAGGTGGCAGACATGTGAGAGAGGAGCCCACCTCATTGACTGAATTGAAGGCTTGTCCACTTGCCATGGCATGTTTTCGAGAACATTCATGCTATCAGTTTTGTGAAATGATTGCTAGGATCCACCATCATCAGGATTTGGCTCGTTTGTTTGTATTGCATTTACATGATGGTCAGGTAACTCTTGCTGTTGTAAATTTCACTTTGACACCGGAAACTATTTCTCAAGAAACCGGAATACCGAATGTGGGTGAAAAATGGAAAAAAAGACAGCAGGTGGACAGAGTGCATTATGAACCATACATCAGGCCTAGCTTTGTGAGGCAACTCAGCAGGGTGTTCCCATTCCAGTTCCTAAAGGAATCCTTTACGCCTCTGATGAAACTCATTATCAGATATTTCAATTGTGAGGGTCGATTTTCATGCCTTTATTCCTACCACATCAGGTTATTGATGCATTTCACCAGAGTGAGGATGATGAACATACCTTATTTCATGTGCCAGAACATCGAGAGAATGACCACTCTTGTGCAAAGGAAAAATCACGAGAGGCAGTACAACAATATTTATCACTATGCACTCATCAAGATCGTGGTTGTGCATCTCCTTGGATTGCAGGGTATTTCATGGGAGGATTTCATTTCCCATGATTTCTTTATAGCTCCTCAGGTTCCTCCGGAGGTTTTCCATGATGCAGGTGAACCTTCACATTAGTATGGAGGTTAGGAGGCAGAGACTACTAATGTGCTGACATATGTCACTTATTAGAGAGGCACTAGAGGATTATTGAAGCAGCCCGGCGAGTAGAAGGCGGAGATAGACACATTGACCGTCAAGTTGCAGAGAGCCCAATGGATCATAAACTACCTGGAGTAGCGAAAAAAATAGTTAGAAGATCAGCAAACAATCATGGAGTCGCAAAACATCCGTGAGAACCGGCAAGCTGCCCAAAGAAACCAAACCAAGATGACATCCATTGAGCGGGAGATTGACGCTGATAGAGAGAATTGGCTTCAAAGGGTCAATACTCATCTTGAGAAGCTATTGGAAATGGAAAAAAAGGAAAATAACATGCTAAGGCACATGAAGAACCATTATTGGGAGCGAAATCAAGTTTTCAAAGCGAGGATCAAGATCCTGAAAGCAAGACTAAAGAAGGCACTAAAGCATCGCAAAAGGCATGATAGACTCCAAATTTTGGCTGAAGCTTCTTTGGCCCAACATAGCACTTGATGGTGGACATTCAGCCCAAATTTCAAGATATTTGGGAGGATTTTTGTCAATTTTGAAATTTTTGGCCTTAAAACAGATTTTCCTGCCCAACGCGTAGCGCCACTTGGCGTGCGCTTATAATTGCCAGCTCCTTTTGAAGAAAACTTTGCATTTCTGGATTTTTCATCAAAATTTATTCATTCCTATCCATTACCTAATCATTTTGACAAGTTTTGGGTTGCCTGAAGGGTAAAAAACACCCTAAAAATGACCTTTCTGCCACTTTTTGGACACACAGGAAGCAGTGTTGGGAGATTTGATTTTTGGAGGAGCAAATGGAAACCAAATTCAAAAATTCCACTTGGGTTGGAAAGTAGACAAACAAATATTTCCAACAAGATATCCTCACTCAATTTGGACTTCAGGAATTCCCTCAAAATTAGCCTCAAATTGGCGCTATGCATAGAGATTTCAGGCGCGGCGCATTGGGAAATTTGGCCTAATTTTCACTCAGCAGTTCAGATTTTCGCCTAGTTTTGGCCAGTTTGACATTTTTATCCTCATATGTATGGATCTTGATGTAACTTGATGTAATTTAATTACTTTGATGTAATTTTGGCACATTTTTACTCATTCAAGTAGATTCATTTACCAAAAAGTGAAATGTAACTCAATGAATCAGTTTCCTATCTTATAGAGGCAAGCTGTTTCATTGCCTATTTTCCAGTTCTTAGTTTAGATATTGTTGAAACAGCTCCTAGAATGGTGAGATCGACCCCTAGAGGCATGGGGATGAGTTATGCTAGTCTATATCTTGTAGTTCTTCAGTCATTTTCAGGGTTGGACACTTGGGATTACTTGGCACTTCATTGTACATTTCATCTCTGCAATTTTGGCAAAGGAATAGACCAGGGTTTGTAGCACTCTTTGGGATCCATGTGGCTCTATGTTTTGATGGTGTATTACTCTCTGTGATTTTAATTTCACTGATGTTTTATGTGTATCCTTTCCCTTCTATTTTCTTCTTAAATTAAACAAATGAGTGATAAAGGTGGAATTCATTAGATTGCTTTGCTCTGCCTTGAGTTTTGTTTAATTTTCCATGTTTTCTTCTGTTTGAAGAGGATTCTTGAAAGCTTCTTGCCCTCTTCAACTCCCCACTGGTTTGAAATATCCATTCATTCAATCCAAAGCATCAAAACAATTGCCTTCCTTGCCCCATTCAGAACTCTGCAAAAACTAGGGCTCATCCCCGGACCCAAAACTGCCTTTCCCTTTTATTCCAACAAAACCCCAAAATCAAAATCAAACTCTTTCACATATATACCTAGCCTAAAATTAGTTTTTATTTCAAGTCATCTCAAGCCTCATTGATTATTTTTGCTGAGATTGACCCGGAGAGAGCCCTCTCCTGATCTGGTAGGGCTAGCTACTAGATTAAGCATGGTTTGATGTTACCCTAGACTCTACCTTCCTTCAGCCTGAGGTAGATTTAGGCAATAACATAGTGGCGACCATACTAGGGACAAATGGTTTGCTTGTTAGTGTTATTTGTTTTATAAGCTACAGACGGAGCCTGAAGTTATGCCAGGTAGCCTTCGAAACGCTCTTGCTTTGCATTAGCGAAAGTAGATAAACACTGCTTCAGTCAATCTCTGGTCTAGTTTGTAAACATGACACTTGACTTGTAAATTTCCCCCAGTACATCAGATCATTCTAGACTTTGGATGATGAGTTTAGAATTTGATAGGCTGAACAAGTTGGTTTTGTCCCTTTGATTTTTGAAAATAATTCAACACACTGGCTTCCAGAAAACATACCAGAGCAAATCCGGATCCCGATCCACCTCCAGTGTATGAAAATTCCAATCTTATTTCAAGAATCCTTCGTCGAGAAAGTCCTGTGATTCCTTTGTTTAAATCTGGTTCATGTCCCGCTGTTTTTGAGTACCTTGAAGATCTTAAGTTTGACAAACAATTTGAGTTTTCGTTGTTTAAGACGAAGTCTGAAAGTGCTATTGGTTCTACTGTCATAAATCTCGAGTTTATCAAGTATCTTGAAATTGAACAGGCTAATAGATCCATTGACAGTTACATTTTGAATATTCAGAATTCCATTGTGGCAACAAATATCCCTAAGTTCATAGAGTCTGCATCTGCAACTCTTGGGTCATCAGCAGTTACATCTGGTTCACAAGTTCATACCAAGCCTCCTTTCATTCCTACCATTCCCATGCAACCATCTATTTCTGACCAACAATTTGCAGTAGTCTCGCCTCCATCCACACCTCATACACCTCATACATCAACTGCTTCGACTCTACTTATATCGCCAAATACAATTGTAAATCCACCAAGAGCAATGGTTGCCCGATTTTCACCTCTTGTGTTGCCTCAAAACTTAGATGACATGCCCGTAGATTATCAAAGAAAAATTCCATTGTTTGATGGCACTCCCAAAGTGTCACTGCTCAACAACATGTGGACAGAATGGCAGATTTCTTTGACCTTCATGAGGTTGATGCGGAAAACATAACAATGAAATTGTTTGTTCAAACCTTTGGAGGAGAAGTGAGAAAGTGGTTCAGAGCTTTGCCACCTAGAAGTATTGCTACATAGGCCAATCTTCAGAGACAATTCTTGGATTGATGGGAAGTGTAGAAAGATCCTCTTTCAATCCTTTCCGAATATGACAATATCAAGCGAAATGTTGGTAAGTCTGTCCAAGACTATTGTATTAGATTCAATTCTGTTTATAATGCCATTCCTGCTAATATAAAGCCACCTAGGGGTTCAGCTTTGATTAAGTTTCCAGATGGATTCGATCTTGACATGGCTTATCAATTGAGAGAAAGAAGTCCAGCTACTTTAGAAGATATGCAGAAAATTGCAGTCAGTGTTGAAGCTAATTTGAATGCCAGGAGAGCTAGAATGAGAGCTGAAAAGAAAGTAGCAATAAAGGAAGAGGTTCCCATGTCAGATCAAATGCTTTGGAAGATGGAAAATATGTTTGAAAGATTGAAACTTGATAAGCCTGAACTGCAGATCATAAATCCTAACTTCTGTGGTCAACAGCAACCACAATTCAGAATCAAGAAAAGAGAGCAGAGAGCACAAGAGCCGACAATACAGCAGCAAGTGAAGACACCCTTACAGCAAAATTTTGTTGGTCCGGAATCAGATGATGAAGAGAATGTAATAGGAGAAGAGAATCACTTCTTTACACCTGATGATATGCCAATTTACATCACTGAAGATGAGGAGTATGCAGAAAACTCAGCTGTACAAAAAGACGAGGATTTCATCTTGGTAAATGACACAGCTCTTGAAGAAGAGTCGGATGAGTATCAGAGGGTATATATGAATGCCTTGACAGCCCAGCAGCGACAATATTCACTTAGAAACAGAGATGTCCCTATTAATACAATTCAAAAGAGAAAGGAAGTTTCAGCACCAAAAAATGATTCACCCGTGGCGCAGAAGAAGGGAAAAGAGATAGCTAATCCCACTACTAGAAAATCCCCATCAGCAAATGAAAGATCCAATCAGCCAATTGTATCAAAGGAGAAAACTAAAAAGAAGGATTTTCTAGCTAAAGAGGTAGAGAAAATTTCAGTTTTTAGCTTAGAAAATGAAATTGCTAAGTTGAAAGTATCCATTCCTTTGACTAAATTGATGAAGAATAGCAGCCATAAGGGTCAGGTGTCTAAGATTTTGAATTTAGATCCATTGTCTGATATGGTGAATGTGGAAGATAATCAACCTGAGTTGATTTTTGGTCCAGCATTGGATGGTGAGTCTCCAGATAGTGATGTGCCTCCTTTTTATATCAGCCTTAGATTGCATGATTTTGTGTTACATAATGATATGCTTGATTCCGGAGCCTCTCAGAATCTCATGCCGATGGCAATGATGGAGAAATTGGGATTGGACATCAGTAGAATGTATCATGATCTTTATTCTTTCAATTCCAATAGAGTAAGATGCATTGGGCTTATCAAAGATTTGGTGGTCAGTTTGGATCAGATTCCTACTAAAAATGTTTTGATGGATGTGGTTGTGGTGGATATTCCTCCTAGATTTGGCATGCTTCTTTCTAGATCTTGGGGAGAAAAACTAAAGGGAACATTGCAGCTTGATTTCTCCTATGCTACTATTCCTGTGTTTGGTCAGATGAGAAAATTATATCGGGAGCAAAAGATGAAGTATATGATCACCATCAAGGAGAAACCGGTAAATTATCTAATCAACTATGTACATACAGATTTAGAGTCATTTGTTTTGTATTCAGATAGTTTCAATGATGTAAATAGCCAATTAGTTGAAGTATAAGACATTCCGGAAATCATCGAGAATTTCGGAGAGGTTTTGAAGAAAGAGAGACAAAAACTTGAAAGTTCCGCTGAGCAATCAGCCTTCCGACAGTAGCAAAAAGTTGATGGGCAGCAAGTAGAAACAACAGAGCAAACAAAATTTCAGCACTTGGAAGAAGATGAATATGGTTTATGGACCATGGATTTTGATGGTACAGTAGGGAGTGATGGTGCTGGAATTGGCATTTGGGTATGAATCCCTTTTTCCACCCCAAACAAGGTACCGAGTAATGTAAGGGTCTGTTCTTATAAATTAGCATTTGATTTTTCAAATAATGAGGCTGAATACGAAGCTTTAATTGCTGGTCTGAATTCTTAGAAAGTTGAATGCTAAGAGGATTGCAGTATATGGCGATTCCGAGTTGGTTATCAGGAAAGTGAAGGGTGAATACCAAGATAAGCATCCTCAAATGTGGGCTTACCGAAATGCAGTTCTTGATATCTTGAAATTTTTTTCAAACTATACTTTGACTTGTGTCCCTCGTATTCAGAATTGTATTGCAGATGCACTTGCAAAGGCAGAAAATAACTTAAAAATTCCGATGAACTCAAGTAACAAATTTGAAATTCATGTGAAGCATCGTCTGACTATCCCGGACAATCAAAGGTATTGGCAAGTGTTTCAAGATGACGAAGAGATTGATGAATTTCTGCAAAATGAAGGCAAATTTAGAGACACTTCAATTGATATGGAGCATGATGATGGTGGGGTTGATGTGCAAGTAAATCAGATGGAATTTTTGCAGCTGAAAGATAATGTCATTCCTAAAGGTCTAATACCTTTAGAGGATCTTTTCAATCAAGATGACGTAGCTAGAAAACCAACCTTGAGGCCAACCGAAAAGGGAGTTGAAGGTGTGAACATTGGATCAGCTGAGAATCCAAAGATGGTGAAATTGTCCAAAGCATTTCCACCATAGGTAAAATCAAATTATATCAGTTTGTTGTCATCTTTTTTTGATGTATTTTCTTGGGAGTATTCAGATTTGAAGACATATGATGCAAACATAATTCAGCACACCATTCCAATCAAGCCAAATCAAAAGCCTTTCAGGCAGAAGTTGAGAAGAATAAATCCAAAGTTGCTGCCCTCAATTGAGAAGGAAGTGAATCGATTGTACAAGGCTGGTATCATTGTTCCTATAATATTTTCAGATTGGATTTCTAATTTGGTGCCCGTTCGCAAGAAGACAGGTGAGATTTGTTTGTGCATTGATTTTAGGAATCTGAATAAGGTGTCTTTGAAAGATAATTATCCGTTGCCCAAAATGGATCACATACTTCAGCGAGTATTTGGAGCATCTCGTATGTTGCTACTCGATGTTTATTCTGGTTATAACCAAATTCTGGTCCATGAGGATGATAGAGACAAAACAACGTTCACCATTCCGTGGGGAACTTTCCATTATGCTAAAATGCCTTTTGGTTTTAAGAGTGCTTGTGTGACCTTTCAACGCGCAATGGATATGGCATTTTCAAATGAGAAAGATGTTTTTCTAGTTGTGTATCTTGATGATTTGACAGTCTTTTAAAATTCAGATGAAGAACACCTTTACCATTTGAAGATTTTTTTTCAGTGGTGTAGAAATTATGGTGTGTCGCTCAATCCGAGGAAGAGTTTGTTTGCCATGGATGAGGGAAAACTTCTTGGTCATATAATATCAAAAGATAGCATCCGCATTGATACATCTCGAGTAGAAGCTATTCAACAAATTGATCTTCCCCGAAACAAAAAGGAGAATCAATCATTTAATGGTAAGATGAATTTCTTACGCCGTTTTGTGCCTAATCTTGAAGAACATCTAAGGGAGATTACAAACATGCTTAAGAAAGACAGCGTATTGAAGTGGATTGAGGAGGCTGTAAAGTCTTTCAATTTAGTGAAGTTGGCTCTTTCTTCAGCTCCAGTTTTGATCAGCTCAGACTATAATCAAGATTTTATTTTGTTTTCATTTGCTTCGGAGCATACTATGGTAGCAGTATTGATGCAGAAAAGAGATCAACATGAAAAACCAATTTCTTTTTTCAGCCGAACCATAAGAGATGCAGCCTTAAAGTATAACATCATTGAAAAGCAAGCTCTTTCTTTAGTGAAAGCATTGAAATATTTTCGAGTATATATTCTACATTCTCATATTCTTGCTTATGTTCCTAATGATGTCGTTAAGGATGTTTTAGTGCAAATAGATCTGGAGGGGAGATGAGGAAAATGGGTTGTTGCCTTGTTGGAGTATGATGTGGAGATAAAGCCTACAATGCTTATTAAAGGACAAGGGATGGCTAAGCTAATGGCTGAGTCAAATTTACATGCCTTGGACATTGATCTCATTGCTTCTATGTCCGAGGAAAACGAAGAAATTTCGCTAATTCAGGTATCAGAAATCTTTGTTCATTCTCCTTGGTATTCAGATATTGTATATGTGCTTCAAAATTTGTCACCACTGCCAGGAATGGCTAAAAACAAAATTAGAACTCTGAAATTGAAGGTTGCTAAGTTTTGTATTTTGAACAATGCACTCTATTGGAAAGAGCCCGGTGGTGTTTTGCTAAACTGTTTGGTGGAAGGAAAAGAAAAGAAAGTTATGGAAGATTTTCATAAGGGAGATTGCAGAGGTCACCTTTTCTAGAAAACAACGGCCAACAAAATTTTGAAAGTGGGATATTATTGGCCGAATCTCTTTGCTGATGTGTATAAGACTGTTAAAGGTTGTCATGAATGTCAGATTTTTGAAGGAATGAAGAAATTGCAACCTTTGCTGCTTAAGCCCATTGAGGTAAGTGCTCCTTTTCAACAGTGGGGTTTGGATTTCATTGGTGAGATCCATCCCGCTTCTTCAGCTCAACACAAGTGGATCCTCACAGTGACAGATTATTTCACAAAATGGATCGAAGCAATTCCCACCAGGCAAGCTATGGATTAGGTAATAATTTCATTTCTTGAGAATAATATTTTTTCAAGTTTTGGTTGCCCGAATAAGTTAATTACTGATAACGCAACAACTTTCAAATAAAAAATAATGGTTGAGTTTTGTAACAAGTATCACATCACT
Source organism: Pinus albicaulis (assembly GCA_034641835.2). NCBI lineage: Eukaryota > Viridiplantae > Streptophyta > Pinopsida > Pinales > Pinaceae > Pinus > Pinus albicaulis. Next base: position 808,616,080 of record CM076578.1, on the reverse strand, counting down.
TTGGGACACTCAACCGCTTATCATCCACAAGGAAACAGATTGGCGGAGTCTTCCAATAAATCTTTGGTCAACATTATTAAAAAGCTGCTGGAAATAAACAAGAAAAGTTGGCATAAGAAGTTGGTCAATGCTCTCTGGGTAGACAGAGTGAGTCAGAAGAAATCCATTGGTATGTCCCCCTTTGAGTTATTATATGGAGTTGACATAGTATTTCCGACCTCTCTCGCAGTTCCAGTGGTCAAAATTTTGCAGGAAGCTGGCAGTGAAGATGATCATATGCAAAGGAGAATAAATAAAAAGATCCATTTGCAGCAAACCAGAGAAGAAGTTTTCCAAAACACGTTCAAGCTGCAAGAGAGAATTAAGAAAATATATGACAAAAAAGAAAAGGTGGACAAGTTTCAATTGGAAGAAGTGGTACTGAAATGGGATGCAAGAAACGAGGAAAAGGGTAAGCATGGTAAGTTCGAAAATCTCTGGAAGGGACCCTTTAAAATTGCTGCCTATCGGGGTCAGAATGATTTTCTTCTGAAAGAGATGAACGGGGAAGATTTTCCAGGAGGGCCGGTCGATGGTTGGCTGGTCAAGCGGTATCATTTCTGAATTTTTTTTTGCTGTTTTACATTCTCATTGTACATACCGGTTTATTTTAGTTTCATTGCAAGTGTGTGCTGTGATCTTTTCTTCAGTTTGGGGCCCGAGGTGAAGGCTATAACTCTAGATATTGATTTCAGCTTTGGTTTGAGTTTGTCAAGTCAGGTCTTTCAGTCATTTTGGTTTCAAAATTGAGTCGGTTTAAGTCAAGTTTTAGTCAATAAATTGAGTCAAGAATCTTGTGTTGATTTATTCAAGTTATTGACTCCATAGCCCAATGGACAAAGGCACTGCCTACTCTCCCAGAAATCTATAGTTCTTGGCACCTCCAAGGAGCTACCATCCCCATTGGAGCCAATGTTAGAGTCAGTATCTTCATCCCTCCGTCAGAGATCAAATTTCTCTTGTTGTATTTCATTTTAGGTGTCTCATTCAATTCAGTCAGCTACATTCCATTAGGAGCATGGATCATCTCACGGTAGGGTCTTGTCACTTATATCCCTCATGTCATGTACCTGCTGGTCTAGTTCTATTCATCAAAATCATTTAGAGTCATGTTTGGTCTCCTAGTTGGCAAAGAGTCATTTTAGGGTTTTTAGTCTCATTAGGTCTAGGATTTCGTTAATTTGGTCTTCAGAGTGTCTAATAATGTCAGCAGGCACATTAGGAAGCTTCAAATAAGGTTTCACTGCAAAATTTTCATCATCATAATGCTTGATAATGATTTTTCTTCAAAACAATGTTTTGAAGAAAACTTGTCTATTTTGTCCTTTTGTAACAAACGCAATGTAATTTTTAAGTTCTTCAGTTGTAGTAATGCTTCATTCGCAGCCCTGGTCTCCTTTGCCAAAACTCCATGCCATCCATCCCTATAAAACAGACAAGAAATTCATCATTCAGTCCAAAAATCAAAAAGCAAGCAAAACAGAGTTCATTTGAAAAGAGACAAAGTTTTCAAACATTATAAAGTGGGGTTTTCAAATAAAAAATTTAAATCTTTGGTATATATAATATATTTCCAAATTCAAAACTCCATTTGCATACCAAAGACATCAATGAGCCAAGAGAAATTGTGGAGGAGTGAAGAAATAAGTTTGGAGGCCGAACTGTGGTGAAATTGACTATCGCGGCGTACTAGGAAACTGTCGCGACACCTAGACTGAGCCTGGTGCATAGGGCTGCTCTTCTCCGTGTGTTTTTGAACTGTCGCGGCGCATTGAAGGGGCGTGACGCACTGGGCAGTGGTCACAGCGCATTGAGCCGACACCCAAATTTTTGTCATTGCTTCCAAAAAATCTAATCGATTCGGTCAATCTTGCTCCAAGTAAGTTCATGTGACTTTTTAGTTGCCATTTACAAATGTTTGAAGATGGATTATGAGAGTTTAAAAGCAAAACTCAAAACCTATCATCTTGTTGAGAGTTGCTCCCTTAGGGTTTTGAAGTTGGAGTTTTAAAATTGATTTTGGTGCCAAACTTTTTCATTCCCCATCTTGTTTATTCCTCCCTCTCACTGTTATATTATCACTATAGTCCATCCCCTATTCCCATACATCCCTTAAGCCACTCATACTCATCTCATTCTCATTACTCCTATCCCATTTACAAAATTTCTCTAAATCCCAAGTTTATCCTAAAAAATCAAGTGGTTGTCCCTTGTCCCTAGATTTTTCAAATCACAAGTTTTCAAAAGGCAAATTCCACTTGACAAAACTTCATTTTCCCTGCTGCCCTATTTGCCCACAGTCCCTCCCACACTACCATACATTTGGAAATTAAAACAAAAACTCCCAAATTCTCATTTTCATCTCATACAAGACAACATACACCTTGCATAGACTTTGGACATCATGGAGACAGATATTGATACATCATATGACCGAGATAGTGATTCCACCACTGAGCTACATGCACCTAGAAGGCCTCGTAAAGGTGGCAGACATGTGAGAGAGGAGCCCACCTCATTGACTGAATTGCAAGCTTGTCCACTTTCCATGGCATGTTTTCGAGAATAATCATGATATCAGTTTTGTGAAATGATTGCTAGGATCCAGCATCATCAGGATTTGGCTCGTTTGTTTGTATTGCATTTACATGATGGTCAGGTAACTCTTGCTGGTGTAAATTTCACTTTGACACCGGAAACTATTTCTCAAGAAACCGGAATACCGAATGTGGGTGAACAGTGGAAAAAAAGACAACAGGTGGAAAGAGTGCATTATGAACCATACATCAGGCCTAGCTTTGTGAGGCAACTCAACAAGGTGTTCCCATTCCGGTTCCTAAAGGAATCCTATGCGCATCTGATGAAACTCATTATCAGATATTTCAGTTGTGAGGGTCAGTTTTCACACCTTTATGCCTACCACATCAGGTTATTGATGCATTTCACCAGAGTGAGGATGACTAACATACTTTATTTCATGTGCCGAAACATCGAGAGAATGACCACTCTTGTGTAGAGGAAAACTCCTGAGCAGTAGTACAACAGTATTTATCACTATGCACTCATCAAGATCATGGTTGTGCATCAGCTTGGATTGTAGGGTATTTCATGGGAGGATTTCATTTCCCATGATTTCGTTATAGCTCCTCAGGTTCCTCCGGAGGTTATCCATGATGCAGGTGAACCTTCACATCAGTATGGAGGTCAAGAGGCAGAGAATACTAGTGTTCCGACATATGTCACTTATCAGAGAGGCACTAGAGAATTATTTGAAGCAGCCCGGCGAGTACTATCTCCACCTGGGGTGGAAGGGGTCTTGTTGCCGTCATCAGCAGCACAAGTATAGGTACAGGATAGAGGTAAGAGGCCTATGTAGGATGATGGGCCTTTAGGAGGCCAAGACACAGGTTTCATACTGATTGATGAGGATTTGAGCTCTCCAAGCTCAAAGTTGAGAGAGACCATTCAAGAGCAGAAAGCGGAGATAGACACATTGAACGTCAAGTTGTAGAGAGCCCAATGGATCATAAAATACTTGGAGTAGCGAAAAAAAAAATTGTAAGATTAGCAAACAATCATGGAGTTGCAAAACATCCGTGAGAACCGACAAGCTGCCCAAATAAACCAAACCAAGATGACATCCATTGAGCAGGAGATTGAGGTTGATAGAGAGACTTGGCTTGAGAGAGTCAATATTCATATTGAGAAGCTGTTGGAAAAGGAAAACAAGGAAAATAACATGCTAAGGCACATGAAGAACCATTATTGGGCGCGGAATCATGTTTGCAAAGCGAGGATCAAGATCTTGAAAGCAAGACTAAAGAAGGTACTAAAGCGTCGCAAAAGGCATGATAGAATCCAAATTTTGGCCGAAGCTTCTTTCACCCAGCATAGCACTTGATGGTGGAAATTCAACCCAAATTTCAAGAAATTTGGGAGACTTTTTGTAAATTTTGAAATTTTTGGCCTTAAAACAGATTTTCCTGCGCGACGCGTAGCGCCACTTGGCGCGCGCTTATAATTGCCAGCTCCTTTTGAAGAAAACTTTGCATTTCTAGATTTTTCATCAAAATTTATGCATTTCTATCCATTACCTAAGGATTTTGACAAGTTTTGGGTTGCCTGAAGGGTCAAAAACACCCTAAAAATGACCTTTCTACTACTTTTTGGACACACAGGAAGCAATGTTGGGAGATTTGATTTTAAGAGGGGCAAATGAAAACCAAATTAAGACATTCCACTTGGGTTGGAAAGTAGACAGACAAATATTTCCAACGAGCTATCCTGCACTCAATTTGGACTTAGGGAAGGCCCTCAAAATCAGCCTCAAATTCGTGCTATGCATAGAGATTTCAGGCACGACGCATTGGGAAATTTGGCCTAATTTTCACTCAGCAGTTCAGATTTTCGCCTAGTTTTGGCCAGTTTGACTTTTTCATCCTCATATGTATGGCTCTTGATGTAACTTGACGTAATTTCATGAATTTGATGTAATTTTGGCACATTTTTACTCATTCAAGTAGATTCATTTACCAAAAAGTGAAATGTAACTCAATGAATCAGTTTCCTATCTTATAGAGGCAAGCTGTTTCATTGCCTATTTTCTAGTTCTTAGTTTATATATTGTTGAAATATCTCCTAGAATGGTGATCTCAACCCCTAGAGGCATGGGGATGAGTTATGCTGGTCTATATCTTCTAGTTCTTCAGTCATTTTCAGGGTTGGACACTTGGGATTGCTTAGCACTTCATTGTGCATTTCATCTCTGCAATTTTGGCAAAGGAATAGACCAGGGTTTGCAACACTCTTTGGGATCCATGTGGATCTATGTTTTTATGGTGTATTACTCTCTGTGATTTTAATTTCACTGATGTTTTATGTGTACCCTTTCCCTTCTACTTTCTTCTTAAATTAAACAAATGAGTGATAAAGGTGGAATTCATTAGATTGCTTTTCTCTGCCTTGAGTTTTGTTTAATTTTCCATGTTTTCTTCTATTTGAAGAGGATTCTTGAAAGCTTATTTCCCTCTTCAGCTCCTCACAGGTCTGAACTATCCATTCATTCAATCCAAAGCATCAAAACAATTGCCTTCCTCGCCCCATTCAGAACTCTGCAAAAACTAGGCCTCATCCTCGGACCCAAAACTGCCTTTCCCTTTGATTCCAACAAAACCCCAAAATCAAAATCAAACTCTTTCACATACATACCTAGCCTAAAATTAGCTTTTATTTCAAGTCATCTCAAGCCTCATTGATTATTTTTGCTGAGATTGACCCAGAGAGAGCCCTCTCTTGATCTGGTAGGGATAGCTACCAGATTAAGCGTGGTTTGATGCTACCCTAGACTCTGCCTTCCTTCAACCTGAGGTAGATTTAGGCAATAACATAGTGGCGACCATACTGGGGACAAATGGTTTGCTTGTTAGTGTTATTTGTTTTATTAGCTACAGACGGAGCCTGAAGTTATGCCAAGTAGCCTTCAAAACGCTCTTGCTTTTCATTAGCGAAAGTAGATAAACACTGCTTCAGTCAATCTCCGGTCTAGTTTGTAAACGTGACACTTGACTTGTAAATTTCCCCCAGTACATCAGATCATTCTAGACTTTGGATGATGAGTTTATAATTTGATAGGCTGAACAAGTTGGTTTTGTCCCTTTGATTTTTGAAATAATTCAACACACTGGCTTCCAGAAAACATACCAGAGCAAATCCAGATCCCGATCCACCTCCAGTGTATGAAAATCCCAATCTTATTTCAAGAATCCTTCATCGAGAAAGTCCTGCGATTCCTTTGTTTAAATATCATTCATGTCCCACTGTTTTTGAGTACCTTGAAGTTCCTAAGTTTGACGAACAATTTGAGTTGTCATTGTTTGAGACGAAGTCTGAAAGTGCTATTGGTTCTACTGTCATAAATCTCGAGTTTATCAAGTATCTTGAAATTGAACAGGCTAATAGATCCATTGACAGTTACATTTGAATATTCAGAATTCCATTGTGGCAACAAATATCCCTAAGTTCATAGAGTCTGCATCTGCAACTCTTGTGTCATCAACAGTTACATCTGGTTCACAAGTTCATACTGAGCCTCCTTTCATTCCTACCATTCCTGTGCAACCATCTATTTCTGATCAACAATTTGCAATAGTCTCGCCTCCATCCACACCTCATACATCAACTGCTCCGACTCCACCTATATCCCCAAATCCAATTATAAATCCACCAAGAGCAATGGCTTCCCGATTTGCACCTCTCATGTTGCCTCAAAACTTAGATGACAGGCCCACAGATTATCAAAGAAAAATTCCATTGTTTGACGGCACTCCTCAAAGTGTCACTGCTCAACAACATGTGGACAGAATGGAAAATTTCTTTGACCTTCATGAGGTTGATGCGGAAAACCTAACAATGAGATTGTTTGTTCAAACCTTTGGAGGAGAAGTGAGAACGTGGTTCAGAGCTTTTCCACCTAGAAGTATTGCTACATAGGCCAATCTTCATAGACAATTATTGGATCGATGGGAAGCGCAGAAATATCCTCTTTCAATCCTTTCCGAATATGACAATATCAAGCGAAATTTTGGTGAGTCTGTCCAAGACTATTGTATTAGATTCAATTTTGTTTATAATGCCATTCCTGCTGATATAAAGCCACCTAGGGGTTCAGCTTTGATTAAGTTTCCGGATGGATTCGATCCTGACATGGCTTATCAGTTGAGAGAAAGAAGTCCGGCTACTTTAGAAGATATGCAGAAAATTGCAGTCAGTGTTGAAGCTAATTTGAATGCCAGGAGAGCTAGAATGAGAGTTGAAAAGAAATTAGCAATAAAGGAAGAGGTTTCCACGTCAGATCAAATGCTTCGGAAGATGGAAAAGATGTTTGAAAGATTAACACTTGATAAGCCTGAACCGCAGATCAGAAATCCTAACTTCCGTGGTCAACAACAACCGCAATTCAGAATCAAGCAAAGAGAGTAGAGAGCACAAGAGCCGACAATACAGCGGCAAGTGAAGACACCCTTACAGCAGAATTTTTTTGGTCCGAAATCAGATGATGAAGAGAATGTAATAGGAGAAGAGAATCAGTTCTTTACACCTGATGATATGCCAATTTACATCACTGAAGATGAGGAGTATGCAGAAAAATCAGCTGTACAAAAAGATGAGGATTTCATCTTGGCAAATGAAACAGCTCTTGAAGAAGAGTCAGATGAGTATCAGAGGGGTTATATGAATGCCTTGATAGCCCAACAGTGACAATATTCACTCAGAAATAGAGATGTCCCTATTAATCCAATTCAAAAGAGAAAGGAAGTTTCAGCACCAAAAAATGATTCACCCATGGCGCAAAAGAAGGGAAAAGAGATAGCTGATCCCACTACTAGTAAATCCCCATCATCAAATGAAAGATCCAATCAGCCAATTGTATCAAAGGAGAAAACTGAAAAGAAGGATGTTCTAGCTAAAGAGGTAGAGAAAATTTCAGTTTTTAGCTTAGAAAATGAAATTGCTAAGTTGAAAGTATCCATTCCTTTGACTGAATTGATGAAGAATAGAAGCTATAAGGGTCAGGTGTCTAAGATTTTGAATTTAGATCCATTGTCTGATATGGTGAATGTGGAAGATGATCAACCTGAGTTGATTTTTGGTCTAGCATTGGATGGTGAGTCTCCAGATAGTGATGTGCCTCCTTTTTATATCAGCCTTAGATTGCATGATTTTGTGTTACATAATGCTATGTTTGATTTCGGAGCCTCTCATAATCTCATGCTAAGGGCAATCATGGAGAAATTGGGATTGTACATCACTAGAAAGTATCATGATCTTTATTCTTTCGATTCCAATAGAGTAAGATGCATTGGGCTTATCAAAGATTTGGTGGTCAGTTTGGATCAGATTCCTACTAAAAATGTTTTGATGGATGTGGTTGTGGTGGATATTCCTCCTAGATTTGGCATGCTTCTTTCCAGATCTTGGGGAGAAAAACTAAAGGGAACATTGCAGATTTATTTCTCCTATGCTACTATTCCTGTGTTTGGTCAGATGAGAAAATTATATCGCGAGCAAAAGATGAAGTATATGATCACCATAAGGGAGAAACCGGTAAATCATCCAATCAACTATGTACATACATATTTAGAGTCATTTTTTTTGTATTCAGATAGTTTCAATGATGTAAATAGCCAATTAGTTGAAGCAGAAGACATTCTGGAAATCATTGAGAATTTCAGAGAGGTTTTGAAGAAAGAGAGACAAAAAATTTAAAGTTCCACTGAGCAATCAGCCTTTCGACAGTAGCAAAAAGTTGATGGGCAGCAAGCAAAAACAACAGAACAAATAGAATTTTAGCACTTGGAAGAAGATGAAGATGGTTTATGGACCATGGATTTTGATGGTGCAGAAGGGAGTGATGGTGCTGGAATTGGCATTTGGGTATGCATCCCTTTTTCTGCCCCAAACAAGGTACCGAGTAATGTAAGGGCTTGTTCTTATAAATTAGATTTTGATTGTTCAAATAATGAGGCTGAATACGAAGCTTTATTTTCTGGTCTGAAAATTCTTAGAAATTTTAATGCTAAGAGGATTGCAGTATATGGCAATTCTGAGTTGGTTATCAGGCAAGTGAAGGGTGAATACCAAGCTAAGCATCCTCGAATGCGGGCTTACCGAAATGCAGTTCTTGATATCTTGAAATTGTTTTCAGACTATACTTTGACTTGTGTCCCTCGTATTTAGAATGGTATTGCAGATGCACTTGCAAAGGCAACAAGTAACTTAAAAATTCCAATGAACTCAAGTAAAAAATTTGAAATTCATGTGAAGCATCGTCCGACTGTCCCGGACAATCAAAGGTATTGGCAAGTGTTTCAAGATGACGAAGAGATTGATGAATTTCTGCAAAATGAAGGAAAATTCAGAGACACTTCAATTGATATGGAGCATGATGATGGTGGGGCTAATGTGCAAGTAAATCAGATGGAAGTTTTGCAGCTGAAAGATAATGTCATTCCTAAAGGTCTAATACCTTTAGAGGAGCTTTTCAATCAAGATGACGTAGCTAGAAAACCAACCTTGAGGCCAACCGAAAAGGGAGTTGAAGGTGTGAACATTGGATCAGCTGAGAATCCAAAGATGGTGAAATTGTCCAAAGCATTGCCACCATAGGTAAAATCAAAGTATATTAGTTTTTTGTCATATTTTTTTGATGTATTTGCTTGGGACTATTCAGATTTGAAGACATATGATGCAAACATAATTCAGCACACCATTCCAATCAAGCCAAATCAAAATCCTTTCAGGAAGAAGTTGAGAAGAATAAATCCAAAGTTGCTACCCTCAATTGAGAAGGAAGTGAATCGGTTGTACAAGGCTTGTATCATTGTTCCTATAATATTTTCAGATTGGATTTCTAATTTGGTGCCTGTTCGCAAGAAGACAGGTGAGATTCGTTTGTGCATTGATTTTAGGAATCTGAATAAGGTGTCTTAGAAAGATAATTATCCGTTGCCCAAAATGGATCACATACTTCAACAAGTATTTGGAGCATCTCGTATGTTGCTACTCGATGTTTATTCTGGTTATAACCAAATTCTGGTCCATGAGGATGATAGAGACAAAACAACATTCACCATTCCGTGGGGAACTTTCCATTATGCTAAAATTCCTTTTGGTTTGAAGAATGCTGGTGTGACCTTTCAACGCGCAATGGATATGGAATTTTCAAATGAGAAAGATGTTTTTCTAGTTGTGTATCTTGATGATTTGACAGTATTTTCAAATTCAGATGAAGAACACCTTTACCATTTGAAGATTGTTTTTCAGCGGTGTAGAAAGTATGGTGTGTCGCTCAATTCGAAGAAGAGTTTGTTTTCCATGGATGAGGGAAAACTTCTCTGTCATATAATATCAAAAGATGGCATCCGCATTAATATAGCTCGAGTAGAAGCTATTCAGCAAATCGATCTTCCCCGAAACAAAAAGGAGATTCAATCCTTTAATGGTAAGATGAATTTCTTACGCCGTTTTGTGCCTAGTCTTGCAGAACATCTAAGGGAGATTACAAACATGCTTAAGAAAGACAGCATAGTGAAGTGGACTGAGGAGGCTGTAAAGTCTTTCAATTTAGTGAAGTTGGCTCTTTCTTCAGCTCCGGTTTTGATCAGCCCGGACTATACTCAGGATTTTATTTTATTTTCATTTGCTTCAGAGCATACTATGGCAACAGTATTTTTGCAGAAAAGAGATCAGCATGAAAAAACAATTTCTTTTTTTAGCCGAACCATAAGATATGCAGCCTTAAATTATAACATCATTGAAAAGCAAGATCTTGCTTTAGTGAAAGCGTTGAAATATTTTCAAGTATATATTCTACATTCTCATATTCTTGCTTATGTTCCTAATGCTGTCGTTAAGGATGTTTTAGTGCAAACAGATCCGAAGGGTAGACGAGGCAAATGGATTGCTGCCTTGTTGGAGTATGATGTGGAGATAAAGCCTACAAAGCTTATTAAAGGACAAGGGCTGGCTAAGCTAATGGCTGAGTCAAATTTACATGCCTTGGAAATTAATCTCATTGCTGCTATGTCCGAGGAAAATGAAGAAATTTCACTAATTCAGGTATCAGAAATCTTTGTTCATTCTCCTTGTTATTCAGATATTGTATATGTGCTTCAAAATTTGTCACCACCACCAGGAATGGCGAAAAACAAAAGTAGAACTCTGAAATTGAAGGCTGCTAAGTTTTGTATTTTGAACAATGCACTCTATTGGAAAGATCCCGGTGGTGTTTTGCTAAACTGTTTGGTGGAAGAAAAAGCAAAGCAAGTTATGGAAGATTTTCATAAGGGAGATTGCAGAGGTCACCTTTTCTAGAAAACAACGGCCAACAAAATTTTGAGAGTGGGATATCATTGGAAAACTCTCTTTGCTGATGTGTATAAGACTATCATGAATGTCAGATTTTTGAAGGAAGGAAGAAATTGCAACCTTTGCTGCTTAAGCCCATTGACGTAAGTGCTAATTTTCAGCACTGGGGTTTGGATTTCATTAGTGAGATCCATCCCGCTTCTTCAGCTCAACACAAGTGGATCCTCACATTGACAGATTATTTCACGAAATGGATCAAAGCAATTCCCACCAGGCAAGCTACGGATTCGGTAATAATTTCATTTCTTGAGAATAATATTTTTTCCCGTTTTGGTTGCCCGAATAAGTTAATTACTGATAACGCAGCAGCTTTCAAATAAAAAATAATGGTTGAGTTTTGTAACAAGTATCACATCACTTTGGGACATTCAACCGCTTATCGTCCACAAGGCAACGGATTTGCAGAGTCTTCCAATAAATCTTTGGTCAACATTATTAAAAAGTTGCTGGAAATAAACAAGAAAAGTTGGCATAAGAAGTTGGTCAATGCGCTTTGGGTAGATAGAGTGAGTCAGAAGAAATCCATTGGTATGTCCCCCTATGAGTTATTATATGGAGTTGACACAGTATTTCCTACCTCTCTCGCAGTTCCAGTGGTCAAAATTTTGCAGGAAGCTGGCAGTGAAGATGATCATATGCAAAGGAGAATAAATCAAATGATCCATTTGCAGTAAACCAGAGAAGAATTTTTCCAAAACATGTTCAAGCTGCAAGAGAGAATTAAGAAAATATATGACATAAAAGAAAAGGTGGAAAAGTTTCAATTGGAAGAAGTGGTACTAAAATGGGATGCAAGAAACGAGGAAAAGGGTAAGCATTGTAAGTTCAAAAATCTCTGGAAGGGACCCTTTAAAATTTCTGCCTATCGGGGTCAGAATGCTTTTCTTCCGAAAGAGATGAATGGGGAAGATTGTCTAGGAGGGCCGGTCAATGGTCGGCTGCTCAAGTGGTATCATTTCTAAAATGTTTTCTCTTGTTTTACATTCTCATTATACATACCAGTTTATTTCAGTTTCATTGGAAGTGTGTGCGGTGATATTTTCTTCAGTTTGGGGCCTGAGGTGAAGGCTATAACTCTGGAGATTGATTTCAGCTTTGGTTTGAGTTTGTCAAGTCAGTTCTTTCAGTCATTTTGGTTTCAAAATTGAGTCGGTTTAAGTCAAGTTTCAGTAAATAAATTGAGTCAAGAATCTTGTGTTGATTTATTGAAGTTATTGACTCCATAGCCCAATGGACAAAGGCACTGCCTACTCTCCCAGAAATCCGTAGTTCTTGGCACCTCCAAGGAGCTACCATCCCCATTGGAGCCGATGTTGGAGTCGGTATGTTCATCCCTCTGTCAGAGATCAAATTTCTCTTGTTGTATTTCATTTTAGGTGTCTCATTCAGTTCAGTCAGCTGCATTCCATTAGGAGCATAGATCATCTGACGGTAGGGTCTTGTCACTTATATCCCTCATGTCATGTACCTGCTGGTCTAGTTCTGTTCATCACAATCATTTACAGTCATGTTTGGTCTCCTAGTTGGAAAAGAGTCATTTTAGGTTTTTTAGTCTCATTAGGTCTAGGATTTCATTAATTTGGTCTTCAGAGTGTTTAATAATGTCAGCAGGCACATGAGGAAGCTTCAAATAAGGTTTCACTGCAAAAATTTCATCATCATTATGCTTGATAATGATTTTTCTTCAAAACTCTGTTTTGAAGAAAAATTGTCTATTTTGTCCTTTTGTAACAAACACAATGTAATTTTTAAGTTCTTCAGTTGTATTAATGCTTCATTCGCAGCCCTAGTCAGCTTTTCCAAAACTCCATGTCATCCATCCCTGCAAAACAGACAAGAAATTCATCATTCAGTCCAAAAATAAAAAAGCAAGCAAAACAAAGTTCATTTGAAAAGTGCCAAAGTTTTCAAACATTATAAAGTGGGTTTTTCAAATAAAAAATTTAAATCTTTGGTATATATAAGATATTTCCAAATTCAAAACTCCATTTGCATACCAAAGACATCAATGAGCCAAGAGAAATTGTGGAGGAGTGAAGAAATAAGTTTGGAGGTTGAACTGTGGTGAAATTGACTGTCGCGGCATACTTGGCAATTGTCGCGAGGCATAGACTGAGCGCAGCACATAGGGATGCTCTTCTCCATGTGTTTTTGAACTGTCGCGGTGCATTGAAGGGGCGTGACGCATTGGGTAGTGGTCGCGGCGCATTGAGCCGACACCCAAATTTTTGTCATTGCCTCCAAAAAATCCAATCGATTCGGTAAATATTGCTCCAATTAAGTTCATGTGACTTTTTAGTTGCCATTTCAAATGTTTGAAGATAGATTATGAGATTTTAAATGCAAAACTCAAAACCTATCATCTTGTTGAGAGTTACTCCCTTAGGGTTTTGAAGTTGGAGTTTTAAAATTGATTTTGGTGCAAAATTTTTTCATTCCCCATCTTGTTTATTCCTTCCTCTCACTGTTATACTATCACTACAGTCCATCCCCTATTCTTCTACATCCCTAAAGCCACTCATACTCATCTCATTCCCATGAATCCTATCCCATTTACAAAATTTCTCCAAATCCCAAGTTTATCCTAAAAAATCAAGTGGTTGTCCCTTGTCCCTAGATTTTTCAAATCACAAGTTTTCAAAAGGAAAATTCCACTTGACAAAACTTCATTGTCCCCACTGCCCTATTTCCCCACAGTCCCTCCCACACTACCATACATTTGGCAATTAAAACAAAAACACCCAAATTCTCATTTTCATCTCATACAAGCCAACATACACCTTGCATAGACTTTGGACATCATGGAGATAGATACTGATACATCATATGACTGAGATAGTGATTCCACCACTGAGCTACATGCACCTAGAAGGCCTCGTAAAGGTGGCAGACATGTGAGAGAGGAGCCCACCTCATTGACTGAATTGTAGGCTTGTCCACTTCCCATGGCATGTTTTCGAGAACAATCATGCTATCAGTTTTGTGAAATGATTTCTAGGATCCACCATCATCAGGATTTGGCTCGTTTGTTTGTATTGCATTTACATGGTGGTCAGGTAACTCTTGCTGGTGTAAATTTCACTTTGACACCGGAAACTATTTCTCAAGCAACCGGAATACCGAATGTGGGTGAACAGTGGAACAAAAGACATCAGGTGGATAGAGTGCATTATGAACCATACATTAGGCCTAGCTTTGTGAGGCAACTCAGCAGGGTGTTCCCATTCCGGTTCCTAAAGGAATCCTATGTGTCTCTGATGAAACTCATTATCAGATATTTCATTTGTGAGGGCCAATTTTCACGCCTTTATGCCTACCACATCAAGTTATTGATGCATTTCACCAGAGTGACGATGACTAACATACCTTATTTCATGTGCCGGAACATCGAGAGAATGACCACTCTTGTGCAGAGGAAAACTCCCGAGCAACAGTACAACAATATTTATCACTATGCACTCATCAAGATCGTGGTTTTGCATCAACTTGAATTGCAGGGTATTTCATGGGAGGATTTCATTTCCCATGATTTCTTTACAGCTCCTCAGGTTCCTCCAGATATTTTCCATGATGTATGTGAACCTTCACATCAGTATGGATGTCAATAGGCAGAGACTACTAGTGTGTCGACATATGTCACTTATTAGAGAGGCACTAGAGGATCATTTGAAGCAGCCCGACGAGTACTATCTCCACCTGGGGTGGAAGGGGTCTCGTTGCCGTCATCAGCAGAACAGGTACAGGTACAGGACAGAGGTAAGAGGCCTATGCAAGATGAGGGGCCTTCAGGAGGCCAAGACACATGTTTCATACTGATTGATGAGGATTTGAGCTCTCCAAGCTCAAAGTTGAGAGAGAGCATTCAGGAGCAGAAGGCGGAGATAGACACATTGACCATAAATTTTCAAGGATTCCAATGGATCATAAACTACCTGGAGCAGTGAAACAAATAGTTGGAAGATCAAAAAACAATCATGGTGTTACAAAACATCCGTGAGAACCGACAAGCTGCCCAAAGAAGCCAAACCGAGATGACATCCATTGAGCGGGAGATTGAGGCTGATAGAGAGACTTGGCTTGAGAGGGTCAATATTCATCTTGAGAAGCTGTTGGAAAAGGAAAACAAGGAAAATAACATGCTAAGGCACATGAAGAACCATTATTGGGCACGAAATCATGTTTGCAAAGCGAGGATCAAGATCCTGAAAGCAAGACTAAAGAAGGCACTAAAGCATCGCAAAAGGCATGATAGACTTCAAATTTTGGCTGAAGCTTATTTGGCCCAGTATATCACTTGATGGTGGAAATTCAGCCCAAATTTCAAGAAATTTGGGAGACTTTTTGTCAATTTTGAAATTTTTGGCCTTAAAACAGATTTTCCTGCCCGACGCGTAGCACCACTTGGCGCGCACTTATAATTGGCGCTCCTTTTAAAGAAAAATTTGAATTTCTGTATTTTTCATAAAAAATTATGCATTTATATCCATTACCTAATGATTTTGACAAGTTTTGGGTTGCCTGAAGGGTCAAAAACACCCTAAAAATGACCTTTCTGCCACTTTTTGGACACACAGGAAGCAGTGTTGGGAGATTTGATTTTAGGAGGGGTAAATGGAAACCAAATTCAAACATTCCACTCGAGTTGGAAAGTAAGCAGACAAATATTTCCAACGAGCTACCCTGCACTCAATTTGGACTTCGGGCAGGCCCTCAAAATCAGCCTCAAATTCGTGCTATGCATAGAGATTTCAGGCACGGCACATTGGGAAATTTGGCCTAATTTTCACTCAGCAGTTCAGATTTTTGCCTATTTTTGGCCAGTTTGACTTTTTCATCCTCATATGTATGGATCTTGATGTAACTTGATGTAATTTCATGACTTTGATGTAATTTTGGCACATTTTTACTCATTCAAGTAGATTCATTTACCAAAAAGTGAAATGTAACTGAATGAATCAGTTTCCTATCTTATAGAGGCAAGCTGTTTCATTGCCTATTTTCCAGTTCTTAGTTTATATCTTGTTGAAACAGCTCCTATAATGGTGAGCTCGACCCCTAGATGCATGGGGATGAGTTAGGCTGGTCTATATCTTGTATTTCTTCAGTCATTTTCAGGGTTGGATGCTTGGGATTGCATGGCACTTCATTGTACATTTCATCTCTACAATTTTGGCAAAGGAATAGACCAGGGTTTGCAACAATCTTTGGGATCCATGTGGCTCTATTTTTTGATGGTTTATTACTCTCTGTGATTTTAAGTTCACTGATGTTTTATGTGTATCCTTTCCCTTCTACTTTCTTCTTAAATTAAACAAATGAGTGATAAAGGTGGAATTCATTAGATTGCTTTGCTCTGCCTTGAGTTTTGTTTAATTTTCCATGTTTTCTTCTATTTGAAGAGGATTCTTGAAAGCTTATTTCCCTCTTCAGCTCCTCACCAATCTGAACTATCCATTAATTCAATCCAAAGCATCAAAGCAATTGCCTTCCTTGCCCCATTCAGAACTCTGCAAAAACTAGGCCTCATCCCCGGACCCAAAATTGCCTTTCCCTTTGATTCCAACAAAATCCCAAAATCAAAATCAAACTCTTTCACATATATACCTAGCCTAAAATTACCTTTTATTTGAAATCATCTCAAGCCTCATTGATTATTTTTGCTGAGATTGACCCGGAGAGAGCCCTCTCCTGATTTGGTAGGGCTAGCTACCAGATTAAGCGTGGTTTGATGTTACCCTAGGCTCCACCTTCCTTCAACCTGAGGTAGATTTAGGCAATAACACCTAGCACCAGTCTTAGCTACGCCAGACTTCACAAAAACCTTTATTGTGGAATGTGATCCCTCGGGAAATGGATTTAGTTTTTTTTTAATGCAGGAAGGAAGACCCACTGCTTTTGAAAGTCGTCCAATCAAAGGAAAGTATTTACAGAAACCTATTTATGAGAAGGAAATGTTACCAATACTACATGCACTAAAGAAATGGTGAACTTACCTAATGGGAAGACACTTCAAGGTAAAAACTGATCATGCTAGTCTTAAACACTTTTTGGAACAAAGACTATCTTTAGAAGAGCAGCAAAAATGGGTGACAAAGATGTTGGGTTATGAAATTGAAATAATCTACAAAAAAGGAAAGCTTAATGTTGTTGTAGATGCAATCTCAAGAAAGAATGAAGAGGTGGAAGCATTGCTTTGTGTCATTTCTATTATCCAACCAGATTGGATAACCAAAGCAAGAGATGAATGGAAGAAGGACAAAGATGTATGGACACTCATTCAAAAGTTGCAGCAAGATCCTAGTACATCTGATACATTTAGTTGGAAAAATGATTCCTTATTGTACAAAGATCGCTTATATATTTGTAAGAATTCCCAACTAAAACAAAATATTCTTCTAGAATTGCACACTTCTCCTTTAGGATGACACTCAGGATTTTTAAAAACTTACCACAGGGTGAAGAAAGAATTTTTTTGGGGATGGCCTTAAATATAATATTCAAAAGTTTGTGGCGGAATGTTTGGTTTGCCAGCAGAATAAAGTTGAGACAATTAAGACCCCGAGACTTCTACAACCTTTATCCATTCCAACTCAACGTTGGGAGGAGATTTCAATGGATTTTATCACAGGTTTACCTAAGTTTGAAGGAAAGAGTGTCATCATGGTGGTAGTTGATAGACTTACCAAGTATACACACTTTTGTGCATTATCTCATCCATTTAAAGCAAGTACAGTTGCTACTACATTTATGGATAGAATTCAAAAGCTACATGGAAGCCCAAGGGTTGTTGTGAGCGACAGAGATCCTATTTTTACTGGAAATTTTTGGACGGAGTTATTTTATTGTTTGGGTACTCAATTAGCTCATAGCTCATCTTATTATCCTCAATCTGATGGTAAAACTGAGATAGTAAATAAATGTTTGGAAGGATATCTTCGTTGTTTTGTATCTGATAAACAAACACAATGGGTCAAGTGTTTACCTCTCGCTGAATGGTGGTATAACACTTCCTTCCATACTATAGCAAAAATGACCCCATTTATGGCACTTTATGGATATCATCCACCATCTATCACATCATTTTTAAGGGAAAATTAGAAGGTTCAAGCAGTGGAAGATCACATCGAGCATCAGCAAGAAGTTCTCCAACTCTTAAAGGATAACCTGAATTTGGCACAAAATCGAATGAAACAACAGGCAGATCAACATCATAGTGAGAGAAGTTTTGATGTAGGAGATTGGGTATTTTTACGGCTACAACCATACAAACAAATGTCCCTCAAGCAAGCTAAGAAGGATAATAAATTATCACCAAAGTACTATGGTCCTTACAAGGTGTTGCAAAAGATTGGTACTATGGCACACAAATTGGAGCTTCCTGCTTCTTCGCGAGTACATCCAGTTTTCCATGTTTCATGCTTAAAGAAGGTTATAGGTGAAAATCTTCCAGTTCAAACAATATTTCCAGAACTTGATGAGGAAGGAAAAATCATATTGGAACCTGAAGCGGTCACGGAAACAAGAACTCTATAGCTACGAAATCGATCAATTTTAGAGTATCTCATCAAGTGGAAGAACTTACCCACCGAAGATTCTACATGGGAGGATGAGAATTTTATACAGAAGCACCCAGAGCTACTCAAGCGTTGAGGACAACACTTTTTTGAAGGAGAGGGGCATGTTAGGTCCCTAGATTACTAGTATAGTCCCTTATTTTTGTTAGTGTAACCCCCTTATTGTTATTATTGTACCCTTGTAACCCCCATTTTGTTATTATTGTGCCCTTAAATTATTATTGTTAGGTCGGCTAGGATTACATTGTGGCCTACTAGGATTACATTATGGCCCCATGGACTCCTATATATAGAAAGGAGGTTTTGTAAATTGTATCATCCAAGAATTTTTCATTCATGTAATGTATTGGAGGTTTCCCCCTCGAAGTGGCTTATTTGTAAGGCATTGATATCTCTTTTCTTCTATTTTTGGAGCTGGTTACACAACATCTTCCTTAGAATTAATTTTTCTATCTTGCTTTATTTCTTGCATTTTTTAGTAGATCAAACCTTAGGATGTTCAAACCCTTATCCCGTCTGTCTCGGGTTTTCATGAAAAATTGAAAGACTTATTTTTTGTTCACCCACGCATTATTATCTATAACAACCACAATTTAGACTTTAATCACAGGAAAATAAGTTACAAAATTCCACCTCTAACATGTTCTCTTGTTATACCTAGGCCACATTTATGTTCCTTCATGGGAGCATGCCAATATTATCTCAAAGGAAAATCACAACTAGGGGGTAGGGCACTTTGTTTTGGATTAGACAATAGTAGTACTTAAAAATTACTTCTACTTTCCAAAGCTTTAATAATATTTCCACCAGGATATTAGATCCTTCACCACCTATTCATTGTTAAAATAGCCATTAAGAAGCAATGGTTATCCACTCGTGTACCTACCCTATACAAGCCCTTTGAGATAGTATCCATTGATTACATGTTAGGTTTTCACTACACAAATGATGTTAACAATTGTGTATTTGTCGTTTTTGACTTGTTCTCTAAGATGCTCATTTTAGCACCATGTAAGAAGAGCATCACAACTAGAGACGCTACTAAACCATTATTTTAGTGTGTTTGGTTTCATTTTGGGCTACATTGGATAATTATTTTAGATATGGACAACAAGTTTCTTAGTGTTGGGTATGTGTTATATTCTTTCCACGACTAAGCATGCGCAGGGGGGCGATAGCCCCCCCTTTGCGCTGGGTGCAATCGGGGGGTCAGGGGCAGTGCCCCGGCAAAATTTTTTGGTCCTTAATTTCCGGTGGGTAGTCCGTGTCCACGATTTTGTGCATGGTTTTGCACATGGTATTGGGGCATGATGGTTTTCGTCCCCTAGTATTTTTGTAGATCCAGTCAAGGGAACTACGGTTATGTTCTAATCCAGGGTTTATGGATTGGGGTTTATGTATGCTTCGGCATGTATATATATGTGTTGTAACACTAAAAGGAATATAATGAAAAATCGTTTCTCACGTCCCATTTGGGATCCTGGGAAAATCTCTGTCTGTGGTTATCTCGTTTTATGTTTTATGCTCTCGCTATTGTTTATTTTCTTTCACAGAAGATCTATCTAGATAATTGGTGAATCAGTGGTTAAAACTCACATTTGCACGGGAGCTATTTCGCCTAAGGAGGCTTTTGCCACCGAGGGTTTTTTTCTCGGGCCTGAGGTAGACCCTATTCAGTGGGAGATCTGCGGGATCGATTCTTGTGGTGAAAGAAGATGGCGAGCAGTGGAAAGATAGAGATAAAGAAATTTAATGGTCATAGTTTTGCTGTTGTGGAAGCTCAAGATGGAGGATCTGTTGGTGGATAAAGATTAGTGGATCACGATAGATCCAGGTAATAAACCAACGACAATGTCAGATGAAGACTGGAAGAAACTGGATTAGAAGGCTAAGAGCACAATACGGTTTTGTGTCTCAGATTCAGTATTGTTGAATGTATCTAGGGAAGCTATGACGAAGAATTTGTGGCAAAAACTTGGGAATTTGTACCAATCTAAGTCTCTGGTGAATAAGTTGTTCCTACGGAAAAAGTTGTATAACCTGAGGATGAAGGATGGAGACTCTAAGTGACAGAAAGCATCCGAACGCCTTCAATACTTTGGTAAGTCAACTGTCATCTGTTGATATTAAAATCTCAGATGAAGATAAGTGCATCAGTTTGTTGTGTTCTCTACCAGACTCGTGGGACAGTCTGGTTATTGCAATAGGTAGCAATACAACTACCTTGAATTTTGATGACATTGTCTCAGCCTTGCTGTCGGAGGAAATGAGACTGAGAAATATGGAGGGTCAGAATGGAGATGCCTTATCTGTACGAGGAAGGTCCCAGAACAGAAACAAGAATAAGGTTTCGAGTGGGAGATCAAAATCTAGAGGGAGATCTAAATCTCCTGGAAAGTTTGTAAAGGTGTGCTGGAAATGCGGAAAGGAAGGGCACTACAAAAAGGAATGCAGATCTAAAGCTCCTGAGAAAGGAAAGGGATCTGATGAAGGTCCTTCTGCAGAGGCAAAAACCACCTCTGATGAAGGTGGGGATGTGTATTTGGCTTCTTCTTCAAATACACATGTAGATCATGAGTCATGGTTGATTGACTCAGGTGCATCCTTTCACTTCACTCCCCATAGGGAGTGGTTCTGCGAGTATGAAAAATATGATGGCGATGTCTTCCTAGGGGATGATAGGAAGGCCAGAATCGTCGGACGTGGAAAGGTCAAGCTGAAGCTCCAAGGTGGAAGGATTAGAACACTTCTTGGGATTCGAAACGTCGACAAGGGTTTCGTGAGACTGTGGATAATCCGGCAAACTCTCCAGTAAACAAAAACCACAGGAATTTGAAAACCAAAAAACACTTCTTGGTGTTCTGCATATTCCTGCATTGGCCAGAAAAATAATTTCTGTAACCAAGATGGATGATGCAGGTGTAAAAACAGTGTTCGAGAAAGATGCCTGCAAGATGGTTCGGGGAGCACTGGTATTAATGCCGGGAGTACGGACTGGAACTCTATACAAGCTACAAGGTAGCACTGTTATTGATGGGTGTAACAGTTCTATGGTTCCTAAAAGTGGAGCGGAAAGCCTAGCTGTCTCTGGAGAAAAGACCATGCTATGGCATCAAAGGCTTGGACATATTAGAGAGAAGGGCCTTCGGATACTGCATAGAGATGGTATGGTAGAAGGTATGTCTAATTGTTCTCTGGATTTCGATTTCTGTGAACATTGTGTATATGGGAAGCAGAATCGGGTGAGTTTTCCTTCTGGTGCTAAGAGGGCAAACAAGACATTAGAACTTGTGCACAGTGATGTGTTTGGGCCTGTGTCAGTTCCATCACTGGGAAAGTCTGTGTACTATGTTTCATTCATAGATGACTTCTCAATGAATACATGGATATATTTCTTGAGGAAGAAATCTGAAGTCTTTGACAAATTTAAAGAATTTAAGGCTCTGGTGGAAAACCAGACAGAGAAGAAGATAAAGGCGCCGAGGACAGATAATGGTGGGGAGTTCTGCAAGAAGGAATTTGAAGAGTTCTGTAAGAAGTGTGGTATAGCACAGCAGAAGACTACTCCATACACACCTCAACAAAATGGAGTTGCAGAAAGAATGAATAGAACACCGATGGAAAAGGCAAGAAGCATGCTCAGTGGTACCGGGTTAGGACAAGAATTCTGGGCAGAGGCAGTGGAGACTGCATGTTACTTAGTTAACAGATCACCTTCATCAGCATTGGAGGATAAGACCCCACATGAGGTATGGACTGGTAAGAAACCCTCTCTTTCACATCTAAGGGTATTTGGATGTGATGCATATGTACATGTTCCAAAGGAGAAAATGACCAAGTTGGATAATAAATCTGAAAAGTGCATCTTTATTGGGTATAAGGATGGTTTAAAGGGTTACAAGCTTTGGAACCCAGAAACAAGGAAGGTTGTGTACAGCCGAGATGTGGTGTTTAGAGAAGTGAAAGATGTTGTTAAACATGAAGTCCTACCAAAGGAACCCGAGAAGATAGAGTTTGAGCTAAAGGAGGATGAATCAGACTCTACAACAGAAGAAGACTCAGAAGATGAAGAGCCACAAACTCCAGCTTTGAGAAGATCAGTTCGGGAAAGAAGGCAATCAGAAAGGTATAGTCCATCTGCTTTCTGTTCAGGTTTTGCCTTAACTATAACTGATGATGAACCCAGAACTGTCAGGGAGGCAGTAGATTCAGAGGATGGAAAACTCTGGAAGGAGGCCATGGTTGATGAAATGGCATCCTTGCACAAAAACGATGCATGGGATCTGGTGGAGTTGCCGGCTGGAAGAAAGCCCATTGGGAGCAAATGGGTGTTTAAGAAGAAGATGAATGTAGAAGGCAAGGTGGAGAAATACAAAGCTCGGTTGGTAGCGAAAGGTTATTCCCAGGTGCCGGGAATTGATTTTGGTGATATTTTTCTCCTGTTGCCAAAGTTACTTCTATTAGATTACTTTTATCTGTTGCTGCTGCATTTGATTTTGAGATAGAACAGATGGATGTGAAGACAACATTTCTTCACTGGGATCTAGAAGAGGAGATCTACATGAAGCAACTTGAAGGCTTTATGGTGAAGGGTAAGAAAGAATGGGTATGCAGGTTGAAGAAGTCTCTGTATGGGTTAAAACAGTCACCAAGGATGTGGTATCAGAAATTTGATACCTATATACGGGGACTTGGCTTCACCAGAAGCAAGGAGGATCACTGTGTTTATTTCAAATTAATTGGTGACCGTGTTATTTATTTGGTATTGTATGTGGATGATATGTTGTTGATTGGAAATGACAAAGAAATTATCCAAGATTTGAAGACCCAACTGTTCTCCAAATTCGACATGAAGGATCTGGGTGCTGCAAACTATATTTTGGGCATGGAAATTAAGAGAGATTGGGAAAAGAGGAAGCTTTGGTTAAACCAGAGGAAGTATGTCGAGACTATATTGCAGAGGTTCAATATGCAGGATAGTAAACCGGTGAATGTTCCTATTCCTGTAGGTGTAAAGCTGTCTGCTGAACAGTGTCCCAAGACACAAGAAGAAGAGGAGTATATGTCTCGTGTTCCATATGCAAGTGCAGTGGGTAGCTTGATGTATGCAATGGTCTGTACTAGACCAGACATTGCACATGCAGTGGGAGTATTGAGCAGGTTTATGTCAAACCCAGGGAAGGAGCATTGGATAGTAGTGAAGCGGGTTTTCAGATATTTATGTGGCACTAGTGATTATGGCTTGTGCTACCAGGGAAGACCAGGATTGGAAAGAATGTTGGACATTCGTGGTTTTGTTGATGCAGACTGGGCTGGAGATCTGGACCAAAGAAGATCTACAAGTGGGTATGTGTTTAGCCTATTTGGAGGTGCAGTCAGTTGGATGAGTAAAAGACAGTCTGTAGTGGCGCTTTCAACTACAGAGGCAGAATACATAGCAGCCACTCATGCAAGCAAGGAAGCAGTTTGGTTGTAGAGATTGTGTTCAAGTATGGGGTTGGTACAGCAAGCTATAAGGATAGAATGTGATAGCCAAAGTGCAATTTTCTTGGCTAAGAACCCTTCTTATCATTCAAAGACAAAGCACATTGATGTTCAATATCACTTTGTTAGAGATATGGTTGAGGCTAAAAGGGTGTTGCTGGTAAAGGTGGACACTTTGAAGAATGTTGTAGATGCATTAACAAAGTCTGTGAGCACTCAGAAGTTCTCTTGGTGTAGAGAAACAATGGGTGTTGAAGAATTGGGCCAATGACTAAGCCCTCTTGTGGCCCCTTGTGGAAAGAAAACAACAAGTGGGAGAATTTTGGGTATGTGTTATATTCTTTCCACGACTAAGCACGCGCGGGGGGGTAAGATGGGGGGCGATAGCCCCCCCTGTCGGGGTCCGGGGCAGTGCCTCGGTGAAATTTTTTGGTCCTTAATTTCCGGCGGGTAGTCCGCGTCCATGGTTTTGTGCATGGTTTTGCACATGGTATTGGGGCATGATGGTTTTCGGCCCCTGGTATTTTTGTAGATCTGGTCAAGGGAACTACGGTTATGTTCTAATCCAAGGTTTGTGGATTGGGGTTTATGTATGCTTCAGTATGTATATATATGTGTTGTAACACTAAAAGGAATATAATGAAAAATCAAGCTGGTCGTCCCGATTTGGGATCCAAGGGAAAATCTCTGTGTTTATCTGTTTTATGTTTTATGGTCTCGCTATTGTTTATTTTCTGTTATAATATTTGTGTGTAGATAATTTCTGTTCATGGTTAAAACCTACACTTAGTACCTTTTATTCCAACCTATGGTCTCTAATGGATACCAAGTTAACTAAATCAATCACCTTTCATCACCAAATAAATGGACACATATAAGTGGTCAACATGATAATTGTGCATTTCTTGCACATCTATAAATCTATGAATCCATGTACATGGGACAAAATAATTCCATATTTTGAACATAGATATATTAATGAAACACTCCACACTATATTAGCCACAATCCTTTATAACTATTCTTGGGGTTCCAACCATTGGGCCTAATTTATGTAGTTATTCCCATAACATTTTCACCAGTAGAATCCTCCCATGCTTAGTTAAAAGAAGACAGAGTAGCCAAATTTTTTGAATGGATCCAATACCTATAAAAATAGGTTCATGATTTCTTATAAAAAGTTAATGCCAAGTACAAGAAACAACATGACTAGAAAATGGTTCCACACAAGATTCAGGTTGGTGATAAGGTGTGGCTATATTCATAGAAAGAGAACCTCAAAAGGCTGCATAGGATGCTCATACCAGCTTGGTATGGGCCTTACAAAATTATGAGGGTTGTGGGTTAAAGTAACTTTGAATTGAGTATCCCCCTTTCCTTGAATTACACACAATATTTAATTTGGAGCTACTTCAACCATATTTTCCATATTTTGAATAGGATATAGAATTGGATCAGATCATGGACACAGACAAAGGACACTCATCAGCAACACATATACTTATGTTGGGTTGTTAAAGTGGCTCACTAGGAGCTAAATTTATTATAAGTATCCCCACATAAGTATGGAACTTCATGCAATGGATACCATTGCTTCCTAAGGGGGAAGGATTGATCATGGTGGATATTAGCGGACACCCACCTCTTATACTAACTCACCGGTTTTCTATATTCTTAGTATTTCCTCCATGGATTTTGGGCCCTAAAATTTTGAGGCCATTTTTTCATATTTTAACATTGCACACATAATCCTGCAAATATGTTCTGAATATAAAACATTAAATATTCAATAGAGTGCACACAGGCACACAATTTGCATAGATATTTTACATTGGAATCACAAAATCAGGAAAACTAGATTGATTTTTCAATATCTCTCAATGATTACATATATTATATACAATTCTGTCTTAAAATATGGTTTCCTTCTATGGAAAAAAAACTCTAAAATAAATTCTACGATTAGATTTATAACCTAATGATGAACAATATATATTGAATGTGAAATTACAATATTTACAAGGAAAATTTTTCATAAATTTTACTTTTGGGGTACTGATCTCAAAAGCCCCTGCTAAGGGGGAATCCATAATAGTGACTCCACCCCCGTCTCCATGAATTTGAAGTTTAAAAGTGGAGGAATCAGCTCATGGGACCGTTTTTATCAGCGGAACCCGGTTTGGAAAAATGTGGTCTGAAACCTTCGAGGAGTGTTTTGAGGCATCAAACAATGTTTTATGGGGGTTACACTTTGGCCCTTTAGTGCAACACAATTTCATGCTATTATACACACATATATGTTTCCATAAGTTCAATAAGTGCATCAATCGGAGTCTGTATGCAAAATTTATGCCACTCAGAAGTTGACCTTCCTATTTTCACACATATAGTTCGAGAGGATGTTGCGACAACCCCCATTATTCATAGAAAAGGTGCTATCCATGTGATTCTGATGTAAAAAACTTTAGAATATTATGTATTGTAACTCTAGTTAAGAGTTGATGTTGTAAAAATTTACAATTAGCAGGCTATCAGGATATGCTATAACTGGGCCTCTACGAGGAGAGGCATCCCATTATTTCGAGAGAATTTTGATCCATAGATAAGAAAAGATAGTCAAGAGAGATAGGAGGTAGAGCACATAGACATGATATGTGCACTGTAGCAGCCCACAAACCACAAGAATTATTTCTTTGTACCTACAACCATATTTATAGACAAAGAAAGAGAGCAAAGTGACCTCACCTTCTAGCTAAGTTTTTTCTCAAAAATATTTCCCAACGAGCATAAATTGTGTCTTATGTGTGTGTGAGAATTTTTTGTTCTATATTTTTCTACATAATTTCTATTCGAATGCATGCACTAATTATAGTTAGATGTACAAATCTAGAATTTTAATAAAACTGTAATAGTGTAAAATTTCAGTATTTTAATATATTATTATTAGATTTTTTGTGATGAACTATCTAGTGGAATATCCATGGAAGATTATGGATCACCCCCCTCAAACCTGTTACGTAAAATTGACTTAGGAAAAGAGTCAAATATGATCAAATCAAATGGTAGTGGTTTTGGGCATGACCTGAACATAGATAGGAACAAAAAAAAAATACATATATAATCATAAATAGAGAGATGCAGCAGAAAAAACACTTCATTTCATTAATATCAAAGAACTGAAATATGATTACAAACAAAATGGAAATAAACTATCCCGGGCAATGGTAGTTTATTTCTGAGAAGAGATGTGGTGGCTCCATACCTATGGATCATGTTACAATGAGTCTCAAAGGCCTATTTATTATTGAGAAACAATGGAAAACTATAAACATCCAAAAACCTAACCCTAGGAGATGAATCGTCAAATATGTGGGTGCCATTGGGGTAAATTGGTACATCAACTTCTCGGGGTCATAACTTTGACATATGATCTCTATTTGACGTGCACAATACCTCGTTAGAAATATATATTCGAGGACTACAAATATATACTGTAAAAATAAGTCAAAGACTCATGTTTTCTCATTTTCCAAAACAAAATGACATTTAGGGCCTCAAAACGGCTTCAGAAGTTCAGGACTCGAAGAACTGCTAAAAATAGTAAATTGTGCTACAATTAAGGAAACTCAAAAAATGAAAGAAACACTGGTGGGGGTCCAAGTAGAATAAGTGGGTGGCCACCAATATCCACCTAGATCAGTCCTCCCCCTTTAGGAAGCAATGGTCCCCGTTTTGTTGAGTACCTCCATGAGATGGAGAAACCTTTGTTGAACTCAGTCCCTGGTGAGCCATTTGCCTTGGTGCAGGAGTTGGCCAAATTTTTCAACCCTATACAGTTGGATCTTCTGCTGGCGAGTGTTCTTGATCTGTGTTTCCATGAGCCAATCATTTGTGGAAAGTTCCATGCAGTATCAGTTTAACTCCATTTTTGTGAGTTGTTCTTCAATGTTAGATGTGTCCAGTAATGGTGGAAAGTATGGTCGAAGGCAATCCACATTGAACACTCGGTGCAGGCCAAGGATTGGTGGAATGCTAAGATTGAAGGAATTATCCCGTACAACCTTGGTGATTGTGTATTTCCCATATCAGAGAGGTAAAATCTTGTAGTGTGGCCCAACAAGGAGCTTATTTTGCAAATGTAGCCAAAATTTGTCTCCCACCTGAAACTTATATAGCACTCGATGTTGATCATATCATTGCTTTTACTTACATTTCCTTTGTCCAATATCTCATGGAACTGTTGGAAGATGTGCTGAATTCGCTCAATGAAGTTGTTAGCCCTATCAGTTTCAGACTGGGAATGGGCTGAAGTTGCCTAAGTAGCAACAAACGTTATAGCCACATCAATGGGACATAATGGCTAAATACCAACCCCACTTGAAAGGGGTTGTGGCCAGTTGAGTTATGGAGATCTCTATTGTAGATGTGTTGGACATAGAGGAGGCTTTTTCCCCATGTATGAGGATGGTTCAAGTTGTACATTCATAGAATGTGTACGATCATCCTATTGACGACCTATGTTTTGCATCAGTTTTGGGGTGGAAAGTCATGGACTTAGTGAGATTGGAACCTGTTGTCACGATATGAGATAATGGAATATCGGATCCCAAAGTGTACCTACACTCATTCAAATAAGATCATAGAAGTGGATTTTATTGTGATACTCTACTTGCAGGCCACGAGAATTACCATCTTATATAATCTGTTGAAGACCATGAAAATGCTGTCATTTGCATGCTTAGTCGAAGGGAGGCCCAACATGTAATCCATGGAGATGGATTCTGAAGGTTCATTAGGAGTAATAAAAGGAGTATATAAGCCTTTCTTCTTGATGTTCATTTTGGAAATGGAATAAGTAGTGTAGGGTTTTATTTACTTCCCAACATCCTATCGAAGGTTCGGCCAATAAAAATACTTTTCTAGCACTACCACTATTTTCTCTACTCTGAAGTGTCCAGCGAATCGACCGTAATGCCACTCCAAAATTATCTTGGCATGCTCACTTGAAGGGACATAGAGGTGCCTTAGGTGACATAATAATGTATCATGGAGGTGAAAATTTGGA
The DNA here is from genome assembly GCA_034641835.2 of Pinus albicaulis. NCBI lineage: Eukaryota > Viridiplantae > Streptophyta > Pinopsida > Pinales > Pinaceae > Pinus > Pinus albicaulis. Next base: position 808,586,992 of record CM076578.1, on the reverse strand, counting down.
ACTTGCTTGCCTTCCAAGAGTGTCTGGTATGTGATACCGAATTCTAGATCACTCTTGTACAAATGTGACCACTCTGGAGTCTCATGGCCACAAGAGTTGAGCACAGTGGTTAGCGCCATGACTGGCAGTCGAATAAGGCAGTCTCCAACATTATTGGTGCTACCTTTCTTGTACTTAATGTTCAAGTGGACCTGTTGCAGGTACGTGGACCATTTTTTATGGCCATATTCAAAAAATTCCCTTGTGTCTGTATGAACTAAAGGGGTCAGTGGTCTATGTGGATGATCGTTTCCTTCCCCAAAATTCAATACATCCATTGTCAGCAGACATGGACAATGGAATAGATCCATTTTTCATAGGTGGGATAATTTCCAACTGTGTCTAAAAGTTTCTCGCTGTGATATTTCATTGGATGCCTCTGCTGAGTAAGAACTACACCAATATCATAATCGGAAGCATCTGTCTCGATCTCAAATGGTTGTTGCAGGTCTAGTAATTTGAGAATTGGTGTGGAGAAAAGGAAATGCTTCAACTCAAAAAACACATTCTGTTGGGAATCAGACTAAAATAAATTTTCTTTCGCTTCGCCCTTGGTGACTTGACTCAAATTCCAAGTGATATGAGAGAACCCCAACACGAATCTGTAGTATAAATTAGAAAGTCTTAGAAAGTTGCGGAGCTTTTTTAGAGTGGTTGGGGTTGGCCAATCCTGAATGAATTATATCTTGGATGGGTCCGCATGCACACCCCTCTGATCAATGATGTACCCCAGATACTGAACCTGGGTCATACAAAAAGTGAATTTCTCCAAATTGGCACACAACTTGTGTTTTCATGGAGTTTGGAGGACATGTCGAATATGGCAGAGGTGCTCTTCCCAACTCTGGCCGAAGATGAGGATGTGATCCAAATACACCATCACAGATGAGTTGGTGAGAGGTCACAAGATTTCATCCATCAACATTGTAAAGTTTGTGGGGGCATTCGTCAACCTGGAAGGCATGACCATGTATTCAAAAAGGCTCTCCTTTTATTTGAAGGTAGTCTTCCACACATCAGAGGGTTCGATTGGTACCTAGTGATACCTGAACTTCAATTCAATCTTGCTGAAATATTTCCCCCCCTTTAGTTGGTCCAAAAGGTCTTCAATCTGTGGGATTGGATACCTATTTCATAAAGTGATCTTGTTTAGTGTATGATAGTCAATACAAAGTCTCTAGGTCCCATCCCTCTTCTGTACTAACACAATCGAGCTCCCACAAGGTGATAAACTTGTCATGATGTGCCCTTTCTACAACAACTCCTGAATCTTCCTCTTGATTTCATCATTCTCCATAACAGATCATCACTATATTGGTCCATTGGGTAGCGACACACCTGGTGTCAGATCAATGAGGTGCTTGACCTAACAGTGAAGGTACCCCTGTGGGTGAGTATAAGATGTCCCTGTATTCCTCTAGGACCTTGTACATTTGCTTTTGATGTGTGGAGGACCCCTATTTAGAGGTCTTGGCCACAATATTATTCTTTCCTTGAGGGTGAATCATAGGGAAAAAAATTCCTGGTCTTGGAAATAAGCTTACTGCAGTGCTTTGGAGTGATAAAAGAGATGGTGGTAGGCAATGATACCTTTGGTATCCTATGCAACTTATTTCCCAAATTAATAATAACAGTTCTAGGCCTAGACTCATACACAACATGTTGCTTCCACAATTATGGTTGGCCTAATAATACATCACAAAATTTAAGAGGAGAAACATCAAAAAATACCTCGTCTATGAAGGGCTCGATGTTGTAGGGAAGGCGGCACTGCTGGCTGACACAAAGATCTCATCCTTGGTGAAGCCATACGATGATTTATGACTGCGGGTCTGTTGTGATCGGTGGGCCTAGCCGCTTAATGATCTATGACGAAATGAGGTTCTTTTGGCTTCTTCTGTCGATAATGAACTATAGTAGAGAACCCTTCACCCACATCTGGGAGTGGAAGAGGCTCTCCCCCTCCTCTGGATATTAGGGCTCATCCCTCTGCATCTTGGTGGTGGAAATGGTGGAACTGGGCTCTACGTGAATAATATACTTCCCTTTTTCATTCCCCTTATTGGGTTCTAACTCAACGTGGGACCATGATTCTGATTCAGAAGCCTTCAGCTCGGCCATGAGTGACTTCTTGGCTCGACACTCACTTGTGTTGTGAGTGGGGACCTTGTGGAACTCACAAAACTTTCTAATGTCCTTATTTTTCTTCATGTTTATGCTATTTTCTTTTGGCTTCAATGGGTTTTCCTGGGTCGCCATGCCTTTGCTTTATCCTTTATTCCATGATTTGGTTGAGCCTTTCCCTTTCTTCATATTTGTAGATGCAAAATATATCTTTTTTTTAAATTTGCGCTCGATCTTGGTATCATATCGATATGTTGCACTAAGAGAGGAGATGTCAAGGAACTCCATTTCCTCCTGAATGTATCTGTGAAAAAAAATATAGTACTTAAACACTAGATTTTCCTCCAAATATTTGATTCCCAAGTTTGTGCCCATGGTATGGAATAGATTCGTCATCTGATGCACATCTTGATCCCTTTGCTACCGCAACATAGTCCATTGTATTTACTTGTCCTCACAACTCCCCATGGGGTAAAATTGTTCCTTGATGGAATATCATAAATAATTCCAAGTTGTTTGATCTTAAAACAATGAGGGTTGTCTCTCATCCCTCTGTTCGTAGTACGATTCCCACTAGTCCTTGACATGGGGGTGACATTGAGGAGTGAAAAAGTAATATTTTCCCTGTTGGAAAAATCATGAACTGAAAAATATACTTCCAATATATTTAACCTATTGATAATTTAGAGGGCTGGTGATTAATTCAAATTATCTTCTTGATAATTACTTGTGTGCTTACTTGAGTTACTTATGTCTTCTCTTCCTTAGCTTATTTAGTCTTTCATCAAGTCAATTACCAAAATACAAAAGACACAAAGTTATGCTCCTAGAGCTAGGGAAAAACCTCTCCCTCTTGGAGAGGAAAACCCGTAAGGTATTCTTCTGATAGATCTTGAAATGACAAGTACCATGACCAAGACTTAGACCCTTAACCTATTAATGCATCCAGAACCTTGCCACCGCTTCTTTGTTGACCTTCAATTCTGACCCTTGTTTTCTGTACCAACCTGCACTGTGATGCACCAATACTAGAGAACTCGGTCTCTAGGTCTATCTTCTAGGATGTGTTTCTACCTTGCATGGCATTCTTCTTTGCACAAAATTCTTTATGATAGATCTTAGTCAAGATCACTTGAAACCTTTCACTTTGGATGACCCTGAAGCTTCTTCAATTGAGGAGTAGTACTCCCTTTTACGCACTATATAAAAGGAAGGTAAATCAAAGATTTACCTTCCTTTCTGTCTTGAACTAAAGACTCTTCCCCCTTGATGTGATAACATGGTGTGATATATGAACCTTATTTTTTCCTTAAACTTGTACTAACTTTTGTCCTGAAGTCCGCACTAGATCTTGTCTTTTTTCTACACTTTATCTCATATACATTCACATGTTAACCACTGTAAAATATTTAGATAAGTCCACACCTTTTTCAATCCTTTAACCCACACTTATGCAAGACTTTATCACCTTGTATAGAATTAGAGTTATCCGAAATTTTCTATCCCTTAACCCACACTTGAATCCTCTATTAAATCTATAGTATTTTTTAGAGAAATATGTAAATTCTTGATGTCAAATGAGCTACAGGATCAGGATATATATATGGCACAGAACCAATGTTTAGGCTAACCATAGAGCCAGCTAGTAAGCCAACTTCATCACTGTGCATTAGGCCAACTTGAAGTGCAATAATTTCAGCGTTGATGAAGGTATCTTGGAGCATCATTAAGATTATCTTCCAGTGTTGAATGTGGGCTATCTTTAAGCCATTATTCCACATTTTTAGAGCAATATCTTGGAGCATTCTATAGCTACTTCATATACATGACACATGATTATATTTACGACCATAAGAAAACCCTAATAGAAATCAAGAAAAAGTCTATCTATAATAAAATCTTGGCTCATGAAACCAATGAAGCAAGTACAACAAAAATATATTTTGTTATCTTTGTCTTCTTCTTTACATAAATACATAATTACATAGTCAATATGAATACCGATCCTAGTTACACTTTTAAACACTCCCTCTTAACTAGGGAGGTATTCATATAGGTACATGGTCACTTTCAAACTGAAGAATATCATAATAAGAATCAGATTGGTAAGGGAATCGGATGACCCTTATAGAATCATAGAAAATTCTATTAGAAAATTTCAGCACCTGTTTCCATGATGACCCTTGATCTTGATGACTACCTTCCATCAATATTGATATCAACAAGGTGTTCCAGGAGTTGTTTCACCAAGAGCTCATATCATGCTTCTATCATGATGCTATTAATATACATTGCTTCCTATCATACTATTTTACAACCAGCAAAAATGACTTAAAGAAGAAGATGATCTCAATCATGATAGAGATCCCTCGCTTCTTCTTTCTTAGATTTCTTTGCATCAGGTTCTTCCCTTTCATTAGTAACATGGGATTCTTCCTTTTTCCTCTTGTCCTTTCTAGATTTAGGACAATATCTTTTATAATGCCCAATTTCATTACATCCAAAACATCGTACTTTTTCCATATTTCTTCTTTTATTCTAAGGACCAAATTTTCTGAATCTTCCTTTCTTACTGGATATGGCTGCAAAGGTTTGATTCCCTTCACTTGATCATGTATTAGCTTTGGCTTTAAATCTTATTTCCTCTATTTTACATAGAGACCATAAATCATGGAATGGTGTTGCTTATTTCTTCTTGTATAAACTTGAAGTGAAGTTTCCCCATTCTTCCGGTAGAGCATTCAGCACCATTGTAGTCATCGCAGTGTCAGACATTACTTCTCCCATTTCCTGCAGTTGGACTCTTATTTCAAAAATCCTCATAAAGTAAGAAGTGATTCCTTCGTCTCTTGATAATTTAATTTTGTATAGTTCTTGTCTCAGAGATATTTCTTCTCCTACAGTACTCACAGAGAATAGCTCCACCAATTTCTCATATATTTCTTTAGCAGAATTTAGTTTTGATACATAGGGAATGAGTGTGTCCTTAATGGATTCTATGAGAATTTTCTAGGCTCTTATTTCTCCTTTCATGTAATTGGCATGAGCCGAAGGATCTTATTTTGAGGGTGGAATTATAGATCCTTCGATGTAATCCATAACTTTGTCTTCAATTAAATTCAAATATGTCCTCTTTTTTCATGCACTAAAGTTTGATGACCCAACCAACTTGTTGCTCTCTTTACAATAAGCCATCTTAACATATTTAATTAATGTCATAGATAATAACTTGAGAAGAGTGGCTTGCATCTTCCTTGATGATGACGAAGATGAAGTCAGGAGCTTCTTCTAAGATTGAAATCTCTGATGTAGGTGTTCTTGAATCCTTGATGATAAAGGATATCTTCAAAGGATGATGCTTCTTCCAACAATGTTTTTAAATATAAAAATTTGATGGAAAAGATTATTTTATTGAATGAGTCGATCCTTTGAATGAGACAACTTGAGAGTCTTCTTGGTAAAATGATTTGTCTTCTCAACGTAAACCTGATCTTCGCTTCCTGGAGTGTCTTCTTCTCAAATAGCACTTGGGTTCAACACCTTAGCTCTGATTCCATGTTGAGAATTTAGAGGGTTGGTGATTAATTCAAATTATCTTCTTGATAATTACTTGTGTACTTACTTGATTTACTTATGTCTTCTCTTCCTTAGCTTATTCAGTCTTTCACCAAGTCAATTACCAAAATACAAAAGACACAAAGTTAGGCTCCTCGAGCCATGGAAAAACCTCCGCCTCTTGGAGAGGAAAATGCGTAAGGAATTATTGTTACAGATCTTCAAATGAAAAGTACCATGAAAAAGACTCAAACCCTTAACCTATTAATGCATCCAAGACCTTTCCACTACTTCTTTGTTGAACTTCAATTCTGACCCTTCTTTGCTACACCAACCTGCACTGTGCTGCACCAATACTAGAGAACTCAGTCTCTAGGTGTATCTTATAGGATGTGTTTGTACCTTGCAGGGAATTCTTCTTTCCATAGACTTATTTATGATAGATCTTAGACAATATCACTTGAAACCTTTCGTGTTGGATGACCCTGAAGCTTCTTCAATTGAGGAGTATTACTTCCTTTTACGTACTATATAACAGGAAGGTAAATCACATATTTACCTTCCTTTATTTCTCGAACTAAAGGCTCTTCCTCCTTGCTGTGATAACACATTGTGATATATGAACCTTCTTTTTTCCTTAAACCTATATTGAATTCTATCCTGAAGTCCACACTATATCTTGTCCTTTTTCTTCACTTTATTTCAGAGATATTCGCATGTTAACCACTGTAAAATATTCAGATAAGTCTACACCTTTTAATGTCCTTTAACCCGCACATATGCCAGAATTTATCACACTGTATAGACTTAGATTTATCCGTAATTTTTTGTGCCTTAACCCACACTTGAATCCTCTCTGAAATCCACAGTCTTCTTCAGAGAAATCCACAAATTCTTGGTGTAAAATGAGCCGCAAGATCAAGATATATATATATATATATATATATATATGGCACAAAACCTGTCTTTAGGCCGACCATACAACCAGTTAGTAATCCAAGTTCATCACTGTGCATTAGGCCAACTTGAAGTGCAATAATTTCATCATTGATGAAGGTATCTTGGAGCATCATTAAGCTTATCTTCCAACGTTGAATGTGGGTTGTCTTTAAGACATTCTTCCATATTTTTATAGGAAGGTATTGGAGAATTCTCTAGCTACTTCATATACATGCCACTTGATTATATTTATGACTAGAAGACAACGCTAATAGACATCAAGAATAAGCCTATCTATAATAAAATATTTCTCGTGAAACGCATGAAGAAAGTATAACAAATATATATTTTTATTATCTTTGTCTTATTCTTTACATAAATACAATATGAAGACTGATCCTAGTTACACTTTTCAACATAGCCATCTATCTACAACATCTGCATATATTTGGCCTTCAAATATGGGTATGTCAAAGTTGAATTATAACTTGAAGGGAGTGGCATCTCCAATGACTTCTAGATGAAGATGTGTCGCCTATGGGCATCCACTGAAGGATCTGGGAAAAGTTGTCCATCATTGTGTTCCTCTGTCACTCAAGGGATTTGAGAAATATTTTGAAAGGATATCCTGCTCCCTTGTCTTTATTTTCTTCCGGCACAGGAGGTCATCGAGGTTTGCAAATCTATTATTGAAAAGGTTCAACTAGTTCAAGCCCTAACTCCTTATACCCTAACCTCATTTGGGACATGTAAAGAAAAAATTATAAAGAGAATAACGCTCTGATACCACTGATATGAACTTAGAAATGAATATAAAAAAATATAGATATAACCATAAATAGAGAGATGCATCAGGAAAAAAAACTTCATTTCATTAATATCAAAGAACTGAAAAAAAAGTTGCAAACAAAATGGAAATAAATTAGCTCGAGCGATGGTAGCTTATCTTTGAGAAGAAAAGTGATGGCTCCATGACTTTGAACAATGTTATAATGAGGCTCAAAGGACTATTTATTATTTAGAAACAATGGAAAAACCTAAACATCCAAAAACTTAACCTTAGGAGATGAATTGCCAAATCTGAGGGGCGTGTTGGGGTAAATTGGTACATCTACTTCCTGGGGACGTAACTTTGGCATACAATCTCCGTTTCACATGCACAATACCTAATTATAAATATCTATCCAAAGAGTAAAAATATTTTTGGTAAAGGGACTAATGTAATTCCATTTTCTGGGAGATTCTTATATTTGGGGTTTTCCCTGGGTAAGCACTATGTGCATTGTGTTAATTTTTTTTGTATTTGATTGTTGCGAATAAATTTGATTTTTCTTCTTAGTGAATTATTATATCTCCAATTAATTTTAACATGGTATCAAAGCTAAATTTTGGCTTTAGGAGGATTCCTTTGTTTCCAAGGGTTTATTTGGCTCGGTGAATGTGGTATATGGCATCACAATAGGTAAGAAAGATACATGTAATGAATGAGACATTGGAAATTGTGGAGGAGATCAAGATCAGAGGAAGAGGTGCATCTATGCAAAAGTAGGAATACGAGATGAAATCAATAAAGCTAAGCTCACATAATGGAGACATAATACAGATGGAAGGAGAATGGAGGCTGGCACTAGATGAGCTATCTTGGGGGTTGGTTCCCACAAGAAAATTGTATGAAACTATGTACATAATATTAGACGACATGCTTCCTATTGCATTTGATGTCATGCTTTGGGATCACAAGAAGGAGGTTCTAGTGCACACTCTCATGAACCAAATTGTGATTTGTAAATAGGTGATGACCCACATCACACAAATGTAATGCAACCTAGAGATGGGAATTTTATCAGCACAATTGTTACATCATCGATGTTATCTGTAGTAGTTTGCAAGGTAATATATTATGTCGTTAGATTAGAATGTTGAGTGCACAACACTGTGATATTCGAAAGTTGTGAGGACCATGGATGGTTGGTATTTTATGTTTGAGAAATATTTTAAGGAATACTATTAGGAACTATGACATATCTTAGAAAAAATTCTCAAAGGGGGTATCTGAATTGATCAAAGTTCATTGGAGTCATAGCTTGAAATATAATATTGGATAGTTATTCGGTTGACCATCAAGGCTGAGCCTCTGGTACACTCTACCAAAATATTTCAATTCCCATCTAGATAACAATATGCTATTTTAGACATTACAAAATAGTCAAATTGAAATCAAGACCTAATGGTGGAGTGGGCTTTCAAATACACAATATGGATTGTGAGGAGTTGGATAACACCGTCCCTTTCCAATAGTTAGGTGAAAATTGCAGAGGTTATTAAGACCCAACCTGTGAATAAAGTTATGAAATAATTTGAGTAGGGAACTGGTAGAGAGGATAATTCCAAGGAATGAATTGAGTGATGTAGTATAAATATTGTAATGTAAAGACTATAGAAAAATGTGAGTGTTTTAAATTAGGAATTAGGAAGGAAAATGAGGATACTGGAACCCTTGGTAAGAAAATTTTGTGTGGGTCAAAGGGTTGACAAGAGGCCATGTATAGGATGGAATCATAGAAGTTGTGGTGTTTAATCTATGAAATTTATGGAATATCAAATGGATTTAAATGGATGGAAAATTCCTCGCAATTTTTCATGGCATGAGCATGTGTGGCTTGTTGGATCTAAGAACAATGAGACAAATGAGTAGGTGTGCCAAAGCATGAGGATGATAACTTAAGCATGGGAAGAGGAATATTCTCTCTCTCTCTCTCTCTCTCTATATATATATATATATATATATATATGGAAAAATGTAGTAAAAAAAATTAAATTGCATGTAAATGGACATACTATTGTAAGACCTAGTAGGGCATGCATACCCTTGGGATATTTCTAGTAAAGTATAGTGTTAGACCCATGCAATCAGGAAGAATGAAAATACCTTGTATATAAACTTTGAGGGGGGTAAAGGTTAGAGAAGGTGGTGTTAACTAACTTGGATAGTCTGGCTATATTTGGTCAAGGGAAACCCTAAGTCAAGGTTTAACCAGGGATTGTTAAGCAAGCTTGAATTAGGGAAAGATTCAAAGTTGAAAAAATCAAATGGAAATGGTTTCAAGATTTTGGTTTAGCATACACATGGTTTTTCGCCCATGGAATTCATGTAATGAAGCTTTTAAAAGGATAGTTGAAGGATGTATTTTAATGGCCAAGGAGTGGAGTGATAAAGCCTTGCCTGCTCGACGTGGCCAGGTTTTGGCCAAGGTACTAATGAAATTATATAGAGGGGTTTTTCCCAAGGTAAAAAAATGTGTACATTGTGCTTATGTTTTTTGTATTTTGTTGCTTCTAGTAAATGCATTTTTTCCTCTTACTGAATATAATATCTCTCTAGTTAATTTTAACTAGACCCCCCTTGATGGAAGTGATATGGAGCAGGGAAAGTCTTTCTGACTATGAACCTGCATTAGGCATTGGGTTCCAAGAATTTCTAGTCATTCTAATAATATAACACGCATCCAACATTCTATTGCTTGTTTTGGTTTGTGTCGATTCACAGAGGTGGCTTATTATAAGTAGTCTTAGTGTTTCTCATTTAATTGTCAACCCGAGGTAAGTCTTCTTATTTCAAGAGTGTAATCATAGTATATGCGAGTGAGGTCGATTGATAGCTACTCTATGCTTATGAAAAAGGATTATCTAATTCTTGGAGTTCAATCAATCTCGAGGGGAAATGGCTTGGCAGAATGTAGCTAACTATATTGTCTAGTTTAGAAGGGGAGAAACCTATGATTGAACAACATAATGAAGGATTGAACATCAATCTTAATGAATTGAACAACAATATTAAGGAATGGAACAACAATATTGATGAATTGAACAACAATCTTAATGAATCGAACAACAATCTTAATGAAGTGAATCAGTAACTACTTATATAATTTTGTAAAGAAATTCTCTTTGCAAACTGACTAATTGACCTTAACCAATAATTGGACACCTTACTGTGCTGAAAGAACAATCTAATCTGTAAAGATAAATAACATTGAACAACAATTTATTCTACAATTCGTCAATCGACTACAACGTATTGGAAGAAAATGGAAAACATCTAACAGTGATAAAGCCTTATTATAAACCAGAAAATACGAATGTGATTATTCTAAATCAAGAAGGACAAATGATAAATTGCTCTTAAGAGAGAAAACTGTAACTTTATTGAGTGGAAAAGTAATTTACAATTGCATCAGATAATTGGATATTGATTATGTAACTAATGCATAGCACATAAATTGGCGAGGAAACTCCTAGGGGTTTGGCCCAGACCACCAGAAGCTCTAGCGCAATGAAAACATGAAAGGATAATTATTCAAAACATCAAAAATATTTACTAAATCAAGGAATACTACAGGAATACAATTGGACAGATCAGTCCTGATGCATTGATTACAAAAGGGAATTCCTATTCGACTCCCCATCTAGTTCATCCCTGGTCCTTTTAAAGGAATTTCCACGTGATGGGATAGTATTTTCCAAACGACAGCCCGTTGCATGTGGCTGTCGTTTGAGTTATCGAGCTTAAATCCGTCTTTCTGCCTTCTTCCGGCTTCTAGGAGTTACTAAGATTCCATACGTTCGTGTCTATTGGTTGTCTTCCATTTACCGTTGGTTAAGCTGCTCTGACTTCCTGCATACGGAGATACAATAAGTCAAATTTTTGTTATAGAAACGTTCCTTTCGTTATTAGCCCAATTTCCCTGATTTTCATAAATATTTTCTTTCTTTATTGTTAAGATGAGGAAGAATTCCTAAGACTGTGTCATAATTTGAAGTAATCATAGGGTGAAAACATACCTTAATTCTAGCCCAACATACCCCTCTACTTACCTAATTTCATGTCCTCATGCAAACAGATGGTTGAGATGCAACTATGTTAGGGATTAGGCAAGGTAGACCTTTTCCTTGTATGCTCTGAAACCATGTTTTTGTCTCATTATTGCAAAGGAAATACTTGTGTGCCCTTTTGGAAACTCATAGTCATGATTATAGTCCTCGAGAGGATACCAGAGAATAGGGCTTCTATATCTACAGCCTAACCATGCAAGACCCATGCTAAAGACCAGGTTACTATATGAGAGGAATATGGAGGTTGCAGCCTTGAAATTTTTGTAGCCAAATGGCTCCCTATTATTTACATTGTTTGTGGAGGCCATTCATCTTTGTTTAGCTGCTTCCCAAATTTATTAAAATTATTCCCATCCATTTTCTATAATGTCTTTATGGATGGGCCCCAGCCTAGTCCTTACGCCTTACCTTCGCATGAAGTTCTTGTGTTGGATAAACAACTGCAGGGTTTTGTAGGTTCTCCTCTGACCCACAAGTCTAGGCCATGTCCTCTCTTTTGGAAGATGTTATGGGCCTTGGCCCACTTAATCTAGTTCTTGACGAATGAGAGGAAGGCTTGGAGCTGAACATCTCCTATAAAGGGACTAGGATTGTTGTCCGTGTCTTCTTTCAGAAAGACATTGTGCATGTAAATTTCACATAGAAGGTGTTGGACCTATTCATCTTGATCATTGCAGTAGTGGAAAAAATCTTTTATGGTTCTAAAATTTGTGGACTTCCCTGCCTTGAAGACCTTGACTTTCAGTAGTAAATATCGTTCTGTTAAGAATAGGGCATAGTTGGTGGTCAGTGCCCTGCATGTTAATGCATCATTATACATAGAACAAATCATAGTGATTTGTTTCTTAGCTTGCTCCACCTATTCTTGTGCCCTTTTTACCTTTGATTGTTCCTCTCTAAGCTGGGAAAATGTTTCGTCTTCTGTGGAGGAGAGGTATGTGAATTTATTTAGTAGTGCTTGATATTCTTGTGTTAGCTCCACCTCCTTTCTACATTGTGATAGCTCATGCTGTGTTTGCACTAGTCCATTATGAAATTTATGATTAACAACTTTCTCTACTAGGTGGGCATAGGTAGGGGCTTCCTCTGTTTGGGTATCCTTATCTTCTGTAATTTTCTACTCAGTTTGTGTAGAGGCTTCAACGGTGTTTGCTAGTTTTGTCTAAATTTTGGCCTCAATAATACCTTCTTGGTCAGTATGTATCCCAGTCTCAACAGTGTCAGCTAAGTTGGTCTACACCTCAGCCTCTGTAGTAGCTACCAAGTCGGTTTGCATCTCAGCCTCAATGATGTCAGCTAATTCAGTCTGTATCTCAGCTTCAACAGTGTTTATCAAGTTGGCGACTAATTCTGTCTGAGTTCATGTGGTGGTGGTTTCCTTCTTTGGATTGCGGGCCCTTTTTTCCTCTTTCAGTTGTTTTCTCAAATATTTTGCCATTTTATTTAATATTTTACAGAGCCTTGTCAGTTTCTTAATCTTCTTTTCATCTGAATTCTCACCTGACCTGATTTCAGCAAGTGGTGGAGGAGCGGTGTTCCCATTTTCAGGAATGGTGTTGCCAACCTCAAGGTTGCCTATGATCGTGTTTCTTATTTGATCTCCAGAGTTTACTTCTGTATGAGGGTCCCGACTAGGTGGGGCAGTGCTACCTCCTAGTGTCAAAGGGACTATGTCTATGCTTGTATTTTGCTCCATAGGGACAATGTCTCCTGAATTATTTTCTGATTTTGTTCTCCCCTCTGCCTGCCCTTCACTATTCACCTCATAATTATCAAGAGGGGACAGAGCCTCACCGGCCTGTGATTTCTCTTGGTAGGGTATAACTTCAGTGTGGCCAGAACTGCTAGTAGTGCTAGACTTATATATGGGTTCCCCTTGTTCTTTTGCTTCTGATAGGCTTCTAGATTCATGGTCTGCCCTCAATTGCTCTAGGACTCGAACCATCTCTTCCTTGAAGTTTTTCAAGGGTGCGTTTTGAGGGCTTAAGGGTAGAGAAAAGAATGGCCCTGCCTCCTCTATGAAGTCTGAAGTTCCTTGAAGTGTTTTGGACTATTTTTTCCTGCTAAGTTCTGAGGTTGCGGTACGGGTCCTTTTTCTTCTAGGTATGTTTACCTTGGGAAGCTCAATTTTGGTTTTGCCAGGGTTTACCTCGGGTACCTATGTAGCAGGGTTAAAAAAATTGTCCTAGGCTATCTGCTGCTTGTCCAACTCATGTATGGTGACTAGTTTGATTAGCCCATGGTGACTGACTACTTCTTGGGGATTTATATCTCTTCTTAATCGAGCAACAGTGTTATGCAATATATAATTTAAGAAATCATGCAGGTTAATTGAAATATTTCACTTAAGTGCAACCAAAAGTTTAAGTTGACAAGATTTTACCACGTCTTGGCATCCGTCACATGTAATGAATCTTTGGATGAATGTCATCAGTTCCTGCCATGGTTGGTGTAGAGAGGTAGGGTTAATCCCTTTTCCTTTTTACTCCAATGGCTCCTCTCGATCCTAATATGCTGCAACTACCTCTCGTAGGAGGAGATGTTTCTCTGTCCATCTTTCTCCTTCCGATGGTATTCCGGAGACTTCACAAATGATTTCCTCTATGACTGGTATTACTCGACCTTTGATTCTGGTCTGTCCATCTCACAAGTTTTGTAGAAACTCAATTGCTACTTCTGTATCAAATCCTTGTAATCGGTGTACATATGTCAGCCAACTGGCTTGCTGGAGGATGGCACTAGTTGCATCTGAAATCAGGAAGTTTGAAGGCTCATTCTGAAGAGAATTTCCTTCCATAGCTGGTGTGTTTTCTTGGATCTCTTCCTCTGATTATATTCTCTCTCAGCTCTATTGTTTCGAATGAATATTGGATACAAGCGAAAGAGGGATTGTGGTTTTGTGCAGGTAACTTCATGACTTACTTGCAATTCTCCTCTGGTCTTATCAGAGTATCTAACGAGATTTGTGTGGAAGTTTCACATGCTTTCTAATCTATGACTGATTACACCCCCTCCCTCGAAGTAAGGGCGTCCATGTCCTCAAGTACAAGAGGGATTTTTCCAATCATGAATGTGAATGGGGTAATGTCAAGATTTAATAATAATGTCTTGTATGTGAAGTAGGTAGTCGTGGCTTTCAAGTTTCAGGGGATTGGGTAATTATGAGAATATGCAGTGTAAAGGTCAGGTTTAGAAGCTTTGCCATGATTGAATCTCATGTAGAAGTGTCTGGGAAGGGAGAGGGAACAATATAGCTATTATTATGATATGATGTCCTTCTTTAATGAAAAATTATGATGGAAGCAAGACTGAGATAGGAAATGATTAGTGTTGTTATCCCAAGGTTCAAATATGTAAGAATATATCTCTTATAGTTATTCATGTGGTAGATTATAATTATCACTAATTCGAGTAATAGCTTATCGAAGAAGAATGGAAGATAAAGTATATGTAAGAGTAATTGGATATTGATGAAACATACTTTCATACCATAAGTAGAGCCACTTCTTCCAGCAGGCGTTCATAGCCTCGACAGGGTTGTTATTTTAACCCAAAAGAATGGGTTAGGATCCTTATGTAAAAATAGTTATTATACCAATTTTTTGGAGAGATCACCATGCTGGTATGATAGCTAGATAACCATAGTGCCACTCACCAGAGTTGTACCAAGGTGATCAGGCCGGCTCGTGATGAGACCTCTTGTCCTTCAAGCAGATGAGAAGGTCATTACCCTGGTGTGGTGGCCATTTTGGGCATGTACCTTGCTAAGCTCTTATGAACATGGTAGGCTGGCCCATGATGAGACCCCCTAACCTCTCTTGAAAATTTTCATGTAAGCACACTACTTATTTTTGAATCATAACATTTTTATTTATAAGGAGGTCACTGTGCTGGTGTGATAGCTAGATAGTTACAGTGCTATTCACTAGGATTGTAACAGAGTGATTAGGCCGGCTCGTTATGAGAACTCTTGTCCTTCAAGAAGATGAGAAGGTCATTACCCTAGTGTGATGGCCATTGTGGGCATGTAATTTGTTAAATCCCTATGATCATGGTAGGTTGGCTCGTGATGACACCCCCTATCCTCTTCAAAATTTGCATGAACACATAATAGTTTCTCTTTATACGTGAAGGGAGGCCCATTAAATCCTTAAGAGTTAGGGATGGTGAGAGAAGTAAAAGAAATTCCATTACAATTAATACCCTTATTCCCATTTCTTCATATTGGAGGTAAATACTACTCGAATAGTGGATAAATATATACCATCATAAGATCATGTATTGTATGGTAACATATTTGAACTGGGAAGGACTTAGCCTTTCATTTCATGTATGTACGATGTCAGCTTCTAGTTTAGGGATTATAGTGCCAAGGAATCACCATATTGTTAATTTTACTACTTCCCTCTCTTTTTCAATTTCCATTCCCTACTCAGAGATGCCTTTTATAGCTCAATTTTGGATTAGGGAAAGGGTGTTTGATAAGGAGAATAATAGGATGCAAAAAAATGGGGTTGTTTAATTTGAAAAATAGTTGTTCAATTGAATTGAACAACAACCGTCCATGTATTGAATAGAAAAAAAAAACATAGAAACACAGCTGTTCAATCCGATTGAACAACAACTGTTCAATTGGATTGAACAACAGCCGTTCAAGGATTGAACAACAAAAAAAAACGCAAAACACAGTTGTTCTACAAAATTGAACAACATCTTTTCAATTTAATTGAAAAACATCCATCCAAGTATTGAACAATGAAACAAAACACAAAAACATGGTTGTTCAATCTAATTGAACAATAGCTGTTCAATTATATTTAACAACAGCTTTTCCGGGATTAAACAACAAAAAAAATGCAAAACACGATTGTTCAATCCGATTGAATAACAATTGTTAAATTGGATTGAAAAGAAGCCGTTCAAGGATTTAACATCATCCGTTCAAGGATTGAACAAAAATAAAACACAAAACACGGTTGTGCAACATAATTGAACAACAGTTGTTCGAGGATTGAACAACAACCATTCAAGGATTGAATAGTGAGAAAATAAAACACAATAATACAAGAGGATGAGAGGGAAAAATAATACAATTGTGAGTATGAAGAATGTACAACAAAGTAAAAACTAGGAATAGTAAGGAATGTATATACATTATTTACAAATGATGCTAGCAAAATTCTCATGCACTTGAGTTTGTGGGGTTATCACCCCTTTGTGCCACAACTTGGATGGTGGGATCGTTTTGTACCTGTTGGCAAAAATATTCCTTCACGAGAGGTTTGCGATAGAGGCGTACTCTATGACCGTTGACTCAAAATTTTGAGCCAGACCCATCTATGGTGGTCAAGGTGAGTGTGCCATTGTTGTGTACTTCTTGAATTTCATATGGACCAAGCCACCTTATTTGTAAAAATATTGTCTTCTTGATAAGGTTGTCATGCTAGTTAGTTCGTTGTTTTTGGATGATCACTATGTGTTTCAGGGCTAGTAGTCGTATTTCATCTAATTCATTTATTTGTTGGAGTCTTCTAGCTTGGGCTTCTATTAATTCAAACCCTACCTTCTAGGTTTTCCTTAGAGTTTTGATTTCAAATTCAATAGGGAAGATAGGTTCTCGCCCAAATACCAGCTGATATGGTGAAAATCCAGTGGTGTTTCGCCAGGTTGTTCGATAAGCCCAGAAGGCTTCTGGTAATCTAGTGGCCTAGTTCCAGCGATGTGCTGATACAATTTTGGTAAGAATTGCCTCCAGAACTTTGTTGGTGCTTTTGACCAGCCCGTTTTCTTGTGGGTGATAAGGAGACGTAACTCTATGGATGATGTGGTGATTCCTTAGGGTGGTTATAATTTTATTACCTAAAAATTGTGCCCCCCAATCGGTTATCACTTCCCGTGGCAAACCGTATTGCAAGAACATCTCAAAAATAAAATTAATCACCCATTCTTCCGTGGCTCTTAACAAGGCCACTGCTTCTACCCATTTGGTTACATACTCTGTGGCAACCAACATGTAGACTTTCTGGTTTGATGGTGGGTTGAATGGTCTAATGAAATCCAACACCCATCATTCGAATGGTTCTATCACTAATTGTAGTTGTAGCAGCATTTCATCAGCTTGGCTTGGCCGACCCATTCTTTGGCAGCTATCACAGGCTTGGACATATTTTTTTGCGTCTTTGAAAATTGTAGGCCAATAATAGCCTAACTGTAACACTTTGTGCCCTATTATGCATTCTGTGAAATGGCCACCACAAGGTTCATCGTGACAGGCTCGTAAGATTCATAGATTTCGTCCTCTTTGATGAATCTATGTATGTGCATGTTGGCCCCTGTATGGAAGAGGTATCCACCAATCCAGGAGAAACTTGCGCTAGGTTCTACAATCAGTTTCCATTATCTTGATGTTAAGTGTCTGGGCAGCTTCCCTACTACCAAGTAATTTTCCACGTCTACATACCATAGTGTTTTTACTACTACAACAAATAGATGTTTATCAGGGAACTGGTCATTGACTGCTAGCATGTCGTCCATCTTTGGAATCCTAGATAGGAAGTCTGCGACCAAATTCTCCTTTCCTAGACGATCTTTGATTGTTATATTGAATTCCTGTAATAGCAACAACCAATGAGTTATTCTCCCATTCATGATTGTTTTATTGGCTAAATATCTAATGGCAGAGTGATCAATATAGAAGAGTACTTGATAGGCAGTTATATAGTACCTAAATTTATTAATAGCGTAAATGATAGCTAGGAACTCCTTTTCAGTCAATGTATAGTTTAATTCGGCTAGAGTGAGGTTTTTGCTGATATAATAGATAGCATAAGGCTTTTTGTCTTCTTCTTGGCCAAGGACTATCCCTATTGTTGTGTCGGATGCATCTGAAGAGATGTGAAAAGGTAGTTTCTAGTTATGCCCTCATAGAATTGGTGCTGTCGAGACCAATTTCTTTAAATTTGCAAAAATGGTGTCACATTTATCAGTCCAATGGAATTCAAAATTTCCAGTTAATGCATACAAAGGTGCGGCTACTTGCGTGAAATTCTTTAAAAATTTGCAATAATATCCTGCATATCCCAAAAAACTGCATACCTCTGTCTGTGTACAAGGTGTAACTAATAGAAGGATTACCTCTTTCCTAGTTGGATCTACCTGTATTCCAGTTGCAGAGATGTAGTGACATAGGATCACTCCCTCGGTCATCATCATGTGACATTTTTCATTGCTTAAACATAACCTATTATCAATACATCACTCCAACACCTTTTATAGTGTTTCTAATGCTTGATCAAAGTCCTCACTGTATGGTCTAAAGTCATCCATATAGATTTCAAGCCCCTCATTTATTATTTCAGAAAAAATACTGATTATGGCTTTGTGAAATGTCGCGGGGGCATTACATAATCCAAATGGTAAAACTCTATAAGCAAAAGTACCCCATGGGCAGGTAAAGGTTGTCTTATCCTGGTCTTCGGGGGCTATATGGATTTGACTGTAACCATTGAACCCATCAAGGAAGGAAAATAACCGTTTCCCTGCCAATGTGCCAAGGACTTGGGCAATGAAGGGGAGGGGGAAGTGGTATTTATATGTTGCTTTATTTAATTCTCTGTAATTCATGCAGATTTTCCCTTTCGCATTCTTTTTAGAGACGACTACGAGAGGGGAGACCCATTTGTTGTCTGAAATAGGATAAATGAAATTTACATCTAATAGCTTTTGCAGCTCCTCTTTTACAATATCTTTTAAGCGCAGGTTTAGCCTTCATTGAGGTTGTCTAATGGGATGGACTTCCTTATCAATATAGATGTGATGGGTGCATAGCTGAGGATCTAAACCTTTCATGGCTAGGTAATCCCAAGCAAATTCCCCTCGATAGTTCCAAAGAATTCTTATGAGATTTTGGTTTTGGTCATCATCCAAATTGCCATTAATATTCAGAACCTTTCCTCACTCAATCTCAATGGGTATGCTGCTACCTACAATGGTTGTCGGAATAAGTTGATCCTCAAGCTCTGTCACTGGATCCTCTTGAGATTTGTCTTCAAGGACAGTTTTCAACATTCGGCATTTTAAATTTCTAGATGTAGGTGGCTAACTCATAAGATTATTGATTACATCGTCCTCAGTTTGATCCTTAAATTCGAGAGCTTCAACTAGTGTCAGAGATGGACGAATTTTTTGCTCCTAGTATGTACATGGATGTTTGTGAATTTTTGCCGTGGGTGAGCTTGGTTTGACAGGCGAATAGATAATGATATTTTTTATGGAATCCCCTCTAGTTATAGTCATGTTGCCTATTCGAAAACCTATGTAAGCATCAGCTGTGGCCAACCAAGGTCACCCAAGAATCAATGGGTGACTGTCCATCCCGTTCTTTGGATTAATAACTAAGAAAACAACTGGATATTCCCATGAGTCCATGGAGACCATGATGTCCTGAACTATTCCTTCTGGTCTGATAACAGACCTGTCAGAAAGCTCCAACAGCGTGTTCGTAGGTTCTAAAGCTGATATGCCCAGTTTTTCGCAGGCCCTTGTGGTTAGGATATTGATGGTTTCCCCTAAGTCGACCAATCTGTTTGGAAATGAGTGGCCATAGATTTTTATAGTCACAATAGGATTTCCTGTGTCTTCATATTTCACGGGTGGTTCCCTACCCAGTAATAAATTAGATAGCGTCCCTACCACATAAACGATGGGTGCAACCTTTTTTTTTTACTTGATTTTTCCCACAAATCTCTTTAATTGTCCTTGCATAGACGGGAATGTCTTGGATGGCTTGGAGAAGAAGGATTTTGATATAGAGGTTTCTTAACTCTCCCAAGATATCAAAATCTGGAGAGATATCGGTCTGGGCAGAGTTAACCTTTCAGAGAATGGGGGTGGAGACATCCTAAGTTCTTCAGGCCCCTGCTGGTCAACTGTTTCTTTCTCTTTACCTACCTTCCTCCCTATTATATTTTCTTGGCTAGGCTCTGTTGAAGTCCTAGCTTGGAACTGAGGTGGAGTTGTGGCTTCTACTGGTAATATAGTACGTCCTGATCTCAACCTTAGTTCGCTGCATTGCTTTTGCTCCACGCTGGGATTTGGATTTTCTATGATCTGAATTAGTTGAACTGGTCTATTGTTGGGATTAGGATTGGGTTGGGTTGGAAATTGAGGGCGTATGACTGGTTGCGGGTTGTGCTAGATTGGGTATGGAGTTGGTAGCATAGGTTGATTCTAGGTCCCCGCTCCCATTGGTAGGTTGGTCATTCCTAGGGGTCGCTGCCAATTCCAATTAGTGCTTTGAGGAGGAGGGTTTGGACATTGGCCTTGATATGGAACATTTTTCCAATAAGGGGGAGAACAAGGAAAGCTTGGCCAATTATTCCCTAATGAGGGTTGGGTAGGCCAAGGTTGTACAGGAAAAAACTGGTTCAACCAAGCAAAAAAAGGATTTTGATTCTGCCAAGCTGTTGCAGGTTTTTGCTTGTTAAACTGTGGAGAAGAAAATAACTGAGGTAGGTCTTGAGGCATACCTAGCTATGCCTGCCATTGTCGACACTGATTCATTAGGTAGACTAGTTTTGTCTCTTCCTCTGCTTCCTTGTAAACTGCTTTCAGCCCAGGGAGTGAATGACATTGGTCTGTGGTATGATTCTTAGTGCAAATGGCATAGGTCAAAACCATGTCTAAAGGGCATTCCCTTTGGCTGTGCTTCTTCCGACATCGTGGGAAAAAGACGAAAAAGTTCTGTTCCACTATATCTTGTTTCTTCTTGGCTTGTAAACCATCAAGCTATGTTGTCAAAGTATCCAAAATTTCAGTTTTGAAATCTTCCAAAAGATTGCTAAACTCTGTTATAGTTACATTGCCATTAGGTCACTTCAGATCTTTTTTCATAGAATCATGCCCATTTCTCCGATTGCGCACACTACCCCAAGAGCATATAATACACAGGGAAATAATCTCATCATATTATTCCTGGTAAATATCTCCTTTTCCCATTATGTTAAGTGTTTCAACCCATTCTTCCTTCATTCCTTTAATCATTGTGGCTTTTAAGATGTCTTTGGATAGCGTGGTATATGGAGACCTTTGTAAATTGTATTGAAATATTTTTACATACTCTTCTAATGTTTCATTGTCTTTTGCACACATATTTAATATCTCATCTTTTAGATCTCGGGTTCGGCAGTAGTCTTGATATTTATTAAGGAAAATGCTCTTCATTTGGTCCCAGTTATTGATAGTTCCCCCACCTAGTCCCATGAACTAGCATAATGTTGTTCCATTTAAGGTAGAGGGAAATAGTTTCAGCTTCTGAGGATCAGTGGTGTAGTCATACCCCCTACATAAGACATCAAATTCAAATAGGAATGCATCAGGATCTTCTGTGGTCAAACAATGGAAGGTTGGAATGTTGTTCAAGGGAATGGCTTTCATATGGGCATTTGTAACATGATCAAGAATGGGGTACTCCAATGTTGATGTCTACCTCTGATTCTGATTTTGATTATTTTCCATTTGATCAAATATGTGCCAAAAAGATTCGCGGATTTCTTGTTCTAGAGGAGTAATCCTAGTGGGTTTGGAAGGCGAATGTGGTGGCAGTTTTACAGCACTTCCCTGATCTAGGATCCTGAGTACCTCTGTCTCGACCACTCTTTTAGGGGATTTAAGATATGGAGCTTCTATTTGAATTATGCCACTAGTTTCTCCTTCCCCTTCCTGTAAATTGCAAGAACCTCCCTCTCTCGAAGGGTCAGTGCCTATATGATCGGTAGTCTGAAGGCTTCGCTCAAATCCTTATGTCTCGCAGCGAATCTAAGCGTGGGCTACAGATGGTGAGGCTGCCATCTAAGGGAGTGTGATAGGAATTTTAATGGAAATAGTTTTGGGTCCTATGGATGCCTGAGATTCATCTTTCTTAATGATTTCATCTATATATGTTGCTCTTCCAAGGGTCACCGGTCCTTTGGATTGTGAGGATTTTTGCGAATGATTTCAAATTGTTTCTATCTTTTTCTTTCTATTCATAAAACAAGAGCACCTATTCTACTGGTCTTTGCACAACTTGCTAAGAAGTGGGCTAGAGAGCAAGCATTTTTATTGCTGGCATGCAGGTTCTTACCTCTCATTTTTAATACCCAATTCTTCACAGCAATGGAGAAAGATGAATAAAGGATATCACTCTTAACACTCTCCCCAGCAACGGTGCCAAAAAATGTTAATTCACAGAGGTGGCTTATTATAGGCAGCCTTAGTGTTTCTCATTTAATTGTCAACCGGAGGTAAGTCTTTTTATTTCAAGAGTGTAATCACAATATATGCGAGTGAGGTCAATTGATAGCTACTCTATACTTATGAAAAAATATTATCTAATTCTTGGAGTTCAATCAATCTCAAAGGGAAATGGCTTGGCAGAATGTAGCTAACTATCTTGTCTAGTTTAGAAGGGGAGAAACCTATGATTCAACAACATAATGATGGATTGAACAAAAATATTAATGAATTGAACAACAATATTAATGAATTGAACATCAATCTTAATTAAATAAACAAAAATCCTAATGAATCGAACAACAATCTTAATGAAGTGAATCAATAATTACTTATATAATTTTGTAATGGAATTCTCTTTGCAAATTGACTAATTTACCTTAACCAATAATTGGACACCTTACTGTGCTGAAAGAACAATCTAATCTGTAAAGATAAATAACATTGAACAACAATTTATTCAACGATTCGTCAATCGACTCCAATGTATTGGAAGAAAATGGAAAACATCTAACAGTGATAAAGTCTTATTATAAACTGGAAAATACAAATGAGATTATTCTAAATCAAGAAAAACGAATTCTAAACTTCTCTGAAGAGAGAAAAACTGTAACTTTATTGAGTGGAAAAGTAATTTACAACCGCATTAGATAACTGGATATTGATTTTGTAACTAACGCATAGCACGGAAATTGGCAAGGAAACTCCTAGGAGTTGGGCCTAGACCACCAGAAGCTCTAGCGCAACAAAAAACTTAAAGGATAATTGTTCAAAACATCAAAAATATTTACTAAATCAAGGAACAATACATGAATACAATTGGATAGTTCAGTCCTAATGGGTTGATTACAGAAGGGAATTCCTATTTGACTCCCCATCTAGTTTGTCCCTGGCCCTTTTAAATTCATTTCCACGTGATGGGATATTATTTTCCAAACGACAGCCTGTTGCACATGGCTATCGTTTGAGTTCTTGAGCTTGAATCCATCTTTCTGCCTTCTTCCAGCTTTTGGGAGTTACTGAGATTCCATATGTTCGTGTCTGTCGGTTGTCTTCTGTTTACTGTTGGTTCAGTTGCTCTGCCTTCCTGCATATGAATATACAATAAGTCAAGTTGTTGTTATAGAAATGTTCCTTTTGTTGTTAGCCCAATTTCCCTGATTTTCATAAATCTTTTCTTTCTTTATTTTTAAGATGAGGAAGAATCCCTAATACTGTGTCATAATTTGAAGTAATCATAGCGTGAAAATGTACCTTATTTCCGGCCCAAAATTTTGTATAAAGGGAGTCATATGAGTACATGATAAGAAATCCAAAACAATAATTCCTATTATTTCTCTACATGAAGAGAAATTCCCAGTCATCAAAATATTTTGTTAATGAATCTGAAACATTCTTCAAAATATCCACCTTTCCTAGGAGAACCTTATTATATTCAATCATATCTCTCACAAAGTGATATTGAGAATCAATATTCTTTATCTTAAAATGATAAACATGGTTCTTTGCTAGCAAAATTACACTTCGACTGACACAATCTACCCTCATAGCTTGTTGTACCAACCGACTACCTAGGCATAATCACTGTAACCAAAATGATTCATTTCTTGCATGAGTAGATGATATGTACTCAATTTTTTGAATTGATAGTGTTGCTACAAATTATCTCTTACTCATCCAACTAATTACTCCTCCAA
The DNA here is from genome assembly GCA_034641835.2 of Pinus albicaulis. NCBI lineage: Eukaryota > Viridiplantae > Streptophyta > Pinopsida > Pinales > Pinaceae > Pinus > Pinus albicaulis. The sequence continues at coordinate 808,562,474 of CM076578.1, read as the reverse complement.
ATAGGTTAAACACATATCCACTTGTACATCTTTTGTTATCCAAATCTCTAGGCCAGCCCACATCAACAAAGACATGTATTTCCAATGGTTTGTTCAATATTGATCTTCCTTGGTAGCATAATCCATAATGAATAGTGACACAAAGATAGCTAAAAATCCCTATTTACTATTAACCTTTTCTCCTTCCCTAGTTTCCACATATATCCACTCAATACCCCCACTACATATGTAATGTCTGATCTAGTATATCCCATTCAATAAATTAAAATTTGAACCACACCAGCATATGGAACATGGAGCATGTACTCCTCTTCTTCCTATGACTTGGGACACTATTTTGTAGATAACTTAAGAACTATAGGAATAAGGACCTTTACCAATTCACTTTCCTTCATATTAAACCTCTACAATAATGTATCGACATACTTTATTTAATTTAATAAAAGTTTTGTCTTTTCCCAATCTATTCCCAAAACGAAATTTGTAGCACCCGCTATCCTTCATGTAAAATTTCGACAACAATAAATTTTTCGCATCATGGATAATTTCCTTACCATTTCTAATTAGTAGCATATCATCCACATACAAGCCCAAATAAATAAGACAATCACCAAGTAATTTAAGATATACATAGTGATCAACTTTTCTCCTTCTGAAGCTAAGTCCTGATATATATATATATATATATATATATATCAAAATTTTGATACTACATCCTTGGCGATTTATTTAACCCATAAAGGGAGTTTTTCGACATGCATACCTTATCTTTATTTTCCTTCACTGCAAATCCTTTTGGCTAATTCATGTAGATCTCTTCTTCCAGATGCCCATTAGGATTGTTGTCTACAAATCCATATATTCTAATTCAAAATAAAAATCATCATAAAAAAATAAAATAAATCAAATATAAGCTAACTTAGAAATAGGAGAAAATATATCACCAAAGCCAATTCCCTCTACCTAGGAATAATTATTTTCTACTAAGCAATATTTTTATTTCTCCACTATGACTTCAACATTCAATTTCTTTTTAAAAACCCATTTTCTACCAATTGGATTTATTGCAATCGATAGCTCCACCAGTCCCAAACCTCATTCTTGTCTAAATATTTCATTTAATCAACCATGTATTTTTTCCATAGTTTACCATCCTCTGAATCCACTACCTCACTTACAGTTCTAGGTTCATCATCAGTAATAAGCAAAGTGAAATTTGAACAAAAATTAGGTGGATTATACCTTTTTGGATGTCTACTTAACTGAACCAATACCTTAATACCAAAGTATGTGTTTATTCATCTTCTAATTCCTATTCTTCTGTAAATTTTGATTCATCATCCTTCATTTCAAATTCTATATTTTTTGGTTCTTTCTCCCTCAGTAGGACTTCAGTTGACTTATCTATATAACATATATCGACTACACACAAGCTTCTTAGTTTCTAGGTTTCAAAGCTTATAAACTTTTAGACCATATTTATATTCAATAAAGATAAACTTTTTAACTGTCTTATATAGCTTACTCATATTTTCCATTGGGAAATCTACATAAGCATCATAGCTAAATACCCAAAGATTTTTAAGAGAAGGTTTCTGACTAGTCCATACTTCATGTGTATTCTTGTCATACAACACTAATGAGGGTGGTATATTTACCAGATAACATGCAATTTCCATTGTCTCTACCCAAAATTTCATGTCCTAAATCAACACCATTGAGCATTCTCCTTTCCTTCTCCATCACTATCATGTTTATCCTTTCCACAACTCCATTAATTCATTTGCACATAATTCTCTTCCATTATCTATCCTTGGCACCTTAATTTTCTTCTTTATTTGATTTTCAACAAGATCCTTAAACTCTTTGAACTTGTTCAAAAATTCAAATTTATTACTGAGAAAATAAATCCATGTATTCATCAAGAATTCATTTATAAATGAGACATGATACATAGATTTACCTATAAGTGATGGAACTGACATAAGTCCAAACACATGACGATGCACTAACTGTAATATTTCCTATGACCTCATAGAACTAGAGGAAAATCCTACCCAATCCTCCTTCCCATATAAACATTTATCACATCAATCAAAATCCAAATAACAATTAGAAATACCTTCTACCATACCATTACTATGTAATAAAAAGTCCCTTATCTTTGATTCCAAAAAATAGTATTTTATCCAAAAGTTGCAAAAAAATTTCCTTCTTCTTCTCCACTCTTAGGAATAAGAAAACTATTGCACCCATAAAAAACAATTCTTCTCAATAGCTTATACAAATTTTCAATCTAAACTCTCGTTAGAAATACCATTTCTCTTCCAACCATCCTATAGGTTTTCATATTAAACATTGTTCTTACACCTCTATCACTCATATTTCTTATTGACATAAAATTTATAGCTAATCTTGAGATGTGTAGAATGCTATGGAGTGTTCTAATCCTTCCATAAATAAGCTTCAACTTTAATTACCCTCATCCTATGATTCTATTTTCCAAGTCATCTCCTAAGAAAAAAATCACCACCATCTAATCATTCATACCTAAAAAGACACTACGTGTTTACTTGGTACACAACCCCTCCTTCATATGAGGATGTTTTTTCTTCTACAAAACGATCATATTCAAATCTCTTCCCTTTCTTAGGAATTTTATATCTACAACATTTCTTGTAATGCAATTATTTTCCACATCTCCAACATCTTTACAAAATTCCTTACAGATTTATATCTCCCACTCGGGGACTTATTTTTATTTATATTATGGGAGAATCCTCTTATATACAAGGGATATCCATTCTATCATTCCATGTTTTCCCATCTCATCTCCTTTGATAACAAGGATGAGACTATTGCATTGAACTTTAAAGTAGTTGTATTACTGTCTATGGAAACAACTAAAATATCCCACGAGTCTAGTAGAGAACATAACAAATTGATGCACTTAACTTCATTTGAAAAATTAATATAAATATGTAATGGTTGTCCTATCATGGTATTGAAGGAATTCAAATGATCTATCACCAAGTTTCCATCCTTAATCCTCAAGTTATACAAATTATTTTGTAGGAAAATGTTGTTCACTAGGGACTAATATTGGCACAGAGCCCTTGAATTTTCCCATAAAACCTTTGTTATAGCTTCCCCTAAAACATTCAGTAACTCTGAGTCAGAAAGAAGAAATTATGTTGTTCTCTTTAATTTTAATCCAACTTGGCCCAATATTTTATTAACGTCCTTGGTGTTGCAGTATCTGGATCCAACATGATCCAGTCATCTTTATCAAAAAAAAAATATTTTGTTTTGATCTTCCACAACTCAAAAATCTACCCATTGATTTTCTTCTTCTCTCTCTTCAAACTACTTAGCATTTCTTTTTCACCATAAGAATCACTTTTATATATCTCCCACTGTAACATGGTCTACCACAAGCCTGACCCAAATCCCTTAGTCAAAAAGGTATCTCCTTGAAGAAAAAACTTATCTAATACCAAATGTAGGTTTTAACCATGCATAGGTAATTCCTATAAATATATTCTTAATATAAAACACACAATATGAAATAGAACATGCACACAATTTTCATAGATATTTTACCTTAGAAAGCCAAACATAGGAAAACCAGAGTGATTTTTCTATATCTCTTAATTATTACATAGATGTTATAAAATTCCCTCTTAAAACATGTTTTACTTCTAGGAAAAAAAATGTAACGTAACTTCTAGCATCAATTTTGCAACCTAATGATGAATGGCCAAGATTAACTATAAATTACAATATTTAACAAGGAAAAAAATATAAAATTCAGGGGCTCCATAAAAGTGTGATTGCCCCCCTTTAATCTCTATGGTGACAGTTATATGGGGGAAATACCCCCCACCCCCCCTTAGGAACTAGAGTCCAAACATGATCAATCATGCAAATAATATAACACATACCCATCAATGTTAAGGGCCTAAATGATTCTTTTTGGTAATTTGAGATGCTCGAGATTGTGATAGCATGTCGTGCCCCTGGTAAAACGTTGTGGGCCTTGGATCATTCCCCCAAACTAACTACTATGCACCCATAATTGAGATTTTATGCAAAATTTGCACCCCCCAGAAGTTGATGTGCCAACTAACCACCTCGGGGCCCACAAACCTTTTGAAACTTCATCCTATATGACTAGGATTTTAACCTATAGGATTCTTTATTTATGTTAAAAATCCATTATTTTAGCCTCATGTGATATCTTTTGTGAATAAATGTAGCTACCATCTCTCTCTTTTCAGTGGTAGTTACTACAATCTTATCTAGTCTGTGTTTTATAGTATTTTGTTGTTTTATTAATTAATAAAAGTTTGGGTTTCAATATCTTATTTCTCTCTCTATTATAATTATATGTGTGTGTGTTTAATTTCATTTCATTCCTTTCATTGTATTCCTTGTACGACCTGGATCAACACATGGACTCGTGATCTCCCTCATTAGTCCTATTGACAATGGTAATTTTCAAATTTTTAATTCAATATTTAACTCTCAAGTGGATCCATATTGATTGCGATTTGATTAGTAAACATATCTCTTATTGTAGCCACTCTTGGGAATAATCTCTTATATGAATTGAATTTTATGTTCCAAGTCATCACTTGCAATATTTATAAATTCATCTAACAATTTTCTTACCTCCTTAGGTGTCTCCTTTACTTCATTGTTGGTACCTCACATGTCTAATTTATATTTCTCTATGTTATTCAACATATAACACTCCTTTGTATCCATAATTACTATTAAAATGTCTTTTCTAGATATAAGAAATATCTCTCTTAAGTCTTTGTATTTCATGGGAAACATTTAGAATTTTCTCCCATCCTTCATGATGGTATAAAGAATTCTTCCTATGATTTTTTATTCATACAAGGTCAAACTACCATGTTCATATAATTTCACAAAGTATTTCATCACTATATTATCAACCTTGAAAGGTATTGGTTTGGTCATTTACAATTGCTTCATACCCTCTATTGAACAAAAATAATCTATAAGGATGGGAATGCTTGTATTGTGTCGATCCTAGTTTCTCTATCATATGAATGACCACAGTAATCCTAGTACATGCTAAAATCAATTACAATTTTACAACACTAAACTCCAAAATTACACTTTGACCTAAAGTTATTTCTCCTTTACCACGTCTCATTTGTTGATATTTTTGTTTTGTGGATGCAATTTGAACTATCTATGCCACCATCAAAGTGTGTCATGTTTTTGATATTATTGTAACTAATACATTATCCTTTGATATATGTTATTGGGTTGATTGAGATCTATATTTATTTCCTTGCATGCCAACCTTATGTGGACTTTCAAACTTTTGTCTCCTTCTCCACATTTGTAGCAATAAATATTTAATTTTGATCTCTATATGAACATCCACCTAGAATATCATAGAGTTTTAACCTCTACCTAATCTACTAACTTAATATGACATTCCATCCTTCTCTTTACATGATTTATTTGCACATTATGTTGAGCCACTACTTTGTCTATATTTCCTCCTCTTTCTCTACTAACATTTATTTTTATATTCTTGTGTGCTAACTTTTATTCCACTATGAATGCTAAGTAATATGCTTCTTCACTTCTATTAATATTATGAAAGGTCATGTCATCCAAAATGTTAAACATTATCCAATTCATGTACCTTGATATTGCTTAACTCTCATCCTCATCATGCCTTGTATTGATGCAAATTCTAGTGACGTCCACTTTATACTCTTGCATAATTGAGTCTCTTTGTCATAATCTCTCTATATGTTTGGAAAACACTTCTTTATAGTCCATTGGAACTATTTTTTCTCTCAATTTTTACATGATCTCACTTACTCTCCTCATTTTATACTCACTACGGGGTACTTATTTACGATATAGAAATATCACTTAATGGGAGCGTGACCTCTTCAACTAGTAACCATGAAAGTCACCATATTAAGGTTTTATATCTTCTCATAATCAAGATTCCTCTCCATTTTATTAATCCAATCCATTGCTTCTTTACTTCCATCATAATATGAATCTTTTACCTAATTGGATATCTTCTTAATCTTCAAAAAAATGTTAATTTGGGTTGCAATGCTTCCTTTTTCAATCAATTATTTCTCCTCTTCATGCTATAGTTCCGAACTACTGGAGTTTCTCCACTATGTTCTCTACTCTTTAATTATTTAATTTTTCCCATTAATTCTTATAATTATTAGTTTACAACAATCATACCTTATTTTATTTTCCTCCTTCCCTCTCCTAAATCCTTGGAATTCGACCTCTAAGTTCCCTTTCAATCACCTCTAATCCCAAAATTCCTAATCATCAAAAGTTCTTCAAATACATAAGTGTGCCTTAATTGATTCCAAAAGTTCCATAGCTATCCATAACTACTATGAAGAATGATACAATGGGGAACCATGATATATCAATCTAAACCATTGCCTATGTCTTCACCACATAAGGCTCTTGCACAAATGATTCAAACATAATTGAGACATCACAGAAGATAGAATACAAACACCCAAATGTCTCCCACTTACATCAACACTCACTTTCGTACACCAAATTTATATGTATCATTCTCCTTTACACACTGCCTTCACCCTCTATATTATTTCCTCGTCATAATATTGTCTATTTCTAGAAAAAGATGTTAATATTTTGTAATATTCTTCGAACATCCAACTACTTTAATGCACCTTTAATGACACTCTTCTTTATTTATCAACTATTCCCTCTTCTCATTATGTTATTCTTGAAACCTCTAATTACTTAAGATCAGCTTTGATAGCACTCTTCAACATCCATCATGTCACTTGCGGGAATTGAACTTGGGTGGGGAGGATTCCATTCCTTCCTCTTGTCAACATCCATCATGTCACTTTTGGGAACTGAACTTGGGCGGGGATGATTCCAATCCTTCCTCCTAACCAGCAGGGAGGATTGCAATCCTTCCTCCTAACCACCCCAGATAAGCCGAATTGACAATAAAAACTCAATACATCTTCTAGGAACTAATTTTATTCTATAGAAGACCAACTTAATCACCTTCATGTTAGTAGAATATATTATTCATCTTCCCAAATCTAAAGACGTTAATGAACTCAATGGGTTATATGCAACTATTTATTTTTCCATCTTCATTTTTTCGCATTTTCTTATTACTTCATGTAGGAAACCATATAGATATCACCCAGGTTCTTATGGTAACAAAGTCCTGAGTTTTTATATTATAAAATCTTAGATCTTTAAGGAATTCAATGGATTATGTGGAACTATTTAGGTTTCCATCTTCATTTTTTTCTTATTTTCTTATCACTCCATGTATGAAGCCATATAGATATCACCCAACTTCTCACAGTAAAAAAATTTCTTTTTAAATATAGTGAAACAACATTTTTTTAAGTAAAGTGATTTTATGCAATTTTAGACTAAGTTAAAAATAGAATTGCACATTTTTATACTTAGACTAAGTTCAAATTCAAAAACATATCTTTTTAAATATAGTGAAACAAGATTTTTTTTTTAAGTGAAGTGATTTTATGCAATTTTAGACCAAGTTAAAAATAGAATTACACATTTTTATACTTATTTTAGACTAAGTTAAAATTCAATTGGCTAGTAGCATAATAATATCTTGCTCAATATTAACAAATAGCAAACCAGGATCGTCTAACAAAAAGCTTATATTCCGAAATTAGTATTAAAAAAATTATGACTGTAACACTCCAACATCGATGCCAACAAGCATGTAAATTATTGAAGGAAAATGACTAAAGATGCATTTGTACCATGAAATCATTGATTCTTGGCTTGCCACTCCGCAAAATCTTATTCTTATACCCTTTCAATCCGACATCCAACACATTTCCAACTAGTGCACCTATCTTTAATATGCTTCGATTATTAGATAGTGGCCACGATGAGCCATTGCTATTGCAGAATGTATGCACCAACAAAAGTGAAGGAGACAGGGTTGGGAAAAATCTTTTAACTTCATCCACAATTCTGCTACGGATAAAGGGCCCCAGGCCTATGTTGTCTTATGAAGATCTAACACTTTAGCTTTGATTTGTTGGTCCAGCAGCTATATTGGGCCCAGTTTCTCACTGTGTTCATGGATTCTGATGTGGCTGAAGCAACTCTTGTCGCGTTAGTAGTGGTTAAAAATGGGCTGTGGTAGGAAAATCAATTGAAGTCGCTCTCAGAGGGAATTTCTCAGCTCTATAACTTGTAGTTTTCAGTAGTTCAGGAATGTGTAGGAATCACATTGGAGCTTATCCATTAGAAATTGCTGCTCTTAGTGTATTTCAATAGAGTACTATTTACAGAGTTGCTGTTTGAATTGGGCATTTCTAAGTAAAATATTTGTTTGTTTGTAATGGCATCTTTCAAAAATAGTAGGTTGTCCCATGTGTTTCAGATATCGAAACCTTATATTGCCATGATTTCCCTGCAATTTGGGTATGCGGGGATGAATATTATGACTAAGGTTTCGCTCAATGGAGGAATGAGTCACTTTGTTCTAGTGGTTTATAGACATGCCATTGCTACGATTGCCATGGCTCCTTTTGCCTTTTTTGTTGAAAGGTATGATAAAGTATTGTTTAATCTTTTTAATTTTTCTGAAAGACAAGTATATATTGATGTTAACCTTGAAGAGAATACAAAATGTCAGGTCTAAACTTCTATATTTATAAAAACTGTGAGATCTGTATTTTGTTTCTTTCGTCCTCTAACATTGAGGTTTGTACTTTGTTTCTTTCTCGTTCTGCGCTAAAAATAGATTTACAATGCTTTATGGTTGTTACACTGTGGCAATAATATAATTGCAGTATAATGACATTAACATTTTATTTAGGTTTTCTATATCTATTGTTTAGAATATCTAATAATTTTTGAATTTGATAAACAGGAGCGAAATGAAATGTTTCACTTAGTTTATTAAATTCAAACAATTTTCTGAAATCGGGAATCCAAATAAGAATCACTTGCCTTTCTGAATTCTAATTCTGCCTTTTCAGTATATGCTGTACTTTCATCTTCATTTTAACATTGCTTTGCAGGAAAGTGCGACCCAAACTCACTTTTTTGACTTTCTGCCTCATATTCGCGTTGGCCTTGTTAGGGTGGGTACTTTAAATATCCTGTATTTCTCATTGCAGCTAGAAAACTGTTGTGGTGAAGAATAACAGTAGAATCTTGGTGTATGCATACAGGCCTGTAATTGATCAAAATGTCTATTATGCTGGTCTGAAACTCACCACTCCCACCTTTTCCTGTGCACTAAGTAATACACTCCCTGCCATGACTTTTGTAATGGCAATTTTGTTCAGGTAACTGCATTGTTCCTACTATATTTCTTTATTATCTTTTCTGATAACAATGTTGTGAAACGCTATTACAAATTTAAGTGACGGATAGATGGTAAAAGGATTACTGAGTTGAGGAAAGATGGTTTATATATGAAACACTATTACAAATTTAAGTGATGGATCGACCGTACATGGATTACTGAATTGATGAAAGACGGTGAATGAACGTAGGGTTAAATTATGATAAATCATTAATTCAAATTTTTTATAGATTAATGGACAAAAAATTATATTTTAAAACAACGTTTACAAAAGAATATTCTAATTACTTATATATTTGTAACATTATTTGTATGTTACAGAATGGAAAGATTGAGCATGAAACAAGTACGTAGCCAAGCAAAAATAGCAGGAACGCTACTGTCAGTTGGTGGAGCAATGCTGATGACATTGTATACAGGTCCTGTTGTTCACTTGTTTTGGTCTCCACATTCACACCACCCTCATCATGACAAATATGTAAAGTCTTCCTCAGATGTCCCTGGTAAAGACTGGGTTAAGGGCTCTCTCTTGATAATTGCCTCATGCCTTGCTTGGGCAGGCTTTTTCATTCTCCAGGTGGTTGCCATGTTCATGCACAGTTCTGTTCAGATATAGGCATTCAAATAAAAATGTACATTCAATTTATAGTATTTTCAAAAAAATATTTATTTGTCTTTGTTTATGAAGATTGGTATGTTGAAAGTAGATGACATGTATTTTATGATTATTTTATGATAATAGTCTATAGTTTTTTAAATTTGATAATTATAAAGATAATCTTAGGATTTTACTGATTTCCATGTGCAGGCTTTTGTTGCAAAGAAATATTCAGCTCAACTTTCACTTACCACCTTAATCTGCTTCCTGGGAACCTTGCAGTCAGCTGCATTGACTCTGGTTGTTGAGCACAAGCCTTCTGTATGGGCTATAGGATGGGACATGAACCTTCTAACTGCAGTTTATTCTGTATGTCTTCCAATTGCATATGAACTAAGTAGTTTCATGATTTGGTATACAGACAAATGCAAGACTTCTCCAATACTAATAATTTGATTGCAAATTTACCATAAGCAGGGAGTTGTCACCTCTGGAATTGCATATTATGTACAAGGTCTGTGCATGGAATTAAAAGGACCTGTATTTGCCACAGCATTCAGTCCACTTATGATGATAATCGTGGCAGTCATGGGCACCATTATTCTTGCTGAGACTATCTATTTGGGAAGGTGAAGTGCCATAGTGATGATTAGAGTATAGATTCACTAAACTGATTTTTTTTTTTTAATTGTATGAATATAGCCATGCAAGTAATATTGATTTATAACCTTGTTATGCAGTGTGATTGGAGCAATTATGATCGTAGTGGGTCTGTATGCTGTGTTGTGGGGGAAAGTCAAAGATCACAAAATACCAAGTGGGAAAAACAGTCTCCAAGTGCTTCCTACAGTAGATGTCAAGGCCAATGATGACATTGAAGCTGTGTACAACAAAACCATAGAAGTTATAAAAGGTGGTGAGGAGAATTAACAGACTCAGTCCAAAATTTTTGGATATTAGGAATTCCATGTATAGAAGTAATTTAAGATCTCAGGAATTCCATGTATAGAAGAAAACAGAGAATGTAATATGTAATAATATCAATATGTTGACATGGAATATGTTGACGTGGAAGAAGCTACTTACTGAAGAGTTGCAGAAGACAAATCAAAGCAAATGGAAGACATTTACTTAATTGTCAATTTCTCAATTTCTTCAGCATAATTATGGAATTAGTATGTTGGTTGTTCTTCATCAATATAATCTATTAAGTATAGGCTTCTGGATGGGCACATCCTCATGTGCAAATACTTGTAAAAGTAATTTCCACTTTTATCATGAACTCCTACTTAAGGATGGATGCATTTAGCTTCAATGTCTAGACTCCTCATAAATGGATAAATTTGATTTATGTAAAAAAAAAAAAAAAAAAACAAGAGAAGGTTTTGTGCAATTAATTTAGTTTAAATAATATAAATTCTTAATTAATTAAAATCAATTTTAAATATTTCAAAATCAAAAATATTTGAAGCTCAAGATTCTAAGAAATTTTGAAAAAGGAAAAAAAGTTTAACAATTAAATTACTATTTAATCTACTAAAATCTATAATTGAATCATGGGGTCGGATTATTTATGTGTTTGTTTCAATAGATTCCAGAGAAGAAATGGGACTTATCTGAAATCATTTCTCTAAAATAATTATTTATCAAGATCTTAAAGAAATGTTAGACCTTTATTTAATAGTTTTTTTTTTTGTAAAAAGGCCAAATAAATTAGAAAGTGTCTAGTTTATTTAGTGTTGGTGTTTGATAATAATATAGTTTAATTATTTGAAATTTTTGGATGAAATCTAACCATAATTACTTGGAATTGGTTTTTTTTTCCCTGAATTTAATTTAGTTAATTTAGTTATGCATTAGAAAGCATATTTCAAACAAACAAAAATCAGAATCTAGTTAAAACATTTCAAACAAACAAAAATCACAATCCAGCTAAAAAATTTATCACCCTATTCAAACCAAAAAACTTTTTAATAATTAGATGCTAATTAAAAAATTCTATATTAATAAAGCTATTTCCATTAAAATTATTTATCTTTTAAAAAAACTTTTATATTAAATATAAACCAATTACATGTACCAAACATTTCATATAATATAAAATATTGTGTATTATAATCATAAATTGAAAAATTGACCAAAGACAAAGATTTATAGGCAAATCCAGAGAATACCGCATAAGACATTATAATCCAAGACATTGCAAATACAGGAAAACAAAACAAAACAATTATGACAAAAATACATACGAGAATGGATGTGGCCCTATGTCACATGGAAAATATAAACGGAAAATATAAACAAGAGTATTCATCACCAGTGGGCCCATCAAACTTATTTATTTCGAAATATCAATCATAGTAATAAAAGAATAATATTCAATTGTTTATAATAAAAAATATTATAAGTATTTTTATTATTAAAATTAATTTATTATATTTTGTCATTTTTATAATGACAATGATTATGATTGGCTATTAAAATCAATTGCTTATGATTGGTTATTAAAATTAACTCTGTCTCAAAAATCTTTATAGAAAAAGTTAATTTATTATATTATATTATATTATATTATATGATGTTGATTTTAAAAATAAATATAATTTTATTTTATAATAATATTATTAATGGTAATTAACTCTTCGATGTGTTAATGTGTGATTTTGATTGCCGCTACCTAGCCATGTCGACGATGGACAGTTGTCCTCCTCACGCGGGGCACATGGCCATGACAAGTTTAATAAAGTTTGGGGCATGGGTATTTTATACTCCAACACCCTCGAACTCAATGCAACATCCTCTTTGTACCATGTTTACATTTATGTCGTCTCTCCACCATTCATTATGCTTGTCACGCCATCCCGTTTCCTGCCGCCATTCATGGACCATAAGACTGTGCTTCCGATTTTCTATTATGGCATTTCTATTTTTCTCAGGCTCATCTTTGTCTCTCCACGTAGCTTTGCTTCTACTCATTCAGCTCTCTGTCACGACGTCGTGCCTCCCCCTTGCCTCATTTGAATCATTGCACCTCAACCATGCCCTGCCATAACCGCATGCGCTGCCACAGAGGTGGTTGACGTGGGCTCCCTTGTCGTCCTCCCATTCACGCCATTGTTGGTAGAACAGTGGACTTCTCTATAAATTGGGATGAGCGTGAGGTCTTGGACCCCCTTAGTCTCTCCGCCCACCTGTCTATGCACATTCCTGAGGCCTCTACCGAGCCCTCTAGCTCTGGATCCCACTCTAGGAAATGTATGCATAAATCCACCATCCCCCCCGCCTCCCCCTTTCCACCTCACAAAATGGTGGTGTTGCCAGTTCAGTTGGCCTCAAACAGTGATGGAAGTTGTAGTTCGGATGAAGAGGACACAAATGCTGGTACAAGTGCTTGCGTGACATCCTCTCCTCCGCTGAACGCCCAGATGTCCAAGTTCGAGGATGATGACTCCAAGTACATGTGCCGAATTTAGGAATAGCCGCTCCAACCGCTAGTCCAGGATGACAAAAAATCAACAGTTTAACTACAGGGTTCCCACTTGTCTTCTCTCTGTGTTTTTTTCTAGTCAATTTTGCTCTCGTCTAGTGATTTTGCCTCCTTTTAAACTCGGGTCTAGATATGGTATGGACATAGTTGGTTTCCATATATGGGTAGATCCCTCTAAGTTTCATTGACATATTTCATGGGTTGGTTTCCCCATTTGGGGCAGCCCTTATTTTCTGTTTTGAACTTGGCATTTCCCGCCAGAATTGGCTAGCCAATTCCGGAGGATGATGATTGCAATATTGTGACCTGTATTTTATAATAGAAATAACCTTATTTAGAAAAAAAAATTATTGTTAATGATAATGATATTTTAAAATGTACCTTGTTCTATTACTTTCACTTTTAAAATTATCTCTTTGTTTATATTAATGTAGATCCATCTTAAGGATATAGAACAACTTTCTTAAGATACACATCTATTTTAAAATGCAAAACCTAAAAAAAACTATACACCTAAATCCATGAAATATATATATATATATATATATATAGTATTGAAAATTACGTATTGAAATGCTTAGTTTATAATGTATGTTAAATTTATTATTATTTTTTAAATATTATATATTAATTCTTTATTAAAAATTGAATGAATTATATATTTCTCTTCATTACTTTTTACTTTTTAATTGAATTTTTATATTTTTAATTATTTTTTCTTTTTTAATTTTAATTAAATTTGTATATTTTAAAGCCTTTTTAACATTGAAATATTTTATTGTATATTTTATTGAAATATAAATAAAATATATATTTTTATTGCAAATTTTATATCGACATCGCAGGGGTCCACCACGATAATCCAATTGTAGTGATACTCTCGAACTATCTCATCGGCCCTAGACTGTGATATTTTGGTTGGGGTTTGTTTTGATGAGAAGAATATGATCTGTACGGTGGTGGTGAACTTTGGGAAACAAACATTACATCCAAGTAAATTTTCGGTACACGCACCACCACAAACAACTTGACAGGGAGATATCCATATTAAACGACCACGAGCCTGACTCAGATCATAGACCTTTAATTGTAACTCTCAATTTTGTCATGCATAGAGATCCCATAGAAGATAATCCTTATATCCAAATAACTTAATCTTTGATAGAAATAAAAATGATCTTTTTCTAAATGAATTAAAAATTAATCTACTTCCTTTATCTAGTATAGACAACATAGAATGCCTCTATCATAATTTTACTACAACCCTCTCATATTCTATTAACAAGTTCTCAATTGAAGTTTCAAGTAATAAAAGAATAGAAAAACCAACCCTTGGTATGATAAAGATTGTAAAAGTGCAAGGAGAGAAATTAAGGAAGTTTTTGATGATTTTTCTTAAAATTGGCAAGATAAAAATGTACAAAGCCTTAACTAAATGGAAAAAAATGCAGTATATTCATAAAAGACAAGAAAATCTCTTACACCTCTCTAAGGTAGCTCCTAAGAAATTCTGCAGGCAGATTCTAACTAGAAAAACTAAAGATAATAATAGAATTGCTTTACACAACTGGAATTCCTATCTTTAAAAGATTTATGAATCTCCAAATGCCATAGTTAACTTTGAAACCCTGCTCTAGAAGAAATACTTTTTCTCATTAGAAGACATAGAGTTTGGGGTTAAGCACCTGGAAAATGGAAAATCTAAGGATATTGAAGGTTACCAGGCTGAAATCTTAAAAATTGGAGGTCTTGTCCTCATCCCTCACATCCACAAGCTTTTCAATCAAGCATTCAAGCAAGGTTTCCCTAAACCATGGACTCATAGCCTCGTTATTCCTATTTTTAAAAGTGGGGATACAAATAACCCCTCTAATTATCGGACAATTATGATTAGCCCTCTCATAGCCAAGCTATATGGTATTATTTTGGAAAAGAAGATGATCATATGGCTTGAAAGTGAAGGTAAGCGGGCTAAAGACCAAGCAAGTTTTAGAAGATAGCACTCAACAACGAACCACCTCATTACGCTTAGTATCATTATGGAGGAATGACGTAATGATAAATCAAATCCATTTTGCTGCTTTGTGGACTTTAGAAAGGCTTTTGATGTGGTTCCTAGAAATAACCTATGGAATAGATTAGAAATGCTAAAGGTTCCTCTCGAGTTGAGAGCTGCCGCTATAAGGTTATACGAGAATGTAATTGCCAAGTTTAAGAGCAATGAGGGGTGGTCGAAAGATATTAAGTGTAATATCATAGTTAAACAAGGTTTTCCCCTCTCCCCTACCCTATTTGACATTTGCATCGACAAGCTAGAAGGTTGTTTAGATGAAGCAGGTTGTACTGGCACGATCTTAGCTGGAATAGTCATCATCCTTCTTCTTTATGCTGATGATATTGTTCTTCTGGCAAGGTGCCCATCTGATCTTGATAAGCAACTAAGACTTCTTAAGGATATCTGCTCTACCATGCGTATGACTGTTAACATTTACAAAACAAAAGTTATGATTATCAAATCCAAGAAGGACACTTATGCTAATTTTGTGTATGAAAATAGCAACTTGGAGGAAGTGTCTTCCTACAAGTACCCAAGAATTAATATTCATCACAAACTCAACTAGAATTATAGCATTGAGAAAATGATTAATGGAGGGTGGGAAGCTTATTTTGGTCTTGAGGATAATTTTAAAGCTTCAAACCTTGTGATTTAGGATGAAAAGATGTTCCTCTTTGAAACTTTAATCACTCTTGATATCTTGTAGGGATGCGAGGTTTGGGGTTGCAGCATATCTAGAGAATCCTGGAGAAATATTGAGAAAATATAAAAGTGTTTTATAACGTATAACCTCAAAATTAAAAGCAATACACCCTATCCTATTCTCCTTATAGAAGTGGGTCTTTCCCCTATAGAGAGCCTAGCTATGACTAGGCTCCTATTGTATAAGCACATAATCAATAACATGGGAGACCATAGACTTTCTAAGCTAGCTTTAAATTCAAGCCAAAACCACCTAAGGCTCAAAAGAGGATGGTATAAAGATAATAAGGCTTGGTTAAACCATTGGGAGATAGAAAAAAATGTTGCATTGCAAAATATTGATAACATTAAAAGTATTGTTACTTCTAAGTTTAAAGAGAAAATGAGGTGTGAGAAATATTTAGAGGCTAAAAGAAAATTAAGGTATTATAACGAGGTCATAAACCCTACTCTAGAAGATCAAAAGTATCTTTCTGTTTTAACTAGCTCAACGAAAAAATTAATATAGCCAAAGATAAGAACGGACTCTCATGAGCTCCATAGTGAAACAGGTCGTTGGGCAGTTCCTAAAACCCCATGGGTGGAAAGGATCCACCATCTCTATGAGAATATGAGCATTGAGGATGAAAATCACTTCCTCTTAGAGTGCCTTGTGTACACCCACATTAGATCTCAGTTTCAAAATCTTTGTTGCAATACCGACTTCCCTAACCTTTTAACATGTAAAAATTATTGAGCTCGAGACAATTTTCTCCAAGCTTTTTGAGCATAGGAGTACAATTTTAAAACAAGCTAAATAATTCGTTTCTTTAAGTATAATAGACCAAAGTTTGGTCTCAGTAAGCGTTAACCATCATTATCATCATCATACACATACACATATATAATTTTTTTATACATATAATTTCTTTATATATAATTGATATTTAAATAATCAAATATTTTAATAGATTTTTGGCTTCTGTGATCCATCAATAAATTATGAAGAAATCTTTCGGTAATAATCACATTGTCAAGAACAAAGTCGACGCGTTTCGAACCAACCAGTGTGGTTCATCATTAGGACTAGGTGAGAGATCAGATCAATCGTTAAGTATGAATAGATGTAGGAGGGGCAAAGAAAACCGCTAGAATAACAGCTAAATTTGACTATGAAATCCAAAACGGTTAGTTGTAATAATTTAATAATTAAAAATCAAAACGGCTAGTTTGAAAATTAAAATCAATAGTTAAAAAATAAATAAATAAAATAAAATAAAATAAAATAAAATAAAAAAATACAAAAAAAGAAATAAAAATAAATAAATAAATAAATAAATAAAATATAAAATATAAAATATAAAATATAAAATAAAATTAAAATAGTTCTATTAATTTAATAATTTAATTACAAAATGAAACGGCTACTTTGAATATTCAAATTAATATTTTAATTATAAATAAAAATTATTATAATATATAACAAATTTAATTTAATTTAATTTAATTATTATAAAAATAGTTCTATTAATCGTAACAGCTAGTAAGATATTGAAATAAAAAGATTAATTATAAAAAAAAAACTATTTTATTTTTATTAATAACGATAATGATTATTCATAAGGTAAATATTATTTTATTTTTATTGTATCGTAAATAAATAAATAGATAAAATAAATAAATAAATAAATAAAAATTAAATTAAAAAATATATAGAAATAAAAATAAAAATAAATAAAAATTAAGAATATAAGGCAGGGATCCAACACCTGCTTATATTCCAACCTACATCTCTATTGAGATTTAGGGGCCTTTTTTCAATTTCAAGGGCCTCTCTTAACTTACGATGATGAAAATGATCAATTCTGGCTAAGACCTTAGCCTCTTCAATGCAGATATGATGGTTAGTTTTTTCCACATATTCAGCTAGGGCAGAGGTGCGGGACCTACCATGTCTAATGTCAGCTACATGTTCACAAATACTTTGGCTAATGGACCTACCGTTTTCACCAATGTAAGGCGTTCCACAGGAACAAGGAGTAAGATAGAAACCTTTTCCATCCCTAGGGTTCACACGATCTTTAACCGAGTTAAGAGAGCTGCGAATCGTGTTAAGGGGTTTGAAGGAAGAGGAAACCCTATGCTTCCTAAGAATTCTAGCAATCCTATCAGTGGTACCCTAAATGAAAGGAAGCCTTACATTGCAGGACCATTGATTAGGATTTTTATTTTTAACCAAGGAACCTCTTTCAGCTTTAAGAAAAGCTTTAAGTCCTTGTGACTTACTATAACCATTAGAACAAAAAACATTAAGGAGATGAGTCTTTTCTCCCTCAAGGTGAGACTCGTCAGAGATTCTCAATGCCCTAGTGGCTAAGGTGTTGAGGACGCCTAACTTTTGGGCAGGGAAATGATGCGAATCAGCCCGAAGATATTGTTCAGTATGGGTTTTTTTACAAAAAACTTGATGAGAGAAAGAACCATCTTCTTTCCTACAAATAAGAACATCAAGGAAAGGAAGGCTCCCATCCACTTCATAATCCATGGTAAATTTTATGGAGGAAGATTGACTATTAATATGAACAAAGAATCGATCAAGCTCTTCCTTACCATGAGGCCAGACGACACAAGTATCATCTACAAACATTTTCCAAAGCTTTGGTTGGTGCAGAGCAGAGGAAAGAGCCTTGGACTCAAAATCTTCCATAAAGAGATAAGCAGCAATCGGAGAAAGGGGAGAACCCATAGCCACACCACAGGTTTGCTCATAAAACTCTCCTTCAAAACTAAAGAAAGTGGAAGTTAAACAAATATCAACTAAAAAGGCTGTGTCAGGATCAATGATCCGATTAATGACTTCAATGGCCTCCTTAATAGGAATATTGGTGAAAATAGAGACAACATCAAACTAACAAACCTATCTTCAGGCCCCATTTTAACATCTTTTAACTCGTTAACAAAAGATGCAGAATCTTTAATAAAGGAATCAGTACGACCTACAAGAGGTTTAATCTTAGAGGCTAAATACCTAGCAAGAAGATAAGTAGGACCCCCAATGGTGTTTACAATGGGCCGAAGAGGAGCACCATCTTTATGGATTTTGGGAAGACCATAGATTCTTGGAGTAAGGGGGTTGCTTTCAATCAACTTCTTACTAAGAGAACACATGGATCTGCTTGACTTAATAGCCTCAGCTACAGCTTTTGAAACCTTTTTCAAGGGATTCTTAGAAATTTTTTTGTAGCTTCCACTATTCTCTAAATGGTCTAACATTTTCTTCCTATAATCTTCTTTATTAAGAATTACAGCTGCACCTCCTTTGTCCGCTTTAAGAACAACAATATCCTTATTATTATTCAAAGATTTTAAAGCCTCAAATTCCGACTTACTGAGGTTGCTCTTAGGGGGCTTGGCTTTCCTTAAAATGACCGCACAATCTTGCCTTATAATGTCCTTAGAGGAATCCGATAAGTCTCTGATGCCAAATTCAATATCGCAAATAATATCATGAACCAGAATTTTCCTAGGAGCAAGGACAAAATTAAAGCCTTTTTCTAAAAGCCTATAAACTGACGAATCAAAGGAGAAACTCGAGAGATTAACTACTTTATTACTAAAGAAAATTTTATTATTGTTAGAATTATTATTAGAATTGTTATTATCATTACTAACATTATTTCTATCCTCATTAGAACTCATAATCTTATCATTATCATTATAATTTTCTATGATAAAGTCATTATTAATATTCATCATATTGTCATTTTTAATATTTTTTTCAATATTATTCATCCTATCATTACCAAATTTATTATCAATAGCCATTCTTAATTTCTTCATTATTAATACAGTTCTCAATGGCTAAATCATTATTAATAATCATAATATTATCATTTTTAATTTTCTTAACTATGTCATTATTAAAATTATTATCTATAATAGAATTATAATCATATTTATTATTGAGTTCATAAAATCCTTTAATATTATCATTTGACCTTTTTTCATTTTTAGAATTGGTATAATTTTTATACATAAATAAATGTTTATTAATAGGAGTATTTAATTTAATTTCATTATTATTATAGACATTTCCAAAATTACTTGCAGATCTATTAGGGCTTAAAAAGTTAAAAGAACAATGATCGATGTTAGAATTTGAGATCCCATCAGCGTTTAAAATTACGTCAGCGACAGAACTTACATGAGCGGACTTCCCTGAACTTATTATAATAAAATATATATAATGCTCTTATATATATAAATTTAATATTAAAATAAATTAATTAAATAAATATTCAAATAATTTTATTTTTTATTTTATTTTATGTTTCTCTTACGCTCTTTCTTTTCCCCGGTGTAAAGCGCTAATTCATATCACCGCTTTGAAACCAACCCTCTTTCGCCTTCACCCCTATGAAAAAATCCAAGGTGCTCACTCTTAGTCCGTCTTTATGTGTGGGGTAATCAATTTATGCATGTGATTTTTTCATTCTCATGTTGTCACATTTTATTTTTATTTTTAACAATAAAGCTTATTATAATAATTGTAAATTTAATCGATTTATATATGCTATTATATTTTTATTTTTAATAGCAAAATTTATTATACTTTAATTTAGTTATTTTTAAATGTATATTAATTAATTATTTCTATTTTTGTGGACGTGTTAAGATATGAATATTCTTAAATATATATTAATTAAATTTTTTTTTTGGGACGTTTCAAAGTTAAATGGTCTATACTTATGATATAAGTAATCAATTTATACATGTGATTATTTTATTTTATTTATTTTTAATGGTAAAATTTATTACAAAGTAAGAATTTGGTTGGTAGCTTAGAAATGTGTGTTATATGTGAATTTTTTTCTTCAATAAACAACTCCAATGAGGGAAGTTTGAAAGTTTGAATATTGTAATTATTTATATTTAAAGAAAATTAAATTATTTAAAATAATTTGTTTAAATTAAATAGATGGATTTTTATTTTGTTAGATTTAAGATGTGATTAATCCGAAAGGCATTTATCTAAATTTTTATTTATTTTGAATTTTTTGAAATTTTATACTTCAATTTTTTTTTTGCAAAATTTCAATGAAATTTGAGTTAGAAAAGTTGTGAGAAAAAGAACAGAAAACTCTAACAATTAAACTTCTACTTAATCTACCTACACCTATAATCTAATCATGATTCCCAATTATTTCCCTAAAATAATTGTTTATTAAAATCTTAAAGAAATGTTAATTTAGTTAAAGTTTTTGGAAAAAATTCAATGAAATCATGAAATTGTCTAATTTATTTAGTGTTGAAGTTTGATAATGACATAGTTTAATTATTTAAATTTTCCTTTTTTCCTAATGTATTTCTTTGACAGTAAATTGCATACTTAAGTTGTGTATTATAAATAATCCAAGTTTCTTTTATTGTCTAAACAAATTAGATTATTTTATTAGTGCTTCTATTCATTGTAATAGATCCTTGAATTCAGTGTAGTAATTTTTTTTTCTTTTTATATTAACATAATATAAATATGTTGCTATAACTTTTTCCTTTAATATGAGAAAATAACTTCTAAAACAAATACATAATAAACTTTGTCAATTTTAATTTTGAAATTATGTATAATTATAAAAAAATTATTAGTTTGTTTTATTTTCCTCTAAATATTTCTATAAATATTAAAATATATTAAATCAATAGATAATTAAGAAAAACTCTATAGTATTCTTACATTTAATTTGAATATAATTAAAAAAGAATAAAACTTCCATTAGTTAGTTCTAATCTTCCTTATATTCTCGCATTTAATTTCAATACAATAAAATTAAGTTTAAGACCTAATCTAATGATTTCGTAGACCAGGAATATAGATCTAATCGAACTCATGTTGGGAATCAATTTTCCAAAATTCATAAGAACGAATTATTTCCAAGTTGTAACTATCATTTCTTTTTCAAGAATATAGTTCTAATCTAACTTAGTTTGGAAATCAATTCTTTTTCAAAAATATAGTTCTAATCTCACTGGGGTTGGAAATAAATTTTCTAAAATTTATAATAACGAATTGTTTTCGAGTTGTAACTATCATTAATATTTATGATAATGACGCTATCTTTATGATAGTGACGTTTTAGATTTTCATTTTTGTTTTTTTTTTAAATCTTTTCAAAATTAGTCAATTATATTTTTACATTTTGACCGTGACTTGAATTTAATATTAGATAATAATAATAATGTGACAATTTATCACTTAGTCCAATGTGAAAAGGGCTTCAGAATAAAAGAACAGTATTATTTAATTTGTGAAGCAACTATTAATATTTCGACTCGTTCTCGTATATCTCTTAGAGAGATAGAGATATAAGATATTATCACATGAATTAAGCGGGAAACGGATTTCCCTTCCCAAAGAAATAGGGGCACGATGGAGATGAGAAAATAACCTAGGTAAAATAAGCGTACTAAAATAGCTAATGGATTGAGCAATTAAAAACCCAAACACTCTTATACATAATTTGCATCAACGAATAATTATGAGTAATTAAGTAATGTTGATTGGATTATTAAAAAATCACGAGAAATTAGTCACTTATCACTACCTCTCATAAAAATGGTCATAGGTCAATGACTTAAAGTAGTTGAATCCAAAAAATGAAATCTAATATAATGTACTCCTGAAATCCCTCATACTTAAATACAAAGAGTAAAGGAAGCTCTACTTGAATGGTTCATGATACACAATACTTGCTAATGTTTTGCAAATGAGGTAGCAAGCTAAATAGACTTGATTGTGGAGAAAAACTCCACAGTTCAGTCTTGAACCCTCCTGGGAAGTCAAGACTACCTCTCATGAAAATTGTCATTGATGAATAACTTACTTAGCCTATTCAAAAATCATAAAAAATTATATAAAAATAATAATAATATATAATACTTAATTTATTAGATTATTATAATAATAAATTTTGAATTATTCACTACAAACATTTTTAAAATAAAAAGTCAACAAATTTATATAAAAAAATTAAAATTTAAATAAATTTTATGATATAAGATAAATTGAAAAAAAATTATTTTTCATTAATTATTTATTTAAATATACCATATAAATTTAAAAATTTAAAATATTCATTTTAACCTATTAAAATACTATTTCTTAAATTTTAATTTACTAACCCATTAATCCCTCGTGAATGGTAACCTATTTACTCTCACTAACTTATAACTCCTCACACACTGGCTTTGAAATAACTTATTAACTTTTTAAAAAATACCGAACTTCTTTCCCATCATAATTAGTTTTTGTAAATAATATGTTATAGTTTGTTTATATATTAAGGGTCTAGTTTAACCAACAAAGGAAATGGATTTTTGGCAGCCATCTCCCCATACCATTTTTTAAGTAAGATTTTGATTTTTTTTTTAAAATAGTGTATAAATAAATTTAACACTCTAAAAATTTCTTAAAGTATATTATTTTTGTAAATTATACAATTTAAATTTTTAATTTTTAAAATCTCTATTTGATTTTGGACAAAATTGTATTTTGTCTCCATAATTTGACCATATTCCAAAACTAGCATATTAACTCACTCATAAACCCAATAGATCACTAATCTATAAATCGTCTAATCCATTAATCCTAAGCTATAATTCGCCTAACCCAATCATAGAAAATTTTAGGGGTGAAATCAAAGGATTTTAAAATTTTATTGGGCGATTTTTTTGTATCATAGTATATTATTTCATTATTTCAGATCGAGCCAAATTTATTTTATAAAAAAATTACATCTATAGGTTAGCCCACCTTATTTTAAGGGAGAGAGTAAAAAAAGTAAATATTTCAAATCGCCCCAAATTTATTTTATAAAAAAATAGGTCTAGAGGTTAGCCCACCTTATTTTAAGCGAGAGGGGGAATCAAAACAACTTATATACATCTTAACTCTAAATATACTTGACACATGGTATGAGAACCCATGGTATTTACCCATTGTATTCATGTGGAACATAACATATTTAAAGGGTAAAATTAAACCAACCTAGATCCATCTTAACTTAGGAGTCGACCAAGCCTAGAGAGATATCAAATAGATTGTGACGCAAACCTATTTTCACTGAGTGAAAAAAAAATTAAACCCTTTTGAGGTTTCACTAGTCACATTTTGTAATCTTAGATGATAGCTTGTGATGCAAACCTATTTTCTCTGAGTGAAAAAAAAAACAAAACGCTTTTGAGGTTTCACTAGTCACATTTTGTAAGCTTAGATGACGCTTCAGAAGTGGGTATGTTTTTTATGTTATACATTCCTAGATGAGGCTTTAGAAGTGAGTATGTTTTTTATGTTATACATTTTATTTTTATTTTTATTTTTGTCAATTTGGTAGGTCCTTACTATTTTCTATTAATCATCAAAAAGTAGGTTACATTAGATATTAAGTGAGTGGCCTCAACCTGTCCGAGGGAAACCAAGTCTGTTGGCCACCTTAACGCATTGAAAGCCGTCCAAAATTGATAATGTTTCATTCCTCTACTTGCCGCATTGGCCATTTCACTTTTTAAAACATTAACTAAGTACCAACTATGAACTAAAACACTATCCGCAAAAATCATAAAAACTTAAGCTGGGTTACTATCCATCTGAAGAGTCTATTGGTGTTGGATCCTTCGCTGTGGAACCAGGCATGTCCACTCGCTGCAGTTGTTGAATCTGCCTTTCAATTCATCCGATTTGATCCGTTACTTGATACTGTGTCACCTTGATATGCTGGAGTTGAATGTTGATATCCTAAAGCAATTCCATCACTGTTGATACTTGAGTCTCTTGACCTCTGGTATTTCCCGGATAAGTGATAAAATCCATAATTTCCGCCTCTGCTTCATTATCTTCCTCATTACTATAAATTTCTTTTTCCCAGCCTTGAATCACATTCCTGACTTGTGGAGGATTTCCAAGAGATTAAGTTGTCGAGAGATTCTCTAACATCTCTTGCTTTGTCTTTCTACCTCGCTTACTAGTCTCAGCTACAGATTTTACAATCTTCTGCTTTCCTTTATCTTGATTTTGAGCCACACTCTGCCTTGTTCTCCTCTTAACCATTGTTCTGTTCTGGATATTTTGATGAATTAAACCTGTAATGACAAGCTGTGATCCTGTATGATGGAAGAATAGAGGTATAGTAGTTAAACTTCTTTTCTTCTAAACAAAATATTCCTGAGGCTCATGATTCTCCTCATGATACAGATAATGTCGTAGACCGAGAAATTTTCCGAAACAAGTGTTATGCTGGACATAGAGAT
Source organism: Pinus albicaulis (assembly GCA_034641835.2). Taxonomy (NCBI): domain Eukaryota; kingdom Viridiplantae; phylum Streptophyta; class Pinopsida; order Pinales; family Pinaceae; genus Pinus; species Pinus albicaulis. Next base: position 808,536,961 of record CM076578.1, on the reverse strand, counting down.
AGACCCAAGATTGACTCTCTATCATACCTAGAAAGACTTTAACAAAACAAGCTAGACTCCCATAATTACAAGGATTAATGCTATAGCCAGAAGAGAGAGCATGTAAATGACGGATTTGCAACGTAATACCCTGCCTATACCTATCGTGGTCGACATAAAAACCATTACTTTTAAATTTTCCAACACTGATATGGAATAGCAAGTAGACCAAATTACGAAATTTCCCATGCCATAACTCATTAAGGCAAACACACATACAACAGTGGTTCCCCCATTTAACCCTTCTATTTTTCAAATATAACGAGCACAAGAAAAAAACAATAGAAGTGAACTGACCACCATACATAAAGGAATTATGACATCTATCAAACAGATTCAAATTCCCATCTAAATGAAACTCAGAGATATGTTTAGACCTCACTACCTAATTCAAATGCCCATCAAAATGAAACTCAAAGATATGTTTAGACCTCACGACCTGATTCAAATGCCCATCAAAATGAAACTCAGAGATATTTTTAGACCTCATGACCTTACATGGGTCACGAAAACAAGGTTGAATAGCCTCTGGCAGTATGAATTTTCCATTCCTGGCCACAAAGCAGAAGATGGGTAAAAACATTCCTATCCTATCAGATCCTCCACTATCCTGCTTTGTGTAATAATTGATAGCTAAAAGCATGAGGTTTAAATTAAGAAGAACATACCCCTGAATGAAAGCTTGAACCCTCTGAATGATGGATGCACCAGATTCTACTCGTCGCCTCAAATCACGGTTCCTGCCGAAGGAAAATGTTTTCTGCAGAGCCAAACTATACATTTTGAGACTTACCATGTTCTGCCTTTTACACCGCCCTTCTGACAACACAGGTTATCTTACTAAATGTGCAATCATCCACATAACCTCTACGTACCTCCTCATTTGATTAATTGATGGCATGCTTGAGTATCAATCTGGTGTATGCATGGTACTTGTCCTACACTTGTCCTACATCTTTCCCAGTGGCAGATGACCTCAAGCACCTCGATCAGGGAACTTCACTACCAATAAGATCTCTTTCTATGATGATCTGGAGAGAATGTAATTCAATATCCCAAATTCTGGCACTAGACGTCACATCCAATTGTCTTCCAAAGTTGCGAAAACCCCAATTTTCTAAGTAATATGCTACCTCATTACCTATTCTATGAACATGTAAAGGTATCCGATACTGGATTTATTTAATAAGATATCCTATTTCCTGAATAAGATTCACAGTCCTCCAGCTTTTACTTATCTTTTCTCATGATGATCCTTGCTGTAATTTTCTTAACACTCATGTGGTCATTGTCGAATCGCCTTCTATAGTAAGTCGATGGTAATTTTCTCTTTTTGCTATAATGAGGCCTTGTTTAAATACTGTCAGTTCTTCTTCATTATTGGTTGCATGTCGCATGTCCATGGCATAAACCCTATAGGCTCCCCCTCGAGAGTTTCTAAAAATCCCTCTTGCTCCTGCTTGACCTAGATTCCCTTTTGATGCCCCATCATAATTGAGTTTAATGAATCCATTCTGAGGTACCTTCCATTTATCCTCTAGATTTTTCCAAGGGGGCCTATATTTCCAAAGGGTGTTGGACAACATTTGAGGTTTCGAGTTTAATCTGGCAAGAATTTGAGTTTCTATTCCTTCAGTCTTCTAGTCAACATCTGTCCATTTCTCAACCAGAATTGTTTCTCGAATATTCTCAACCATTTTCTACCATATTTGATTATTGTTACTGAATTATCCTCTAAATATGCGGTGATTCCTTTCTTTCCAAATCCCCCATAATATAAATCCTAAATATAGCTTCCATGCTCTATTCAAAACTTCACTTTTAAAACCTCCTTTTCGCCATTTGATGATCGTTGCATTTATGTTTGTATTATCTCTATCTGTTTGCATAAATGTCCTTACAATACTATTCCACATTGTCTCCGCTATTTCACAGCTGTTTAGAAGGTGTTCTATTGATTCATCTGTTTTCCTACACATGTAACAAATGGAAGGTCCATGCATTCCTCTCTTTTGCAACTGATCCCATGTTAAATTTTTCCTATGAATTAAAATCTAGAGGAAATATTCCACTTTTGGCCCATGATTGATTGACCGGATTTTTCTCCATATGGATCTTTCATTATTAGTAATATTCTGAGCATGAATATTATATTCCTCCTGTATGGTAAACATACCTTTACTTTGATAACCCCATATAAGAATATCACTTCCAGTTGTAGTAGCTGTTTTCCTTGTTCTCAATTCTTTTTCAAGATTATTCCATTATAGCGTTTCTGGTTCTCTTGGCCAATGAATTTTCTCCTTCCATCTTCTCCAATAGTTAGTTTGTTGCTGGCACCAGTAATTATTGATTAATCTCCTGTTTCGGGTGTTTGTGAACAAGAATAGTTCTCCAAAGTCAAGCCGACTGAATATTTTTTCTATTTGTTGTCATGAATCTTCCCAAAAAAGTGTTGTTCTTCCTTCCCTCACTTCCCAAAAACTATGTTGACGGATTATATTTTTGTTAACTGCTACAAGATTCTAGATAGTAGACCCTTTAGGAACTATATCAACTTTTAGTTTTCCTATTATTGTTTGAGGCATACCATATTTCCTTTCCCATATAAGTTTCCAGAGATCTTGACCTCCTTGGATCCATTGCCACCATAATTTCCTCCCCATGACTTGATTTAAAACATATGGATCACGAAGGCCCAATCCTCCTAATAATTTTACTTTTATTAGTTTATCCCATGACAAAAAGTGCCCATTTCCTACAATCCTATACTCCTCGCCAAAGAAATTTCTTAAAAATATTCACCATTTGGTTATAAATTATTTTAGGAGCCTCCCTCCCTGATAATTGATAAATGAGAAGTGATTGAAGAATAGATTTGAGCATTATTAATCATCCCAAAGCATTCAAAACTCTAAATGCCCAGTTATGTAATTTTTTTCCCAGTCTAGTAATAAGATATTTCCAGTCTGCAATTCTTAAAGAAGAAGTATTTAAAGGAACACCCAAGTACTTCATAGGAAACGTGCCTATATTGAAACCTAGTGTTCTAGCTGGAAATAATTGCGTAGCATCATTAGTATTGAAGAAATATACATTTGATTTATCAATATTAACTAGAGTACCTGAAGCCTCCATAAATATTTTCAAGACTTTTAAAATTGCTTTTGCCTCCTGCACCAATGCCTGACAAAATAAGAGGATATCATCAACAAACTGTTGGTGTGTCAAGGAGAGAGTAGGACCCCATAATTTTAAACCCTATAACTATCCTCCCGCTAAGTGAGCTTTGATTAATATTCCCAATCCTACCATAGCCAAAATAAATAAGAATGGTGATAGGGGATCCCACTGCCGGAGACCTCTATATATATTAAAAGGCTAAGATGAAATTCCATTTAGAAAAATAGAGAAATTAGGAGATGATATGAATTATTGCAGCCACTATAACCATCTATTATCAAAACCAAACGCTTTCAGTACAACTATCAAATAAGGCCAGCTGTTACGATCATATGCTTTGGAGAGGTCCAGCTTTATGAGCATACCTTGCAGTTTAAGTGTCTTTAACGAGTGGATTGCTTCCTGGGCGGTAAAAAGTCCATCTAATATTTGTCTTCCCTTATCAAAACATGTTTGTTCAGGAGAGATCAAGCTGGGAAAAAGAGGCTTCAGCCTATTAACCATAATAGTAGATGGAATTTTATAGATTACATTACAAAGAGTTATGGGAATAAACCCAACAGGAGTGTCTGAATTTTCCTGTTTAGGGATAAGAGTTAGGAATGTTGCATTCAGAGCTGGATAGACATTTCGATTTCTCCCTGATTCCTCTACCAAATCCCATATATCTTGACCCATCAAATTCAAGGATGCCTTGAAGAATTCAGTTGTGAAGCCATCTGGTCCAGGGGCCTTATTCCTAGGCATATTCATAACTACATCTTCTACTTCTTCCATACTGATTTCTCTCAATAAGGTTAAGTTTTTTTCTTTGGTTACTACTGAAGGGATGTTACTCATTATTCTATCATTTTCTGTCTGTCTATTCGGATTTGACTCCATAAGAATATTTTTAAAATGATCCACAAGTACCTTTTCCATATCCTCATGTTGAAGCAGACGATTTCTGTTTTGATCTCTCAAAGAGAAAATTATGTTATGTTGTCTTCGTTGTATCATTGTTTTATGAAAGAAATCTGTGTTTCTCTCCCCTTCCTTCAGCCATTGGACCCTGGATTTTTTCTTCCACAATATCTCCTCTTGCTGCCTACGTTATTCTAGGAGACTGAGAGTGTTTCCTTCTTCTATAGCAAGGGCCTCTGTTCTTCCATTAAGTATCATATTTTGCTGAATATCTTTCATTTTTTTCTCTCAGTCAGACTTGATCCTGCTGGATGTTCCCAAATTCTATTATGTTCCATTTTTTATTTCTATCTTATGTTGTTTCAATCTAAGCTGAAAAGAATGCATTTTATTCCTTCCTATAATCTGATTAGTTTCCCACTAATGTTTAGCTTTATCCAGAAACCTAGGATCTCTCAACGAGAATAATTTGAATCTAAAAGGTCTATTCTTCGGTCCTTCTTTTATATCAATATCTATACAATTTGGCTAGTGGTTTGATCTGAGCATTGGTAAAATCGCTGGTTCATAGTAGACATCCAAACTTACTAAAGCATCTGAAGCTATAAAATTATCCAACCTTGATGCAATTTGACATCTTTCTCCACGTTTATTATTCCAAGTAAACTTCCCATTCACCATGGGGATGTATACCAATTGAAGATCTGTCATCAAATCCTTAAATAGTTCCATCTCCGGATCTTCTCTCCTTATTCCTCCTTTTTTCTGTCAGATTTAATAACATATTGAAATATCCACCTAGAAGCCAATATTTTTCCTGATGCATATTATTTAAAGTTCTTATGCTTTGCAAGAATGACTCTCTTTCTCCTAGAATTGGAGGCCCATAAAATTCCGATATGAGTATCTTTTCTTTTGATCCAATTTGTATAAAAGTACCTGATAATATTCTCGGGAGGCCTATCCATCCTTCCACTATTATTTCTGTAGGATTCCATAAAGTAGATATTCTTCCTTCCATTCCTCTCGAATCTATAGCCATTACCTCAAAGCGGGGTTTAAACGATTTAAGAATAGTATCAAGTTTTTGGCCCGAGTCTTTAGTTTCTTGGATCAACATTACCTGTGGTTTCTCAGTTTTCAATCTTTCCTTGAGATATCTTTGTTTTCCTTTAATATTTAGGCCTCTTATATTCCAGGAGATTACTTTCATTGGTTAACTTTGGGGATTTGTCGGAATACCATTGTTAACGGTATTATATTTCTTGTATTAATTAACATCTCTTCAACAATTGTATTGATTCCTGAAATGTACTTCTACCTTTTTTCTTGGTTCGTTTTGGCTGGGGATTAGGTCCCTTAAAGGCAACTTATTTAGAATTACTTACTTCTTTTTGTGCTTGGGATGTCAAATAGTGCTCAAATGTTTCTTTATAGAGTTTATTTTTCTCTGCGAGGATAAACCGAGCATCCAAATTCATCCATTCATACAATAGGCATTTCAATAACCTTTCTTCTACACTCAAATCCTCTTTGTTATGTTCTGTGTCCATTGGTGTCTATTCCAATATGCTATTGTTTTCTACATCAATGTTGTCCTAAGGTGCTTTTCATTTTTTTGTCTGAGTTTTTTGATTGACTAACCCTTGACCAAGCCCAGTGCTATCTTCCTCTGCATGCGACGTTTCCCCTTCCTATTGCATAATTTCATAATGGTTTGCTGAATTTTTCTGGGCTGGCGGGTTCTGCGAACTTGTATGCGATTTATTATTTCTTTTTTTGTTCGTAACTATTATAAATCCATCCTCTTGCTCTCGTCCCTGTTCTAGATTTATGAATTTTCAGTTGGATTTTTTCTCAATAGTTTTAAAAGGGAATGATTTGAAAATATGGCCATACTAATGGAATCTCCAGCATCTAAAAGGGATATGTTCGTAGTCAATAAGTTGCTGCCAGATTTTTCCTTCATATTCTAATTCAATAGTTTTGTGCAACGGCTCAGAGATATTCATATATACACAGATTCTAGCAAAAGAAGTATAACGACCGCGACGAGTAGTTTTTTCTATTTTAACAAAGCTTCCTAAAGACTTTCCTATACCTTCCAAAATATCTAGGTCCCAAAAATTCATAGGGAGGCCGAACAACTGTACGCAAACTGGCGCTGCAAGAAATTGTTCCTGGTCTGGATTGTAGCATTCTTCCCACTGTCTGAGAAAGAGGCCTGCGATATTATAAAAACATGGTCCTCCTAAAAAAAATATTTCATTATTTATAAGTTAGTAAAAATTATTCTAAAGAATCCTCTAGCCCCAAATTTTAGATCAATGTGACCTTTGGGCTGCCATTTTATTTGTATCCATTTCAATAAATCTTTTTCTATAGGCTGAATACCAATAAAATTACATATGAGAGTGTGATCCTTCATATAGCTCCTGTATTCGTCCAATTTGTTTGCAGGAATTATGAATCGAGGTTTCTTCACTGCTCGTGGAAAACATTGGCCCTTCGTCTTCACTTTCCAATCTGCCCCCAATACAGGGATTGTCTTCTAATGAGAACCATCAGATTGATGTTTTCTGTTTGATTTTTCTCTTCTTGTTATGTTTTGATAGGAGGGGGAACGACCCCCTCTCGATGCCGCTGCCATTAATGCACCGATCACTATGCAGATGGACTGTTGCTCAACACTGCTGCCAAATTTTCTGAAACCCTAACTGTTCTCTATTTTCTTGGAGCTCATTCCTCATTTTTACATTTTATTTTAAATTATTGTTAGTAGGGGTAAATAGTTTATTTCCCCATTAATCTCTAGCTTTAAAGATAATAGGGAAATTGACATTATGGATTATGTGAATTTGAAGATGATGTTTATATAAATAGTTGTTTTCTTTATCTATGTGAGTTATAGCTTAGTGAGAATATTTTAGTATTTTTCTATATCAATGCTTCAAATTAAGAATCACTTGGACTATTTTTCCAACACTATACTATGTGGCAAATTCTAATATCTCGAGGGTAGACATTTTTTAACAAAATCTTCTTGTAATTTGCTTAGAATGTTTGATTTCATGGAATATTTTCCTTCCTCCATGGAATCCCTGGAATATGATACTCCTCCTCTAATTGAGCCTCATGAGTAGCAGACTCTTCTCTGTGAAAGGATTCATCTTAACTTCAGTAAGTTCAAGTGACCTTTACTTTCATTTTAATACCTTTATTAACAATATCTAATATCAACAATTTCAACATCATTTTAGCAAAAACTTATTTAAATTTAAACTAAAATGTTATATTTTCTAAAAAATAATTCTAATTAAAAATGAAACTTTGGAAATTTATTTTTAGCAATGACACAATGTTTTTCACCGTAATCTCTTCAAATTTTAACTGCATTGGCTTAAATTTTTGCATGTATACATTGTGTTATTTTTTTACTTTTAAATTAGATGAAACTTGTAAAAGGAAATGCTAAAAGTGATATGAAGGTTTGTTTAAAAATGAGATCATCATCAGATTTTAAACCTTCACAATTTCGGAATACGTTTAGGTGGTGTTATTAACTTTTTTTCTACTTTATTCTTAGTTTTGTTTGATTAAGTATGAAAACATTTTATTGAGAAGTAAGTAAATGATCTCTAATTATTTTATATTTTTATTTTTTTATGAAAATTATGAAAACATTTCCTTAGAAAGTAAGGAAATGATCATTCTACATATGTATTTTTTTTTTTTTAATGAAAATTATATACAATTCTAGCTATTTTTCATTTCTTGAAATGTATCTTTAAATACATACAAAGCTAGATTCTAAAATTCCAAAAAAATTACTCAAAAACTAAAAAGTGATTTTATCATAAATAATAAAAAAGCAAAAAAAAAAATATGGGTTCAAAATTAACACATGGGTTACTTTTAATTCAAATAAAATATAACCTCAATCCCACACATAAAGTTATCTAAAAATATTTCAAAAATAAAATAAAATATTTTAACCAATTCCACTAAAATTTGTAAGGAAAATATATAACACGTAACCTTAATCTTATAAAAAAAACAAAATAATACAATCGCAAAAGAACACTGAGTTTCAAAAAATTAACCCTATTTGAGGTTTTCACCACTTCTACCTAGTTTGATAAAAAAACATAGGTGGGAATGCCACATTGTCCTTCCATTAAAAAAACATCCAATACCATTGTAAAGTCAAGTCTATTACTAATAATTTTATAGGTTATTACATTAACAAGCATAAATTTTTAAGGAATAGTCTTCCAAATCCAATGAAAGTCTTATCATTCATATAGACACATTCTTAAATTTAAAAGAATTACTCGAAAAATGTTTTGAAACAAAACCTCCCAGTTGCTGCACGATCAAATTTAGGCATAAACTTAGTAACGAAGTTGTCCAGTTACACAAGAGATCTATGCTAATACCTAATCTTTGAATAACCGCATACTAAAGATTCACTAAATAAGGAAAAAATGAGATAGATTTAATTATCCGAGTCTTCACCACCTTCCTTGTATCTGAATGTCTGCAGTACGGAGAGTAAGTTATCCATCACCTCCCTTTATTTTTCGCGTTGGTGGCCTTAGATTCCCATCTGGGTGCAGAGGGAACAATTCGAGCAATTCTCCCCTGTTTTCATATTCTATTGAAATTGCTAGTCCCTGCTCATTAAATAAAATGTAACTTAAATTAGAATTTGAACAACATATTTGAGAACTTTGAAAACTACAATATGAACAACGTATTTGAAAATTTTGAAAATTGGTTGCTGAATGGGGAAAATTCATTTGCATATATGTTTGAAATCAATAATAAAAGCGAAGGAATTTGGATGTAAATATAATATCTGACAACTGAAGAGGAAAAGTATGTAAAAAAAGAAAATATTCGATTTAAATTTTAACACTGAAGGCTCATTACATTTCTCGAATAGGTTGGAAATCTAATAAAGAATAACTAGCCTAGCTAAATATTTGACTAGTTTTCTCAATATTTTGGTAATCCGATAGATATGAACAAAGTTAATTGTTAACTGTTTAACTTTTTGCATATCCATCAAAATTTCAAGAACATTTCGAAACTTGAAATGAGTTATGCTCAAATCCCTTTGATCGTGCACGGTGGCCCCAAAGAGAGCTTTGTGATTTCCTTCTCATATTGAAAAGACTCCTACATGGAAATTTTTTGTTATTTCCGTCTCTTGCTGTAGTGAGTGTTCTGAAATCAATAAAAAACTGTCTTTTCTTCCACATCTCTATAGGGTTTGAGTAAAGTCACAATCTTTGTGACCTCATATGGAGTAGGGTTAGTACAGATGCATTTTTGCGCATAATTCTTCCAGAAGCTTCTTATGCTTTTGGGTTGATCTCCAACGAGGCAATACATTTGATTCATTTATTCACTCTGAACTTCTAATATGTGGAGATCCAGTATTAAGAAAGCCTGACCAATTTTGCTATGACGAACTTCGAGATTTGACATCTATGGGTGGAGGGAAGGAATGAGGTGCCATACTTCTTTATATTTCCTTACTAAAAGATAATAAAAATCCCAAATCAACCAAAAGTAACTTTCTATTGACTTATATGATATAGTCAATATATATAAGAAGTTTCAATAACTATATTAGCAGGAAGTGGATGATTTTAATTGATTTTTTTGGGGCACCATTAAGAATCTGAAATTGGACTCACGATAAATTGTTTAATTAATGAGGGTATGTGGTAAGAAAATCATGTATCAATGTACTTTCCTTTCATTTTTTTTTTTTATTAGTAATTTGTATAACCAATGAAATGTTTGAAAACATTTTTTTTCCTTATTTTAAAATTGATAATTATTGTATTTAAAAAAAAAAAAATCTAGAAATTTGTATAACCATGCAATGTTTTAAAACATTTTTTTCTTATTTTAAAATTGATATTAGAGTAAATTATTTGATTGTAATTTTGATGATATAATTTAATAATTACATTAAGTGAGATTCAAAATATCCACTTATTTATAACTATAAAAAATAAAATAAAAGTGTAATTTATTTATATTTTTATTTTATAATTAATCCAAAAAAATATTATCAATATACATCTATTTATATATGAGATAATTTAATAAGAATTTTCTTTTTTTTTTCTCTATATTCGCAATCAAATATGAAATTATACACACACACACACACACACACATATATGTATCATGTTATAACAATACAGGGTTCCTTTGTCATAACAATGACCTTCCTTCAAGGCTTTCCATCTTCAATACCCATCATCTATCATGTATCATACACATACAATATCTATATATATATATACACACATATATATATATATAATACCACTTATAAATTCCAAGTCTAATTCATAAATTTCATAAGTATGAGATTCCTTCTCATGGTATTAGGATCTTAGCGTAGTACCTAATATTTCTTATAGAATTACATTCATTTTCATATTTGAGACCATTCCACCTATAACCTAAATTTTTTAATTAACCATATAAAAGTGATTATTTATGCCTATAATAATTTCTTTCAATATTTACTACCATCTATGAGGTATTATTAGAATAATATTAACAAAATAATAATTCAATCATTTTTAGTTGTTAATCATACTCAATTAAATGGAACTATGTTTCAATGTACATGTGTTACTTAGCATACCTACCATTACAAGATGAAACTAAATATTTATTCCAATAAACCGATGTGCCGATACTCATGATCACATCTACTCTATCCATCCCTGTCGTTTGATTTCAAAATCATACATTTCTATATCATGCATTCTACCATCATCAATTGGAAGGTCTGACCAATACCTCAACACATCATCTAGTCACCCCCCATATGTACCTCGAACATACTACAAGGAAATTCCTTTCTCTACTATATATTACCATAGGAATCCTCTCCTTTATAGGTGCTCCTCACTATTTACCAGAAGGTGAAGACAAGTGGAGATTTGTGTAGTACTATATCCTTCCATATCCATCAGAAAAATGGTCTCACACATTAACTCTATTGGAATTCACTATCACGTGTTATACAAATTCAGAACGTCATTTTCTTACCCATTCACTCACTATAAGTGAATCAATCATGAGATACTAATTCATGGTTGAATAAAAAGGATTATAAGAATCTTGTCATACCAAAAGATTCTTTATTCATCATATCCAACCTAGGTATCATTATTATACATGCATTCAATCATAAAAAAATAAATGAATATATAAAGTATGAATAAAGGAATTCTTACTCCAATCATTACAAGCCATATATATTGGCATGATTAATTTTCTTATTTGGATAGTTTCCTTCATCATTCCTTATGTTAATTGATCATTTGTTGTCTCGTGGGAACTCAGATGATTCCTTAATCAACCTCTTGATAAACATCCTATTGTCTTCCTTTTCACAAGGTTTTATATCATAGGCTACTTCATCATCAACATTTTCAACCATCGTTGAGATTTTTTTTGGAATAAACTATGTGTCAATATTTGAAATGTCTAATGTTTCGAGTGGACACTCCACCCATCATCAAGGAAAAAGAAAAATAAATAAAATATGAGGTGGGTTTAGTAATGAAAAGAGAATATAAAGGTAACACAAAGGAGTTAACCCTGAAATAAGAAAATGGGTTCCAAGGAATGGAAAAGATCTTTAAATAATATAAAGAATGAAATATACCTTAGGAGAAATTTGAGGCATAAATTATTAAGAAGCTGATGAAGAAAAATATTTTTGCTAATTAAAGGTTTCAAACAAATATTAAAATATGGATTAAAATATTAAATTATTATTTTTTAAATTCAAGGTATTTTGGATTCATCATAATTGTTTCAACAAGCCATGCGCTTAATGTGGAAAAAATTTCATGTTTTAAAGAATCCTCTAGAATATGGTGTGATAACAAGATTATGGAATATTTCAGATGCTAGCTAATACTTAAAGAAAACATATCATAATATTTCAAATTAGAATATTTGTGTCAAACCATGATTTTGTGATCAGTAGAGGATTAGAGGACGTTTGGTGCACTATCATATTTGAAGTAAAATTTGAGGAACAAAATTGATAAACATATGGATATATGCCTACAATTATATGTAACAAAGTATGACATTAACTATTTTCCATATGAAAAAGCACTATCTCTTTGGAAATCATATTGTGATAGAACGGGCAAAGACAATACAACAAACTTCTCTAATAAAATTGATATGGAACATGATATTTTGGAGGATCAAAATTACAGTTAATGTAGAAAAGATTTTATTCAGAATGAAGCAAATGATGACGAAATTGAGAAGTGGAAAATTGATATACCACAATATTTTATCTATTCCAATACATATGAAGTCCCAAAGGACACTTATTTTGGTATACATCTTCCATAGGTTGTGTAAGAAAAATTTTAATTAAATTTTTTGTTCCTCTATTCTTGGTGCAAGTTCTAAATATTTATCACAACAACATTACTAATAATATATTCCAATTTGACATTGCATTTGAGGTAATAACATGTTCTATACTTTCTATTCTTTATTGTAACATTGAATCCATATTTCCTTGCTGTAATGTTTTTCAAGATCGATGTCTTGATAATTAACTATTACTTTATCCCTTTCTTGTATGTGATAGAAAATGAAGCAATAATTTTATGAGGTGACGATCTATATTTTGACAAAGGTAGTGTCCTTGTATTAAAGGATAAATAATTACTTTAACAAGGATTTTACTAAGAAATAATGGGTTCATTTCATTAGGTGAGTTTCTTTTTTTTGTAGCTGTAATATCAGGGTCACTCTTAATGGTTTGTTTGTTGCATTTGGATCATTTTTCCAAGTTTGAAAATTTTGGGTTTATTTTGGTTAAAAATGATGATCTCTTATATTCTTCTAGTTTTTATTTTATGTTTCTTTGATCCTTTTGTTAAGGCATGATTTGCTTCATCTTATTTTATTTATTTAAGGGGTTCGGTTAAAGTTAAAGACCTTTGTTGAGTAAAAATATATTTTGTTTTTTTGTCATGTTCATTTGAGACTGATATGGTATTAGGATTAATATATGACTTCACTTATTCTCTAGGCATTCAATATGTTTTCCATAATTATTATTATTTTCTTTATATATTTGATTATCAAAGTATATGTTTTATTTTATTTTATTTTTATTTCCTCTCATATTGTGGTGTCACAAAAGAATATTCACCTTTTAGAATCTACTATTTAATTTTATATTTTCTTTAAAAATACTTATTGTTCGTTAAGTGAGGAAAATGAACTCTTCCTAGTTAAGTGAAGAAAAAAATGGTCTATGCACTAGGATCCTATGTGTTCATCATAGAAGTCACATTATCATGAGAAGGAAATTCATCTAATGCAATTATACTTTGATACCAATACAAAAAAAACATCACATGTAATTAGTTGAGAACAATAGATTGTTTAATGTAGTATTGTTCTTGAAATGAAAATCCCCTTGATGATCATTGTTTTGTGATATATTATTCCAAGAATGAACATGCATAGACTATTTTTTATATTCGTCTTAGATTTTTTAACTCACCCATTGTAGATTTTTAACGAGTTTGTGTTATTACCTTTTTTTTCATCGTGTAGGAAATCAAATTTCAATGCATATACATCTTCCATTCATTCTCATTTTTTATTTTGTGCAATTTCAAATAATTTTTTGCTGAGTCAACATTATTACAGATGTTAACTGTAGAATAAATTGCAACAATGACTACAATAGTTATGATCTAAAAGTAGGTGAAAAACCTACATATTATGATGAAACACAATATTTTAAAGTTGTTGGTTTATTTGAACTTGAGGAATTAGAGAAGTATCTACCTTTTAGAAATGTGATGTATAAGACAATAAAATAATTTTATGTAAATATTCATGATTTTGATATAGCTATTCATAGACCTTATTTTCATGTGAAGCTTATAGAATATGAATTACATAGAATATGGCAAGGTTATCTAGATGCGTAAAGACCAAGTTTGAGCAATAGAATTTATTTTCTTTAGCATCACATTCCTTTGGAGGTGTGTTGGTGAGGTAAATCCCCTTTGTGGACAGAGGCGATCCCACTAGCCCTTGAGTGGGTCTAGCCACAAACAAGACATGCTATGACATCAATTCCTAGTTAAGAATGGACAAATACTTTGTAGATCACTTATCGTAGGCATTGCACTATTGTGTCATCCAGAAGACTGGTTGCCTCTCACTCCTGATTCGACAGATCATGACCCGCTCGTTCTCATACCAAGATACCTGCACATACACAAGAAATGAAGACGATACACAACATACTATTCTGCATTCCTAACTATCATTTAGTCGAAGAAGACTAAATCAAATGCATCAAATAAACATAATACAGAGATGGAATCAATATCATAGTCAAGTATATTAAATTAAAGAAGGAAGAGTACAACAAGGCTTCGACGTTACGATCTCCTCTAGTAGGGTTCCAGCAGAGCACGTCTCACAAAGCTCATCGGGAATTCAAATGGGGCTCTCTCTACAGGATCCTCCTTGGTTTGACCTTCCCTATAGCGATTACTCAGCTATAATATCTCTTCTCCAAGTTCAGCTTCTTGGCTATATGTTCAGATAGCTTTTGTAAAGGGCGAAGGCTTGTTTATATAGAGGGAGAAGGAGAGGTTAGGATTCCTATAATCATGGGGGGAGTCCTATCTTCCAAGAATGTTCCATCAACCATTTCCTAAAGGAAGAGATCTGTGGCTTATCGAGTTTAACCACTTGCAATGAGTCATTCCTGAGGTGGTTAAAGGAAACTTCCGCCCCCAATTGGTTAAAAAACATTCCAAAAAAGGTTGGCGCGGGCACAAAAAAGTGACAAAGCACCAGATGGCGCAGGCTCTAGTGTAAATCTTCCACATTGGTGAGAGTGGTGAACTGGCTACCCGCGCCAATGCCAAAACATAGGTTTTTGGGTGCTTTCTGAGGAAATTTTAAACAAGAGGAATCATGCCCTTATGCAGAAGAATAAAAAGAAGGTATTTGTATAGTTTGACACTACTGACAGTTCATGGAAAAGACCCTCCAATATGCAAGGCGAGGGATTACAGGGACAGTGACAAAATGCTGTGTAACAAATGCCCCCTAAAGCATGAGGTCCGAGAGAGAGGGAGGGGTGAAATGATTTATGAGAATGTGTTTTACCGAGACACTGTTGTTGGAAAACCTGCAAGTACGAATACAACTGATACATCTGATATATGACATGTGGCATGGGCACAACCATCCACAAGAGAGTATATACACAATGAGATTTGAGGTATGGACACAACCATCTAGTAGTAAGGATAAATAAATAGACTCAGGTATGGTCGTAGCCATCCAATCAAAAGAGTCACAGAATAAGTCATAATAATCCACAAAGAACCCATAGCCTGGATTTCATCAGACAAAACCCAGGGTCTTGCGCTCCATCTCGACCCGAACATAGTACAAATTCAAGCATGTTAATATGTGAGCTGAAGTTGAACATGAAAGAACATCATATGATTACAAGCCAATGATGAAAGCTGTTAATAGACGCGAGAGAAACCACCAATAATGACAATGGATCTCAAGGTACAAAAGGTACAATCCACAACATGTGAACAATGATCTGATGTCAAGCACCCATAGAGTCAATCGATCAAAGGCCAATGATGTGGACCTTATGTTGAGTGCGAAGAACCTGCCATTGAGGCATGAAGGCTCCAACGTACCTGTAGGGAGTCTCTAGATCAACTTCCTGGATAATGAGCTAGAGTCGACAGGAAGTGACCTTGATTGAAGGTGGGCCATAATTTTTCCCACATCATCGACACGAGATAGAGGAATATGATGTTTGTGAATCAAGACCAACAGATAATCAGAGGGAGGTTGAAAAATACAGAGGCAAACTTCTATTGAAAATATTGGCGGCACGACACTAGATTTGGCAGTATTTGACATCAAGGGATCTGAGGTCATGGTGAAGTGGCAAAGAGCAGATGAGCAGTCAAAAGAGATTACCCAAACCCATGGAGGAAAAAAAAAATGAGATGAGATGTCCCCAACCTGACACAAATGCAAACAAGTTCCATGTTCAAGAGCGACATACTGCCAACACGACTACAATCTTGGTTCCATTTTACACCACCATTTCTGGTGAGTACCCCAATTATTTTTTAAAATAAGATTGAAGGGGATAGCATGTACTTGCGATGTAATTTTTTCCTTAGGAAAAATCAAACCTAGTAAATTTTATGAGCCCTAGGAAGGAGGAACTCAAGTGACGTCATGAAGATGGAGTCCGATGTCATCAGGTTTTAATGAGTTTGATAAAGGAATAAATAGACATATTTTCATATTTAGAGAGTTTGAAAAGAAGATGGAAAAGAAAACCCCAGCAGTCCCTTTTCATAAATAGTCTCACAAATCCGAAAAGGTATAAAACTATGTCCGAGAGAACCTTTTAGTCATGATCGACTAAGGTATTCCTTTTTCGTAAATAATCTATCCCAGCCCGAAAAAGGGGTATACGTATACTAGGTAGATATCGTTTCACGGCCAATTTAACGAGTTCAAACCGACAAGCGACTCAGAAATATTTTCAGTTTTATAGAGTCAGAAAAGAGCTGAAAGGTGACTCCAGTAGTGACTTTTTCATGTTTTTATCAGGTCCAAAAAAGGTATAAAATACAACTCGTTTCTTCGTCATAACCATGTAAAGACCTGTTGCTATACAAAAAATATGCGTGTAAAACGTATTCCTCAAAAATAATATGAAAATATATCGAAAAATATGTTTTAAAACCTATTTTAGGACTTTAAAAAGTTATAAAAGACCATAAATGGTAAAAAATATTTACTTTTCACTTTTACCTCTTTGCAGAGCAACAATGACCCATTTCTCTTGCGATGTTCAGGCGATGATTATGAACAATCCAGTGGACCAATCCGGATTCTGTTTGTTTCAGGTAAGAGCAGACTCCATTGGCCATATTTTAAGTTATATTTAACTGCATTTAGTTGTCATTTGGGATCCCTTAAGGGAGGATTGTCAAATTCTAGGGCATTGTGGTTGGCGCGGGTTTCGGGCACGGACCCGCACCAATCGACCCATTTTTACATAGGGGTCGCGCCAGTTGGCGCGAATGTTAACCAAACATTCGCGCCAATATCGCAACCCAAAATTTGCTTTATATTTAAGAAAAAGAAACCAATAGACTGCAAATTTAAACACCCAAGGAGGCTTCTAATGTTCTTATGATCAAGTCATGTAGGTGCAAAGCGCAAAAAATATGGTGATCGAGTGGAAGGAGAAAGAGCATAGTGAAGAGGATGAACAAGCAATGGGAAATGAACAATGCATGGATGCCCTCAGGAATTGTGGGCTCAAGAAGTTCTTTATGACACCATGTCTCCGGGCTTAGCCTGAAATTCTTTAGTATCTAATCAGCGTTTGGGACAAAGATCAAGAAAAGTTCGTACTTCAGGATCGAGAGCTCGAACTCAAAGTTTCTGATGTGTATTTCATCACTGGGTTGTCACATAGGGGTGCAGTCCCTATCTTAATCGGTACCCAGCATTCTGGATAAAGCATGGTAATGGTCATTGACAGGGTGTGCCATGGGGCATGAAAAGGATCAAGGAGCGGCAAAGTGGTTATCCAGACCATTCCTGATTTGGCACTGAGGGTAGTACTGCACACTATCATGCGGGCTGTGGGATCGCAGGAACTGCATGAGGCCACGAAGAAACAAATTCTTCTTTCTTTAGAGTGTATGAACCCAACCATCTTCAACTGGGCCGAGGCCATGACTATCAACATCAAAAAACAACTCACTAAGTGCAAGAAGACCAAACTCAAGCAGTTTGGGTATGGGTCAATCCTAGTATCATTCTTCTTGGAACGATTACCCATATTTCAGCGTTAGGAGGTTATAGTCCCGAAGTCACCACCTACCGAGTGACGGATGGCCCGATGGGTGGCACTGATGCCTAGAGCAGGGGTTGGCCAATAGATGTCTAGGAGGCCAGAGTTTTTTTATTGTTTTTGATGACAACTAATTGTCGTGGACGATTGGCCCTATGCTGGAATAGACTTCACCAAAGACCCAGACCTCCCACTCCTGGAGGGAGAGGTTTGAGACGAAGAACTTGGTAAGACTCATTTTTTATTTTCATGAGTTTATAATTTTTTTTGATATATATGCATGTTTTGACAATTATCCTTATATGTATGTATATGTTGGCCTAGAGAATCCTACAAGCATGTCGCTGGTAGCGAGGTGGATTCCTCGCGATTTTGATCCTCATGGTGAGGGTGGCGAGGAGGAGATATTGTAGAATCTGGAGTGGATTGTCCGTGGGATCCTAGATTATGCTCGCTTGGATGATGTGCCTCGGGCTTGCATACTGTAGGGGTGCTAAGTCGTATCCACCGCTTGTTGAGGCTGTTGGTACGGGTGGTGACGTGCTTTCATGAGCACCACTCCGATTAGGCACCTAGGCTTTATTTCTACACATTTTTGAGAGAGATGTTGTCTCACGATGTAACTAAAACAAACATATATTATTTTTTTTAGGTTTTATGATGCACACGTTGCAAAAAAATGATATATATATAGATATATATACACACACATATATTTTCTACATGGGTCTATGTACATATGATGATGTTTTTATAAATTGCACAAATGTCTATCTAGCACAATGTTAGCTATTGCATTTGTTAATGTATTCATTCATCTTGGTATATGTTGATATGTAATGAAATGAAAATTTATTTCAAGTAAACAAATACAAAAATACAATCTCAAAAAGCATGGGTTTCGAACTGAATAATAACCGTTCAGTTGAAGAACAACAAGTTGTGAATCCAACTTGACAAGCAATGCGCGTATGCCAAAGTTGACTAGCTCGGCTAATATTTCCAAAACTACACTATATTCAGTGACATTGTTTGTAGCTGGCCCCAGGAAAATACGTTGTAAGTAAATCAATTCACCAACAGGATCATAAATTACCCAGGCTGTTGAAGACAAGTTCCGTGTACTGTGAGAAGCACCATCCACAAAACCAACATAAGGGGAAATAGACATTTTCATAGCAAACAAGAACTAATAAGCAGAAAAAAACTCACAAAGCACATCAAACTAAAGCATGCACACAAAATGAAAACAATCACCTATGTACACATATCATGCATGAATAATTCAAGCATAATATTCTTTCAGATACAACCCATTTTTGGGCTGCGATAAAGGACACCCTTCATAGTCAATAAGCTCATAAACCCCATTCTGTAACAAACATTTAACAATGTAGGGCCCATGCCACATAGGTTGGAATTTTCCTGCCCCCAGATTGTCGTGAGCTTGGTCATATATAAGAACAAGATCGCCTTCGATGAAAGAATGAGGATAAACTGTTCGGTCGAAATGGGCTTTGAATCGCTTCTTCTGTGCATCAATAACCAAGGCAGCTAAGCGACAAGTTTCACCTAGTATCTCTAAATAGAGGAGACGTTCTTCTTCAGGCGAAGTATTAGGAAGTAATTCCATAGCTAATTTTAGTGAAGGGATTTCACATTCAATTAGAAGCGTAGCTTCCAAACTGTATACCAATTGGAATGGGGTAAATCCGGTTGCATTCTTGATCGACGTTCAGTAATCCCATAGAGTTGAGAATAACATGAGATTCCAGCTTTATTTTTGGATCCCAATTGTTTGTTGAAGCATTGTAACAAGGACCTTGTTTACCACTTCAACTTGGCCGTTAGCTTGAGGATAGTAACGCGTTGAGCTGTCGTGATGTAGACCCAACTTAGACGTCAAGTCTACCATCATATAATCCTAAAAATGAGGACCATGGTCAGTAATGATGGCTTGAGGGACACAAAACCAAGCAGTAACGTGATTGAATATGAACTGTTCCACTGTTTTACCATCCGCAGTGAGTGTATGCATTGCTTTGGCCCATTTCGTAAAATAATCGATGACGATGATAATATAGGCATGACCCCCAGTCGAACGAGGGTTACACGTCATAAAATCAATGCCCCATTTGGAAAAAGGGCCAACGGTAATTACAGGGTGTAATGGAATAGGCGGCGCATCCATTTTGCGTTGATAAATCTGGCATGCATGTCATTTACGTACTGCAACAATGCAATATTTAAAAATAGACGGCCAGAAATATCCAGCACGAAGGATCTTCTATGCAGTGGCATAACTAGAAATGTGACCACCACAGGTGCCACTTTCGCAGCCATTTAAAACCTTCTCTGCTTCCTCGAGGGTCAGACATCTGCAAAGTACATAATCGACTCCAACATGATAAAGGGTATCTCCAACAATACGATAAGGTTGCGATTGATGCTGAATGTGACTTCAAGCATCTTTTGTTAGCTCAGACTTGAAAGTAGACATTTGGAGGTACATGATGATATCACCATACCATGGATCGAGGGTGCTGATCAGGAAGAGAGTTTCATCCAGAATATGAACTTCAGAGGAAGAAGGAGCAGAGTCGGCGGGGAGAGAACAAATAAAATCAATGAAAACAAGTGATTTATTCAATATGGTGGTAGTGAACTCCAAATCAAACTCTTGGAGGATAAAGATCCACTTCGAGTATTTTCCCCCCAGTAACTACCGAGACAGAGTATAATTCATGGGGTTACAATCAGAAATCATGGTCATCGCACGTAAAAGAATGTAATAACAAAAACGTTGGATGACCTGGAATGCAGCCAACACTAACTTCTCGACATGTGCGTAACGTGTTTTAGGGTCGAGAAGGTTCTGATATAGGTAGTAAATTACATGTTCGTTACCATCATCATCATCTTGAACCAATACCATGGCGATCGTACTGAAGGCAATAGCTAGGTAGAGGGTGAAATCATGATGGTAATTCGGAGGATGCAATAGAGGAGCGTTGATAAGCAACGTCTTAAGTCTATCAAAAGACTGCTGAGAAGTCTCATCCCAACAAAAAGGGACGTCTTTCTTTAAAAGTCTGGAAATCCATTGGCTACTTCAACGTAGTTCGGGATGAAATGACGAAGGAAATTGGCATTCCCTTAGAGACTCTGGAGCTGGTGTAACGAGGAAAGGGAGGGGAGATTGACAATAGCCTCAACCTTAAGAGGGTCAAGGCGAATTCCATCTTTAGATACGATAAACCCTAATATTCTACCGGAGTCGACGTAGAAGACACATTTATGCAGGTTGAGCCTAATATTGTAGTGTCTACAATGAAGAAATATTTGACGGAGATGTTCCGGGTGGTCTTTCCGCGCAACTGAATGAGCTAGAAGGTCATCAAGGTATGGTTGGACAATATGCCAAATATCATGAAAATCATAGGACATCGCGCGTTGGAACATGGCCCCAGCATTCTTTAAGCCAAAAGGGAGTTTCTGGTATGCAAACGTTCCCCATGGACAGATAAAATTGGTCTTTTGTTGATCCGACGGGAGAATGTTAATCTGGTTATAGCCAGAAAAACCATCCATAAGGGAGAAGATTTCACTCCCCGCACAATCGTCAATGATCTGATCGATAAACAGGGTGGGATAGTTATCCTTAGGACAGGCCCATTTGACATCACAATAATCAACACAAACACGAATGGCGCCCTACTTGCTATCCACAGGAAAAATATTAGAAACCCATTCAGTCAAAGGAATCGGATAAATGAAACCCGCTTTAAGAAGTTTTTCAACTTCAGCTTTGATAGCAGCAGCTTTTCGAGGATGCATGGGATGAAGACGTTGGAGAACAGGCTTCGCACCTGGGTAGGTGGGAATCTCATGCACCACAATACTCGGGTCAATTCCAGGTATCTCTTCATAAGACCAGGCGAAAACATCGCGAAATTCGAGAAAGAGACTAGTGTACACTTGGACTTCCTCGGAAGAGCAAGTGACTCCCACATGGATGTTCTCGACGATCCCCAGTTTGACGGAAATGTTGATAGGCATCGTTTGAGTAATGTTACCCAAGTTACCTTCCGCAAATATTTCATGAGTCAAAATAGGTGTTTGAAGTGGCGGAGAAGGAACTTGGGATGCGGAGCGCTCAAGATAGTTAAACATGGCCCCGAGGCAAGGCATAAATGAGGAACGATGATGCCCATTGCTCCGCAGTAGATCCTCGAGAGACATGGTTTCCATCATATCCTCATCAGATGGAAACACTTCTTTCAAAGGATCGGGCAAATCCGCATCGCCGAGCCAGGGGGATTGAGAATACATGTCGAGAGACATGCTCAAAGGAGCAGCTTTAGGAGGGGGAGAATCAGATGCAGCTGTAAGCTCACAATAATTGATCTCGATTGGATTGAGCAGCATTGAATCTCCAACTGAATCAACCTATTTAGGTAAACAGACGATCGATGGGTCATCTGACCGAGAGATCATATTGACTTGAATGGTATTCAGTGGCAGAAGGGGAAAAATACTCATGAGAGTAGGATCTTTGAAAAGACCTGGCCCTATACTGTCAGGGGGATGAGGAATTTGATCCATGTATGGCATGTTGTTCTCGAAAGATGAGGTAAAGAATGACAACTGATCAACAATAATAATTTTTCCCTCATGTTGAAACTTTAGAAGTTGAAAGAGGGTGGACAGAACGCACAACATAGTGTGAGTCCAACTGCGACCGAGTAGAAGATTGCAGTTGAGTTTGGCATCAATTACTTCTATTTCAACGTTGACTATCTTTCCTTGCAATGTAATCGACAAGCTAGTGAGAACACCCAACGGTTTTGATTCCCTTCCATCAAATTCCTCAAGGGAATTGGGTGACGAATTCAAGGCTGGAGAAACAATAGCCTTCCAGCAAGAAGATGACATGATGCAAGTAGATGCACCTTCATCCACTACGGCTCTAGGGATTTTGAGACCATTGATACCGACTTGTATAACAAGCGTAATCTGGTGCAGAAGTCAGGGGACGAAATTCTCTAAATCGAAGGATAGAATTCTAGAATCAACATGGTCAATATCGCCGACCGCAGATAATAATGCTTTCCATTGAGACAGACAACTCTGGAGCACTTCTAATGCGGACATCGTGGAAGGCACCTGTGCTAAATCCTCAACAATACTATAATGCTGAGCAGCACGGGCGTTAGGATTATAAGAAGATTTATAGAGAACACCTTTATAAGGTGGTGGTATAACAGGTTTAGTACTGGGCCTTTCAATTTCAAGGGGACCAGAGGTAGGTGGGGGAGTAGGACCATCAACAACCTCTTTCTCGGATGCCTGGTGTGATTCGGCATAATCCTTCGACCGAGTAGCGATGGAAATGGGTACAAAACCGTTCATCATGAAAACTTGAGAGCCAAACGATGCAGATGGCGAAGGTTGCTCGACCATCTGGGTCGACTGAGATGGGAAAGGTTCTTTAAGGATTTTCAAAGTTCCCTTAGTGCCTTTGAGTAATTAACTAACCTAGGATCATCTAGGAAAATCCTTAGTGTAGTGGTCCTCATCACAAATCAAACAAGGATACTTTGGCTTTCGCTGCGAACCATCATCAACACGAGGTTTAGATGATTCTAGTTTTGGGGCATCGGATTTGGCCTTGCCTTTTCCCTTATTTTTCCCCTTGGAAGTCTTGTTCACAGGATTGGCCTGGATGGCATTGACCTCCGTAGTTTTACCAGAATCTAGGGTAGACTGAGGAGCATAATTATTGGAAGAATTTGATCTCTTCTTCCCATTGGAAGACTTACGTGAAGTCTAAGATACGAAACCAATAACGTCATTGACTGATGGGGTAGCCGGTGCTTTAGAGGTCCGAGGACGTGGAGCTTCAGTTAAGATGTCATACAAAATGCTTTATTGAGAGTACACTAAATCAAGGTATTGGGCATGAGTGATGGCTTTTTCCTCGGTTACACATGCCCCCATGGCAATGTCTTTCGCAATCTGATTAACAAAGGAGGTAGTGAACTAATGAGTAAGAAGATGATTATGAATTTCAAACTTGATAAGCTGACAATGCCGTCTTAACTCATGAATGTGGTCCAAGATATAGGTAGCTTGGTCCTATTTCAAGGATGTGAGGAGATGCGTCCCGGCTTCATCATGAATTGGAAACTAGAAATGAGTAAGGAACGCCATAGAAAGAGTATTGAAATCTTGAAATATGCCACGAGGAAATTCAATATACCACTTAGAAATAGCTCCGATAAGAGTGCGCTGGAAGAGATGGAGCCGAACAGAGTCGTCCACCTAAGAATTGGAAGAACACCATAAATGGTATGTCATGACGTGAGCTTGGGGGTCTTCTCCAGACTTGCCCTCAAACTTGGGAAAATCTCCAGGAACCTTCGTTGGAACTGGAGGCCAAAAGGGATTATGAAGAATGGTATCATTTGTCAATTTGGACACATCTGGTAGCTCCAACGTAGCGAGGAAAGGTAATTGAGGATTAAACGGAATAGCAGGTCCGTGGTAAGGACAGTGGGCCTAGTGGGAACAGACGTAACAAAAGGCGTCGATGACAAGACAGGTGTCGTCGGCAACATACCTAAGGATGGAAGAACCAGACCCCTTGACGGAGTTGATGTTGCCATGGAGGCAATACTGGCCATAATCTGACCCAAAAACCTATATCCGGCTAGAAGCGACACCGATGGTGAAGATTGAGCAGGCTCTTGTTGGATGTCTTCCAAGAAGAGTTGGTATTTTTCATCAGAAACTGGAATACCCTCACTACCATTAGGACCAGACGAATCCATTTCTGAATCCACCGTAAGATCTTGCGAAAGAGTATGGGGGCTAGGAGGTATGATAGCAGCCAAAAAAGGTTATCCCGATGTAAGGGGGGGAAATGTTCCCCAACCCCAAATCCAAACCAAGCATTTGAAAGAGGCCAATGGAGCTCAACTGGTTCTCCAAAGGGATACTCTGACTGGATGACAGGCTATTGAAGCTCGGCAGAGCCAAATATTTGAGAAGTTTCAGATGAATTGTCCGAAAAGGACTGCCAGTAGATGAAACTAATGGTTCCACCACTATGACTGTAGCACACCAGAAAAGCGAAAAAGATCAAAAATGAAGACTCTTGGATCAAGACCAATGCAAACAAAAATAGGCCAAGTAATCAATATTTAATGGGCATGTAATTGTAGGTAGTTTATTTTACCACATTGAAAACAAAATTTTGTTGTTTCATGTTTTAGGAGTCAAGAAACAATCAAAGATGACTGTAGTCTCTTTCAGTTTTAAGCGAGTGCCAAAGGAAAAGTGCTCGATCATCTTTTGAAATTTATGGAGTCAGTAAATATCAAAAATGACTGCTCAGGTAGTCTAGGTAAAAGGGTGTACCAGGTTACCATGAACTACCATACACACCTTGGTTATAAAATGAAAGAAGAATCAACCAAGGACTTGACCTACGTGCAGGTAGTCTCCCCGAATGTTGTGTTTGGTGTGTCACGGTTACAAGGCGGTAGACTCAGCTTCCTATGGAGAAAAGGATTGCAACATATAGGGGTCTCCCTTTATATACTCGACGGTATGGGGAGCACAAGTCCATACTAGCACTATCTGAAGCCAGATGGCGAGCGACAACTGCTAGGTTTTAAGATGCCAGAACACATCTCTAACTTGTACCACTAAATGTTTCATTAAGTTTCAATGTTGCCTTAGGCTAATTGAATAAATTTAAATTTGATCTGTATTTATGTTTCAATTCCAAGGTCCTACCAAATGTTGGATCTCACAAATTCCTGAATGCAAGCTACATGCCATAAAATACCATTTCATTCAATGAAGAGCTATCTACGAGAAGGTTAGGAGTTTCAAGCGATAGCAAATAATGAGAACACAAAGAAGTATTCACTATAGAACCTGATGCAAACTAATGAGAACAATAAATCTTTCCTAGAATGCGGAATGCTAGTTATGCGAAATATTTTCCAATTCTACGATGCAAACAAAAAATGCAAGCAGAAGATATATTTTTTATTTTTTCAATGTGATAGAGAAAAAATTGCACTAAATAACATGAAAAACGAATCTCCACACTAGTTCAAGAATGCTAATGCAAGAGTCGAAGAGAAACAATTCAATCAAATCACAAGCAAACACAACAAAGACTCAAACCGGTGTCACAATTTCTCAAATCAAGGAAGGATGTTGAAAAAGACCCATACAAGAAATGTGATCTATGCTTGGAGTGACAGGAAGCAAAACTGAATGAAAGAGACAAGACTCACTCAAGACTCATTTAACCAAAAGCAACCACTCAAAACAGATTTGGGGAGCTGAATGCAATCAAGCAAATAACGAAGGTGACCGCGAAACAAGAGTCCCAAAATCCTATAGGAGGCTCACCATGTCAAATCAATAGAAAGCCCTAAAGCCATGATGCTGAAAGAAATGGACACAAAACTAAAGGAAGAAGGCTTATCACAGTCACAAACAAACCCAAAGCATTCAAATCAAGTCAAGAAAACACCCAGAGACACTAAAATGGACCAAAAACTCTAAACACAAGGAAAACCCTAGCACCTACAGGATTTGGCGTGACTGTCTAGTTGTAATCTGTGCCAGACAGGGGATGGCGTGGGTGATAAAATAGTAACACACGCCAGTGGGCATGACTGTCAGGCTGGAAACCACACCAATCAAGCCAACCTTGGAAAGATGACAATTTGGAAAAACAGAGGTCAAATTTGATCCTTTGGGGCTGAACAGGGGCCTAATACTCAGTAAAACAATCCATAAAATGCAAGCTAAGCAAGCAAAGACCAAGAATAAGATCTAAAAGATGAAAGAAAAAATTGCACTGATCCCCAATAGAGTTTCCAATTTGTTGGTGAGGTAAATCCCCTCTGCAGATAGAGCCGATCCCACTAGCCCTAGAGTGGGTCTAGCCACAAACAAGGCATGCTATGACATCAATTCCTAGTTATGAATGGGAAAATAGTTGGTAGATCATTTACCGTATGCCTTGCACTGTTGTGTCGTCCGGAAGAATGGCTGCCTCTCGCTCCTGATTCGATAGTTCACGATCTGCTTGTTCTCATGCCCGGATACCTGTACATACACAAGAAATGAAGATGATACACAACATACTATTCCACATTCCTAACTATCAGTCAGTCTAAGAAGACTAAATCAAATGCATCAAATAAACATAACATAGAGATGGAATCAATATCATAGTCGAGTATATTAAATTAAAGAAGGAAGAGTACAACCAGGCTTCAACGCTACAATCTCCTCTAGCAGGGTTCCAGCGGAGCACGTCTCACAAAGCTTGTCAAGAATTCAGACAGGGCTTTGTGTACGGGATGCTCCTTAGTTCGACCTTCTCTATAGTGATTACTCAGCAATAATATCTCTTCTCCAAGTCAAGCTTCTTGGATATATGTTCAGCTAGCTATTGTAAAGGGAGAAGGCTTTTTTATATAGAGGGAAAAGGAGAGGTTAGGATTCCTATAATCATGGGGGGATTCCTATCCTCCAAGAATGTTCCATCAACCATTTCCTAAAGGAAGATATCCATGGCTTATCGAGTTTAACCACTTGCAATGAGTCATTCCTGAGGTGGTTAAAGGAAACTTTCACCCCCAATTGGTTAAAAAACATTCCAAAAAATGCTAGCGCAGTCACAACAAAGAGACAGAGTGCCAGCTGACACGGGGTCTAGTGCAAATCTTCCCCATTGGCATGAGTGGTGAACTGGCTACCAGCGCCAATGCCAAAACATAGGTTTTTTGGTGCTTTCTGAGGAAATGTTCAATAGGAGGAATCATGTCCTTATGTAGAACGATGCAAAGAATGTATTTGTAGAGTTTGACACTACTCATAGGTCATGGAAAAGACCCTCCAATATGCGAGGCGATGGATTGCAGGGACGGTGACAAAATGTTGTGTAACAAGGTGCCTTTCCAATTAATTTCCCCTTGGGATGTGATAAGACATTTGTGGTAAAACATATAAAAACATGAAATAATATTTTCAATAGTGTATAACAAGAACCTAGAGCAACATTACCCGTGACTTTTCTTTTCCAAACATGGAAATTTGTATATCATAGTTTTTAAATAAATATTTTTCTTATTATTACATATGTTTTTATACATTGGTAACGAATCACTAATATTTTACAATGTTTTGTATTTTTTAAGAAGATTAATCAATAATTTTCAATACTTTATAACCTAGTGAAAAATTTGCCAATATTTAAGAAATTTTTATAATTTAGTGAAATATTCGCCAAAAAATTATATATGTATATTATATTAATGAAAAAATAGCCGATACATTTTTCTATATACATTGGGGATTCACCCATTTATTATACATATAAATTTAGGGGGTTTCTTAAAATTTTCCTTGAGTTACCCAATAATCCTTAACCAACTAAGTTTTAACCACTGACCACTAACTTCTAATGCTTAAAATTACTAATCCTCTAACAACTAACCCATTAATTATCAAATCTTAACTTTTTAAACTTCCTCTTCTTAATCATAATTCAATTTATGTTGGTTCATCTAATATATATTATTAAATAATGAACATAGATGTGAAAGAATCAAACTTTATTATATATATTATGAACACCACTATAGAATCTCATTTCATTAATCTACTGGAGTAATCTAAATGTTTTTGCCATTTTTGTGACAATTAAAGGATATATTTTTTTGGCAAAATCATCTATTTAAGTTGTTTAAAATGGTTTTTAGTTTATAAATGGCTTCAAAACCCTAAAAAAACCCTTGTAACACATAATTTTTGTAGATTACATCATCTAAACCTAATATTTCAAAGAAACTCTCACTAGATTTAAGTCAAAAATGAATAGAAAAGTCAATACTCGGAAAAAGGAAAATAGGTGTAACAATTAGACTACTCCTTAATCTACAGATATCCATAATTGAATGATGGTTCCCATTTATTTATTTATTTTCTCATTGAGGAACTGAGACATATCTCCCCACCACTTAATGAAATCATTCCCCTCAAATAGTTGTTTATCATTGATCTTAAAGAAATGTTAGACCTTTATTTACTAGTTAAAATTCAATGTGGAAAAAACTCAAATAAACCATTAAGTTGTCCATTTCATTTAGTGTTGCAGTTTGATAAAAGTATCAATTAATTATTTAAAGTTTTTTTTATGTGTATATTATAATCAATTTTACTTGAAATTCAAAAAAAAAAAATTACAATTTTTTTTGGACTAGTAAGTTTATGTTGTATAATATACATAATACAAGAATTTTAGATATTTTTTCACATATTAAATTTATTTATGTATTCTAAAATATATTTTAAATAATAAAAAATCACAAAAATCTATGACTAAAAATATATATTAAATAATTAAACCCTTTAATAATGAAATATTGATTTAAAGATCTTTATTGATGTGGCTGAGATTCAAAGCCCATGAATAATGGAATTGAAACTATGATCTTCCTCATGTGGTGTGAAAAATACATCTATAGTAACTCCTTTGAGCTTTTGAATTCCATTTCCCATTTATGGAAATTTATGATTTGATGTTTGAATAGACCCTATTTTCTATGATCCATTGGGTTGAAATTAAGCAAGGATGCATTGCATTTGGCATACCTGACGCATAAATGGTATCTCTCTGTTTCTTTTAGTCTGTACAAATATAAGTATAATCACACTTTAAGCTGTCATCTCTCGCTCGAATGAATACCTCTATTCGTTTACCTTGCTTCAATATAAAAAAAAACGATTTCAAAACAAATTTGATATAAAACACAAAGTCCATAAAATAGAAAATATGTGGTTGACTAATCAGTTTGCATCTTTGAAGCTCTATGTAGCCGCATTATAGGTGCCTTCTAAATAATCATCTGGAATGTTCAATATAGGTGTCCAAAAAACCCACGTTCCATCCATATTCATCTCACTTGTTACAAATTCTTCATAGCTTGTTTCGTGTGTCCCTTGGTCTCACAAATTTTCTGTTACAAATTCTTCTACAGAGCTTGTTTTCTGTGTCCCTTGGGCTCACAAATTTACTGTTACAACTTCTTCACAACTTCTTTCTTTTGTCCTTGATCTCACAAATTTATCTTTTGAGCTTGTTTCGTGTGTTGCTTCGTCTCATAAGATTGTCCACCACCAATAAATGAGTCTATTATATTTAAGATTTTTATATTGTTTCAAAGCTTTAGATACAATAAGCACAAAGTTTCGGATATAGTAAGCACAAGAACAAAGAAAAAAACTAAACTTTGTTGGGAGTTTATTTTCTTTCTTCTTTTGTTTTATTTTTTGAGTTTTGGTTTAACACGATAAAAAGTGAAAACAAAATAGTACAGATAAGATGCGAAGTTATAATGGAATGAAGGATTCAATGGGTTCATCAACATTTTGCAGCAAGCGTCATGGGAGGAACATGTATTTAATGTTTTTTTGTTTGATATATAAATTTATACATGTGTGTTTTAGAATAATTTGTTGCTTTTTCAATGACCAGGAAACTATGTAGTGATCTCATTTTTATTTTATTTTTCAAAAAATATATAAATATCAATGATTTTTTTCATATTTACATAGCTGGCATTAGAAAATATTCTTGCGGGATGACCTGTAAGAAGAGAGGCAGGAAATATTCAAGTGAAAGGAGTTGTAAAAAGAGAGAGGGCCAAATATTATTAGTTTGAAATATTATTATTGTCTTTTTTTTAGATGAAAATACAAAAAAGATAGAAAAATCTAATAGGATTCAATGTCTGCTAACAATCGTGGAGGGATCAGAATTCCTTGCCTGATTGCAGATGTTTTTTTATGTACCAAATTGAGGGCTAGCGTTTTATTTAGTGGCATGAGGAGGCATCTTTTCCAGTGTCCCTTGTTCATTACCCTTAAATAGATGGCTGAAGTCGGTTGTAAGAAATGAAGTGGAAGAGATTAGAATCTTTGTTTACAAATGAAACTCCTAAATATGGAGGCTGCTAACTGTAGAAAAGATAAAAACCAAGCGGTGGTGGTGTTGCTCTTCTACAACCAAGATCGGCCGAGGAATAATAAATGAAATAAGTGTGCATGGGTTACTAGAGTTATTCTCAATATTTGCAGAGAATGTGAAATACATGGACTCTGTGAATAAGCAAGATCTAAAATACACACTTGGACTAAATAAGTTTTCAGATATGAGTAATGAAGAATTCACAACACATATATTAATGAA
This sequence comes from Pinus albicaulis, assembly GCA_034641835.2. NCBI lineage: Eukaryota > Viridiplantae > Streptophyta > Pinopsida > Pinales > Pinaceae > Pinus > Pinus albicaulis. The sequence continues at coordinate 808,505,573 of CM076578.1, read as the reverse complement.
GAGGAATGGGAATCCATTAATGCGCAAAAATTCCAGAGTAGTGAAGAGACGTAGTGGATCATTCATGGACCCAAATTCAAATGGATCATTCATGAACTTGCCAGTGTATGTTGATTGGTCACAAGCTGGAACGGTACAAAAGAAAAGGAATATTCATACTTACTCTTGAACGATGTCATTTCACATCTGTGAAGGAGGTTGTAGATCTCGCACGGAAAAATTCTCTCGCTGGACAATCTGTATCCCAAGAAGAATTCTTTTCATCGACTAGGAGGTTATCTGAATGCTTTCGTGCATATCTTCCTGACATCTAAACGTTTGGAGCATATTTCCTCTTCACGGGGGAGGGGAGTTCACAGATGCCCCTCTTTCAAAACTCAGAGATGAATGCAGAGCTCTAAATGTATAACTATGGTGAGATTACCATAGATGGATATGGTGGCAGGTGTATATTTTGAAGTGTGACAGGTGTATTTGTTTGGAATGCGGTAGGTGTATTTTTAAGAGCTCCACCCTATGGGCTCCACCACAGGTAGTCGATACTTTCGGTAGAATTAACGAAGTGAAATCGAAAATTTGAAAGAATAAAACTTTGGATAAAGGCAACCTAGGTGAAAACCTAGGTGAATGTGGAATTTGGATCAAATCAATCAAGCGAATTGAAAAACAATGAGCCTACAATAAGACTCCCAATGTAAATGGCCAATGAAAAACCTAGAAAAATTAATTAAATAATTTGAATTATCCATTTTTATTCACAAATTTGGTTAAAGTAGGTGATGGCCTTTGATATTTTAAAATTCAAATGAACTTAATTCAAGGTCAAAGAGATATTGATCACTACAGGAGTTGTATATCGATGCAACATAATAGCCCGGACGACAGTTTTTTGCCAGAATCTTGTAAAAAACATTTCAAAAAATCAAGTAGTTGGAATGTTTGAATTACATTCTTTTATGGTGGGAATCGATTCAGCACCATCAAAAACCCTTAGGGCAGCCAAAATACTAAAGTTTAATGATTGTAACCTAGATTTTCAAAAAACATTACCAGAAATTTTCATTATCTTACCAGAATTTCTGAGTTATTCTTTGGGTTTTTTTAAACTACGACATCGCTATATACCTGCTACCTCTTGCAGGTATAATAAGTAATATGTGGGCTCTCAACCAAATTATTAGTTGCCTCTATTAACTTTGTTGGTTTAATCTCATCTCTACTTTTTAATCTTTATTTCATTGAAACACTCCGAGAAATTAATAACAAGTTGGTGAATTTATAGAAAAGGTTAGCCAAAGTTAAGGCATGTCCTCTCATGATCTAATTTGTGTAAAACGGTTAGGAAAATTTAAGGCATGTCCTCTCGTGATCTAATTTGTGTAAAAGGGTTAGCCAAAGTTAAGGCATGTCCTCTCATGATCTAATTTGTGTAGAGGTAAAGTTAGAGGAAGGCCTTTGTGAAAGGCTTAGAATTAAAATTGAATAATTGGACCCATGCACATTAGTTGGAATAATAGAAATACATTTTCAAGTGAATTTCAAGAGTATAAAAATTTTGAAAAAAAAAATGTAATATATATATATATATATATCTTCAAGCTTTGTAAGAAGAAAGAACAATTTTAAATAGTACACAAATTATTGAATTGAACAAATGGCATATTTTGCTACATGGGATGTTTTCTTTACTGTAAAATTTGATATAAAGTATGAAATATCAACTGTGAGACTAAAATGCTTGTTTTAAAAAACTATAAACATTAACAATATAAACATAAAAATATAGAGAAGACTTAATGTAGGTAACATTATCAAATGGTCCTTATGCAAGGAATCACTCCACAAACCATATTTGTTAGAAAAAAAGTATATTGAGCATATGTAGTGAGTATCTTTAAGGCCCTATGCTAATTACCCTTACTATTATATTATTTCCGATTAGCTACCGAGTGATATTTTTTTATATTGTTTCCTATTAGCTACCTAGTGAGTCTTTTTATTACGAGTTAACTACCAAGTGGACATATTCCATGATTATGACCATTTTGCATTCATTGTCCTATTAGGTACATTGCTAGATACCCCATATTATTCTCCATATTTTCCTCAATGATCCAAATCTTCGGGTCTAAGATTTGGGAAGCTTGAATGTCGCAAGCGAGGAGGAGAGAAGAAAAATATTCCATGATACTCTTCTCAATAATGCACACATTGACTACACCCCAACATATGAAAAGAAATTGATAGAACCTAACACTTAGTTAAATGAAAGAAAACTTTGTAGATCTACATCTTGAAGGTTGAATCTATCTTTTTTCTGAAAGGTGAGGCCCAATATTTATAGATTTTTTACAAGCCCTACTAGGGTTACATATTATTAAATACCATGGTTGAATACCATGGGTGACTACCATGGGTGACTACCATGGGTGGATATTTCTTCCTCATTGCATCAAGTTCCCTCATTAAAAGCTTCTATTGAATTTGGTTCCTAGTGAGCCACTCACCTTGATGAAGAAGATGGGAAATAATGACAAGAAGGTTTTTTTTTCTTTTGATAAACCCATAACCATGGGTTTGTGGATGACCCATAACCGAATTTATTTGAAGATAATGATTTTGTGAGGTTAACTAATAACCATGGGTTTGTATATGACCCATAACCAAGTGATCACAATGTGTTAGTTGCCAATGATGACAAAGACTTTTTGTGGTTGAAACATAATCGTGAGGTAGTGGATGACCCGAAAACGAGTTGGAGATAAAAAAATATTAGAGAAAGTTTGTGTGTGATATACCCAAAACCAACTATGGACCAACTTTGATACTTATAGTATATTCCCCAACAAATGGACTTCAAGAGTGCCAAAAGGAGGTCGAATATTTTTTCAAAATTTTGACCCCGGAATTTGCTTTAATCTACAGATGAATATGCTCCTATCACTGTTGGAGGCCCACATTATCAAATACCGCAAGGAGGAATTAGTTGCATTCAATAGATTCAATAAACTGGATGACAACATAGAAATATTTGAAGAACCAAATCCCACTTGTCTTTAATTCCAACCCATATTGACAAAATCCATATGGCCAGCTACGTAAGGCTCAAAATGAACCTAAATACCCACCATACCTTTATCTAAAAATTTACAATACTATATATATTTATGGGAGATACCATTTCAAAACATGCACTTTGAATGGTTTAAGAATTGATCATAAAAAACTTTCCTTTCAAAACATTCTATGGCAATATCTGTCCAATTCCACTCCAAGAGGAATTCAAATTCTGAAGGCTAGGAAGATAGGGAATTCCTCTCATTGCAATAAAGAATATATCCATTAATTATGAACAACACATATACCATTTGGATTTATGATGAAAAATAAATCTCTATGAAGCCCTTTGGTGGGTTTATTGCATCCATTGTTGGAACAACAACATTTTTTCCAAGGAACATTAACTCGATGAATGAATGAATGAGTTTTCAAAAGTCAATGGTCAATAATTACAATGAGAGGCACTCTTTGGCCAGTATGGAAGAGATATTTCCCTATCATATCATCTTATGTTATGTAAACATTTTTCCTTAGAAAATTTACATAAAAATAAATTAATAATAATAATAAACTAAAAAAAAAGGAGCAAATATTTACATAATTAAAATGATAGAAATTAAAAAATTTATAATTAATATTTATCATTTTAACTATATAATTACAAAGTTAAATAAATTAAATTACGGTCTAGGTTTTTCTCATGGTATTTTATTTAAGAATTATAAGTTTAACTATATAATCATAAAGTTAAATAAATTAAATTACAGAAATCAAAATTTTCACACCCCATGGATTCTCCCATGGTTTTGACAACCCATGGTATTATTATTTAGCCCATGACAAACCAGATTTTTTTAGAAATTAATCGTAAATTCAACACTGCTCATGTAATGTTCTAAAACATAAGACTCAAATCTACTCTACTCATATATGGAAATCAATTCATGATTGGGAAGCAATATCAAAAGCATGCATCATTATTCAACACACATACACGAGGATATATATAGGGAAAAGTGACTTCTCAAAACCACTTCCTATATGTATTGTATTAGTCAGAAAATAGAGAAGTAATACAATGCTTGCTCAAGCCTAAGAAACCTATGCACAAATATAATCTATCTCACAGCCTCATAGAATGACTCTAGCCAATACTTAGCTAATTTTTCCACCTTCGAAGCTCCTATTCACTTTTGTTTTTCCTTCATAATTGGCCCCTTTTATTTAGCGAAATTCCTCATCCAAAATTGTGCAATCCCTATAGGCCCTTCTTTGACTGCATGAACCACTTGTACAACTTGGATAATTATACAAATGATAGTACGCTTCCCTTGAACTCTAATCTCAACTGGGTAACTCATATTTCATGCATGCCTGAGTTAATTATGGTTTGTTTATCAGTTAAATGGATGAAAACTAAAGGTTCATCGAACTGCTAGACCTCCTACTAGTTCCTCCAACAATTGGAACTAGTTCAACTAACATTATCTCAATTTAACTGAATTGAATTGTTACAACTAAAATTAAACTCAACCTCGACTCCTAATATTTAGGAATCACCCTACAAAACTCAATTTAGGTCCTCAACTCAAATTAACTAAGATAAGCGAGTGATAAAAGCTTAGTTAACTAATTCAGGTTGTCTTAGGATGTGGAATTTCAATTTTCTCCTAATTAAATTCAAGGGAAAATTAAATCACTTGCTATCATTTTTCATCACTCCTTCTTATCAAGAAATGGATTCACATATACCCTGATCCAACACCTTTGGAATGTAATTCATGAATTACTTCTCATTTTTTTTGTTGCTACTGCAACATCTACAAGTGAAAAGCATAAAAAATAATCACTAAATCAATTTGCAATTATCTAGTGGAAAAACTGTGTTGCTACTGACTCTGCTACTGACCCTCCTACTCTGCATTCAAAATTTATCTGCACTCCTCAGTATATTACTAGAATCGATCCTCCTGCTACTGAATATTGTGGGCCCCCATAGCAAGGTAACGATCCATGAGATAAAAACACCTCAATGGACCCCACCCAAATTTCTGCAACTCTAGGGACTATTTCTTCACATTGTCCCGCCTCACACGTGGAGGTATGGTTGCATGTGATCCCTCTGCACACTTTACTCAAAATATCTCCTTATTGGAGGTCTCTGCTTGAGTGGATGTTTCCACTCTGTCTCCTCTCTACTTCTCCAATTGTGATTTCTACACAACTTGTTGAGGATTCTTCTCAGGCTCCATTTTGAGAGGTAAATCATGCTCCCTCTCAACCACCAAGTCTTTAGCCTTTTCCTTGATCCTCAAGGATTTACATGCATCTTCTACCTCAGGTTCATATAAGTTCTTAACTCACACACGGATCTGATTCATATGTCTCATGGTGATGTGTTTAAGGAAAAACTTCCCTTTTCTAAATATGACATTGTAGCCACGGTCTTCCAATACCATGACGTAAACAATATTCTTCTTTAGACCCAATACAAAAATCACATCCTTCATCCTGAGAGGGGATCCAAAATCCCTTTGAAAATTAATTGTACCGATACTAGTCGCGCTATACCTCCCATCATCTCCAAACTCAATATTCTTCTTGAGGTGTTTCTCCTCCAAGTCATTGAAGAAATATCTATTCCCCATCATATGGAATGAGGCACTGTTGTTGAGATACCACATGCTTCCCATTGTTGTTCTTTCCATGCATATAATGAGAGTAAAATAAATCTCGAATTTTGAAGCTAGAGCTTCACTTGCAACTGCTATTGCAGGCTCCTTCTTAGTTTCCTTCTTCTATGGACATTTTGTGGCATAGTGCCTAAATTCATGATAGTGAAAGCACTTGATACTTGACAAGTATTTCTTCTTTCCCTCCTCACATTGGGACTTATTTCCCTTGGATTTATTTCCTTTTATAATTAATGCAAGGTCCTCTTCCTATTCTTTGGATGAGGTCCCATCTCTGCTATCCTGCCTTATTTCTTACTGCACTAAATCAAACCATAACTGCTCCCAAATTGGTAGTTTGTCTCTACCATTCGCAAAATATTGATAATTTTTCCAACTCTTGGGAAGACCCAACAAAGCTAGAGCTACCAAATATTCTTCTAGAATAGTCACACCAACCCACCAAGTTCATCACGACACTGTGTTAATTTAATCAGATATTGCGGCATTGATTCATCCTTTTTCATTTTGATGGTTTGAAGCTTGTCCTTGAGTGTCAGATTCATGTGGTAATTATTATTCTAAAAAAAAATTCTCAGTATCTTCCACATCACGAATGGAGTTTCTTTCCCAAGGATATTCAAGACAATATGATCTTGAACTCCCTCTAATATGATCCTCCTCGCTTTAGCCACATCCTTCTTCCACTCAGCGAGATCATGGGAATCATATGCTAGGGTGTTTACTCCATCGATCTTCATGTAATCTAATATCCCATTGTAATCCAATACTGCCTCCATGCAGATCTTCCATGCCACAAAATTTGTGGTTCCTTTCAAAGCATAATCGAGTCTAAGTTCGATGGAAGTCATCCTCTCAGTCCCGGGGAAAACCTGCAGCACTAATCTTGAAATTAAAACCTCCTACAAAGAAAACTTCAAATTATCTTCTCTACTTTGAATCTAGATCCTATATTGTGTATAAATTAATTGTAGATTCAATATTTCTCATGTAATGTTCTAAAACATAAGACTTAAATCTACTCTACTCATATGTGAAAATCAATTCACGATTGAGAAGCAATATCAAAAGCATGCATCATGATTCAACACACATACATGAGGATATATCTAGGGTAAATAAATTGACTAAAACCCCTTCCTATCTATACTGTATTAGTCAAAAATAGGGAATTAATATAATTCTTTCTTAAGCCTGAGCAATGTCTGCACAAGCATAATCTATCTCATTGCCTCAAAGGCTGACTTTGGACAATACTTAGCCTATTTTCTTTCCTTCTAATCTCCTATTTCCTTGTGTTGTTTCCTTGGGAATTATCCCTTATTATTTTGGGAAATTCCTCATCCATAACTGTGCAATCCCTATAGTTCCTTCTTTAACGGCATGCACCACATGTACAACTTAGATAATTATGCAAATGATAGTACATTGCCCTTGAACTCCAATCTCAACCGAGAAACCCATATTTCATGGATGCATGAGTTAATTACGACTGATTTATCATTTATCTGGTTGAATACTGAAGTTTCACCCCACTGCTAGACCTTCTACTAGTTCCTCTAATAGTTGGAACTAGTTTAAGTGACCTTAACTCAATTTAACTAAATTAAATTGTTACAACTGTAATTAAACTCAACCTAGACTCGTAAAATTTAGGAATCACTCTACAGAACTCAAGTTGGGCCCTCAACTCGAATTAACTAAGTTAACTGAATGATAATGACTCATTTAACTCATTCAAGTTGTCCTAGGATGTGGAATTTCGATTTTATCCTATTTTATTTCAAGAGAAAATTAAATGAGGATTTTCTTGCTGCCATTTTTAAATAATTTTCACACCCCATGGATTTTATTGCTGCCATTTTTCAATACTTTTCACACCCCATGGATTTTATTATTGCTATTTTTCAATAATTTTCACACGGCATGGAATTTCCCCCATTTTTTCTAACCCACGGATGGTTTTGATAATCCATAGTTTAAATAAGAGGCAAAAATCTTTGTGTAATTAAAATTAAAAAAAAAACAATTTATTAATTATAATTTAAAGTATATAATTATAATTTAAATAAGTTGAATTATGGGACTCCTGGTTTTTCCCCTGATATTCTTCTTTAATGTAGCTTATTTAATAATTAAAATTTAACTATAAATCATAAAGTTAAATAACTAAAGAAATCCAAATTTGCACATCCATGTTTTTTCCCATGGTTTTGACAATCCACAATTTCTCCCATGGTACTCTTCTTTAACTATCATACTCCAAGTCTTGAAAACCGAGGATTCATGTTGATAACCCATAGTTTAAATAAGAGAAAAAATTATTTGCATAATTATAGTTCTAAAAGTAAAATTAATAATTATAATTTTAACTATATAATTATAAAGTTAAATAAATTAAATGATGGGACTCGAGTGTTTCCCATGGTATTCTTCTTTAATGTAGCCTATTTAATAGCTATAATTTTAACTATATAATCATAAAGTTAAATAAATTAAACAATAGAACAACCCATGTTTTCTCCCATGGTATTATTCTTTAACTATCGGACTCCCAGTTTTGAAAACTCACTTGATAACCCATAGATTTTCCCATGGTATTATTCTTAAATGTAACATATCTGAAGGCATAAAATTTCAATGAATTTTACTTTTATTCAAACAAAGAAATTTCATTTTAAATATATATTTTTTAATTAAAAAAATTAAACCAAGAATTCAGACAACTTTGGAGGAAGGTCGTGGAGGGACATGTTTAGTCACAAAACGCGTACATTAGCCACATGTTTTAGAACTTGTACTTCAGCTACATATTTTAGGTTTTTCTGGAGGCATGTTTTCGGTGACATTTTTATTTTTCTCTGGTTCCATGCACTTCTTTAGTGTTTTCCTATTTCTTATCTTCTGCAAACAAGTTCATCATTGTTGTATGAGGCTAGTTTAGGGGAGTTTAGCTGGTTATACCATCTTAAAATTGCAATGTATTTTCCTAGAATTCTTGAGAAGGGTTCCATTCTCCTTTTCTATTTTTTGACATTTTTTAGGACTTCTTGTTTTCTTGCAATCATCACCTGGTATCTAGGGTTTGACCTTTGATGTTCATCCATTTTCAACCATTTTTTTCTCATTATTGTGAAGGCTTGTGAGACCTTTCCACATGACCTCATTCCAGGTCGTCTCACAAACTAGAAAAATGAGATTTTTGTGGCTTAAATTCAAGGTAAAGAAGGGGAAATGAAATAAATGTGAAGGCAGAGATAATGATGATGAAGGAACCAATGCTTTTTTTAGAGATTCATTTTTAGTGCTTCACATATTCCTGCTGATTTAAAATTGCGACCATGGGTTTGCAAGACATATTTGTGTTGGAATCAAGTCATAGGATTGACATTTTTGAAGTGATATGGATGAATTCCCTAGTGAAAAATGCACATATTGTGAGTTCTAAGTCATTTCAGACCTACCTTCATCTACTTCCCATACTAGGATTTTTGGACCTTGCTTTCCATGGAGCATAACCTTCTATGATACCCTTGATCCAAATCTTAGGGCTAAGATACATGCATCTTGAATGTCGTGGGCAAGGAGGAGAGAAAAAAAAATATTCCAATATATTCTTCTCAGCAATGCACACACTCACTACACCCCAACATATGAAAATTAAGAGATAGAACCCAACATTTTATTTAATAAATGAAAGAAAACCTTGTATATTTACATCTTAAAGACTGAATCTATCTGTTTTATGAAAGGTGAGGCTTGATATTTATAGCTTTTTTATGGTTCCTCCTTTAGTTACATGTTATTAAATACCATGTGTGTCTACCATGGGTAGATATCATGGGTAAATATCATGGGTGGATACCACTTCAAATCACTCAAAAAAAATATCAAGAGGAGAGAAGTGACAAATATTTTCTTAGTTAAACTAAAAAAGAAAATATCAATATGACTAATTCCTAAAAAATATTGCGACAACCCCAACCTGAATTTTTTCATGAAAAATTTAATGTAAATATTTTTACAGAATATATTAAAATGGGCCAAGTCAAAGGGACATGGATTCCAGAGCTCAAGAGGCTTCTTTCTTGGTATATGTAAGGTTTCCTTATGTAGGAAATATGCACTATTTAGATAGCCATTCAAGGATAGTTGGTGTGCCTTTAATAAACATGTTATTTAATTAAACTGGGCTGGAAAGAGAAGTACATAGACCAATGTTTATTGAAGAACCACAACAAGGAAAAATAACAATAAATTTATGAATACTAGACATTGCAAGGAAAGAAGGACATGGAAGTCAATCCATGCTCAGAAAAGTAAAATAACAGAGGAAAAATAATGGATTTGACCTCATGGAGGGAAGGATTGACTCACTTATTCATGAAGAAATATTTAACCCATTTGAGCAACATCCAATAGATAACAACACATAGGAGAAGAGAAGAACAATGATTGTTGAAGAGAAGAGAAGACAATGAAAAAGGTTTGACATGACTGACATGAACATAGTCTTTCCTTAGTGAGGAGAAATTCCTCTCAAGTAAGTGTAAAGCCAAAGGGTGGAGATGGTTTTCTCTGCGTTCCCTTTATCGTGTGGGTGGAGGATTATGTCCTTTGATTCTTGGAGGGAGGACCTATGAGGCATGTCTTGTTGTGAATTTGTAGTGGGTTTTGGATTCCCTAGAGTAGGTGGAACCACTATGATCGGGGGAAGACTTTCTTGTTTAGATTCCCTTGAAATTATTTGTTGGAGGACGTTGGCCTCTATATTCCTAGTTTGTGCTTGGGTGGAGAAAAATTCTTTGGATTCCTAATGTGTTTGATTTTTTTCCATTGGGTAGTTGTAGGGTGAAGGCACATGGAATCTAGATTCCCTGTGTATTTTTTGACTACTGAGAGGCAAGTGGGTGGATGAAATAGGCCCTTTGGATTCCTTGTTTCAACTTCCAGTTGGTGTTTCAATCCCTTAAGAAATCTCCCTAGTCTCTGGAATCTACCTCGGGGTGACAACTGTTAGTGAGCTTGGCTACAACTGTATATGGATGGCTGGAGAGTTCTTTTCTGTTAGAGTTCAACAACAGAAATATAAAATAAAATAAGACACACACAGCATTCAACCATGAAAAAACACAAATTTTAATGTGGTTCACCCAACCAATCTGGGCTACGTCCACCTAACAGGGCATCGGCAATCTCATTAATCAACTGCAAAAATACAATAGCAGAGTTTCTCATCTGCTCAGCTCTTCCTCACTACACATTCCTCATCATGCTCACTTGCCTCTACGGGCTTACATTTTATAGCTGTGAATGAAAACAAACTCACGAATTATCTCACAAAAAATATAGGATGCATTAACTCCTCATCAGAAACTGATGGAGCCAATGTAGCAAAAAATCCTATTGTTGTCACCTACATGAGATTTTTCTCCAAATTTAATTAAAAAATAAGAATAAAATCTCAACAATCTCCACCTTGACAACAATTAGCCTGATACCCTGTTTCATTATTATTTTTATCTTTTCTGCAAGCCAAGAGAAGCCAGACACCATCGTACTTCTCTAACAAAACTTGTTTCATGAACATGACTGCACAGTTTTTCTTTGTATGCACCTTTTCAAGAGAGACTCCCCTTTCAGTGATAACCTGTCTTACAAAATGGTACTTGATAGGTATATGCTTTGATTTACTATGATAGGCCGGATTCTTAGCCAAATGAATTGCACTTTGACTATCACAAAATAACTTAATGTTGTCCTGTAACCTACCAAACTCACCAAACAAACCTTTCAACCAAACCGCTTCTTTGCAAGCATGTGAAGCAGCTATGTATTCTGCTTCTGTAGTGGATAAAGCAACAATGTTCTATAGCTTTGACATCCAGCTAATAGCTCCACCTGCAAGAGTAAAGACATACCCTGAAGTTGACCTTCTCTTATCCAAATCACCTGCAAAATCAGAATCAACATATCCACAAACATATTCACTGCTTCTATTATAAGTGATACAATAATCACTTGTGCCTCTCAGATACCGAAGCACCCATTTCACTGCTGACCAGTGTTCTTTTCCTGGATTTTCCATATACCTGCTGACAACCCCAACTGCATGTGAAATATCTGGTCGAGTAAAAACCATCGCATACATCAAACAACCTACTACATTGGCATATGGAATTCGAGACATATATTCCTTTTCTTCATTAGTGTTAGGACATAAACTTGAAGAAAGCTTAAAATAGGAAGCAAAAGGGACTGAAACAGGCTTCACATTGTTCATACCAAACCTCAAGAGTATCTTCTCAAGATACTTCTGTTGTGATAGCCACAACTTACCATTGCTCCTGTCTCTGAAAATCTCCATGCCCAAAATCTGTCTTGCTGCTCCTAGATCTTTCATATCAAACGTCCTAGCCATCTGAGCCTTTAACCTGTTGATCTCTGTTATGCTTTTTCTTGCTAAAAGCATATCGTCAACATACAACAATAAGACAATGAACATTCCATTACTCAATTTCTTAAAGTAAACACAATGATCATATTCACTTCTTATATAATTTTGACTCATCATGAAAGAATCAAATTTCTTGTACCACTGTCGAGGCGACTGCTTCAGACCATAAAATTATTTCTTGAGCCTGCAGACAAATTTTCTGTTGCGATTTTGAATAAACCCTTCCGGTTGTTCCATGTAAATTTCCTCATCTAAATCTCCATGTAAAAATGCAGTTTTAACATCTAGTTTCTGAAATTCTAAATCAAGTAAAGCAACTAATGCTAACACAATCCGAATTGAAACAATTTTTACAACTGGTGAAAATATCTCATGAAAGTCAATGCCAGCTTTCTGAGAAAAACCTTTCGTGACCAGCCTCGCTTTGTACCTGTCTTCTGTATCATCAACACCTTTCTTCAACTTGTAAATCCACTTACATCCCACAGTTTTCCTGTCTTTAGGAAGTTCCACCAGATCCCATGTGGCATTCTTGGCTAATGCCTTCATCTCATCCTTCATAGCCTCTTTCAACTTACCACTGTTAGAACCTTCTACAGCTTCCTGATAGCACAAAGGTTCATCATCGTTAGCAGTTAAAGAAACTGAAGTAACATAATCATCATACCTTCTAGGAAAACGTCTGATTCTTGTAGACCTCCTTAAAGATGTTTCTGGTACTTCTCCAATTTGCTGATTATTATCTGTAGGAACTTCTTCATGATCAGCATCTGAAACATGTTCATGATCTGCATCTGAAACTTGTTCATGATCTGAATCTGAAACTTGTTCATCTAGACTATTATCAGTATTTGAATTGGTTTCAAACTGAATGTGTTGAAGCTGAGGTACATTATCCTGTTTCAATTTATCATCTACATCTGGATTTTCAGGTGAGGAATCATTAAATTTAACATCTCTGTAAATGATGATCTTGTGATTAGTAGGATCCCACAACCTGTATCCCTTAGTCCCATCACCATATCCAACAAAGATATATCTTTTTGATTTAGGATCTAATTTAGAACGCTGATCTTTCGGAACTAGAGCATATGCATCAAAACCAAAAACTTTCAGTTTAGAATAATCACATGGATAACCTTTCCATACCTCTTGAGGAATTTTTCATCCTATCGCAGTTGATGGTGATCGATTTACCAAGTAACAAGCTGTAGAAACCACTTCTGTCCACAATTCCTTCTGCAAATTGGCGTTACTAAGCATACTTCTTGCTCTCTCTAAGAGGGTCCTGTTCATGCGTTCAGCAACTCCGTTTTGCTGAGGAGTATATACAGTGGTTTTATGTCTTTCGATCCCAGCATCCTTGCAATAATTATAAAATTCCTTTGAAGTAAACTCACCACCATTGTCAGTTCTTAAGAATTTAATGGTTCTTCCAGTGATGTTTTCAACTAATGCTCTAAACTGTTTGAAAACTGTGAATACATCATACTTCTTCTTTAACATGTAGACTCACACTTTTCTAGAGAAATCATCAATAAAAGATACAAAATATGACGATCCTCCATATGAGGTTTTAGGAGATGGACCCCAAACATTAGAATGGATATAATCAAGGACTCCCTTACTAGTATGTTTTCCCGTTTTAAACTTCTGCTTGCTTTGTTTTCCAAACAGACAATGTTTGCAGAAATCTAACTTAGAATATTTTAAACTAGGAAGTAACTTACGATCAGACAAAATTTTTAATCCTCTTTTGCTCAGATGGCCCAACCTTTGATGCCATAAATGAATAGAATTACTGTCGTTTTCAGATACTGTAGAAGCATGATCTGACTCTGTTCTTCCTTCTAACTGAAAAATATTTCCAACCTTCTTTGCTTTCATTACTAGTAAAATTCCTTTATAAACTTTCATTACTCCACCTTGAATAAAGGTTTTATATCCATTAGTGTCTAGTACTCCTAGTGAAATGAGGTTTTTTCTTAGTTCAGGTACGTGTCTTACATCAGTTAAAATTTTATTTGTCCCATCAAACATTTTAATCTGGATGCTTCCAATTCCCACAATATTACACGAGACATCATTTCCCATGTAAACAACTCCATCATTGATTGATTTATAAGTTTTAAACCACTCTCTATGAATGAACATGTGATTTGACGCACCAGAATCTAATAACCAATGTTGATCATGATTAGACACACCAACTGATAACACTTCATCACTCATACCTGAAATAGATGCCAAACCTATATCTGTTGTGTTTGCTTATTTCTTCTTTGTCGAAGAGTCTCCTTTCTTCTCTGTTTGTTGTCTCTTCCAACAATCCTTCTTCAAATGTCCCAATTTTCCACAAAACCAGCACTTTACCTTACTCTTCTTCCCTTTCAATTTTGAACGCGAGTTGTTGTGCTTACTGAAGCGTCTTTCTTTAGAACGACCTCTGACCATCATTGCTTCTGATGTAGAGGTTTCTGAATTTGACCTCTTCCTTGTTTCTTCGGACAACAAAGCTCCAACAACATCATCAAATTCAATGGTTTCTGATGAACTAAGACTTATAGAAGTAACAAAATGATCCCATGACTCGGGCAACGAGCATAATAAAGTTACAGCTTTATCTTCTGATTCAAATTTTACTTCTATACTTTCTAATTGCACCAAGAGAGTATTAAAGGTATTTAGATGATCAGTTATCGTCGTACCTTCCTTCATGTGCAAGCTGTACAAATGTCGCTGAAGAAGAATCCTATTGGTTAAGGATTTTGTCATGTACAGCTTTTCAAGCTTTGTCCACAAACCAGCAGCAGTTTTCTCTGACATGATGTTAAACAAAACATCATCCGCCAAACATAGTCGAATGCCACTCAGTGCTCTTTCATCTAGATCACTCCATTCATCATCTGTCATGGTGTAAGGCTGTTTGGATTTTCCCAACAGTGCCTTCACCATGCCTTGTTGCACGAGTAGATCATACATCTTCACTTTCCAAATCTCGAAGTTGTTTTTGCCATTGAACTTCTCGATCTCAAAACAGACACTTTGTGTTTTTGCCATTTTTAGTAGCTCGTGTCACAAAAATCTCCAATTTCAGAAGGAATTAGTTTTGATTAAAAAAGCATTTGCCTTAAAAAAAAATGTCCTTCTTCTTATAGAATGTCTTTCCTCTTAATACCATATGAAAATGGCATTAATATTACAAATCGATTTTAAAAAAAATGCCCTTGCCTTATAATATCATGGCATATTACAATTTAAAAATGATATATGATATAGTTATAATATCATATATAAATTCATTATGTTAAAATCTCAACAATCGACTTCTTAATACCATGATGTTAAAATCGACTTCTTCCTTTTTTTTTTAATACAAATGGCATTTAAAATAAAATAAAATAATTCAAATCGATTTATAATGAAAAAATCTACTTTTAATCAAAAAACTTAAACAACAGCGTTTCACTAATCCATATGGCAGCGTTTCAGCATTTAATTTTCTTGCACTATTTAAATCCATCAACCCATTTCAAATCCGCCTTCATACTTCACTTATATTGGCATTTAAAAAAAAAACAAAAATGAACCCAAAACTCACAGCATCTTATTGCGGCTCCCTTCTCCACTCAACTCACGGCGCTGCCTCAGTTCAACACTCGGCTTTCAACCCGAGGTAAACTCGGCTCTACGTAACAAATCTGGCATAGCAGCTTCGAACCCCGTTCACAACAATCTATCACAGCAGCTTACGTCCACGGCAAAAGGTCCATGTTCAACTACGTTGAACCAGACTCTGCAGTCCATGGTCAACGACTGTTCTATACGGCCTATGCGTCAGCGCTGTTAGTTCACGGCCTCTGCCTCTGCCTCAACGTTGTTCGTTCAATGGCTTTCATTGCTCACAGCTCCGGTCACAACTCACGGTACTGTGTTTTCACGTTGACCCGGAGTCACTGCTAGCTTTGTCTAGCTCTGATACCAAATGTTAGAGTTCAGCAGCAGAAATATGAAATCAAATAAGACACACACAGCATTCAACCATGAAAAAACACAAATTTTAACGTGGTTCACCCAACCAATCTGGGCTACGTCCACCTAACAGGGCATCGGAAATCTCATTAATCAACTGCAGAAATACAACATCAGAGTTTATCATCTGCTCAGCTCTTCCTCACTACACATTCCTCATCATGCTCACTTGCCTCTACGGGCTTACATTTTATAGATGTGAATGAAAACAAACTCATAAATTCTCTCACAACAAATATAGGATGCATTAACTCCTCATCAGAAACTGATGGAGCTAATGTAGCAACAAATCCTATTGTTGTCACCTACATGAGATTTTTCTCCAAATTTAGTTAAAAAATAAGAATAAAATCTCAACATTTTCCTAGTCTTAGTTGCCCTGAAAATTACAATATAAGTTCTCTTTCTAATTTTCTTGACTCATAATTCATCTATGTGTTTGCATTTATGGATTGAAATGTTGCTTATAATGTGATGAACATGAGTATAATGCATTTCTTATTTGAAATGTTATGTCTTATGAAATAGATAACTGTGTTATTGATATACATAATGAATAATATAATGTGACATGTTTAAGGGGATAATAATAGTTCATAAGAACAAGAACCAACCATTACAATATTTAATATACGAACTATTTTTATTACAAAGTATAATGGTATAATGATTACACTAGAGATATGATGTTGACAGGGCCTGTGTATAATGTGTTGAAGGTAATAGAATTAATACCTTACTACATCTTGTTATGGAAATGAGTTACTGTCAAGGATTATCTCCTCTAACATTAATAACCTGTGATCCTTACATGAAGGCTTCCTTAACCTTTCATTTTTGGCAACAGGAATTCTCACCCTAGGGGGACTCGTGTTGATGATTGTGTGTCACAACTAATAGCCAAATGCCATTGAAACTCTTGAGTGGTGACATGGAGCTGCTTGTAGGCTTGCTTTGGAGCATGGAGCTCCTGGCATGTAGCACGAGAGTTGGATGTCCTTTAAGATTTCATTGCAAGTCCTTGTAAAAGGGGGACCAAAATATCACTAGCACGAGCATGCCTGGATTTCCCTGACCCTATATGGAAAATATCTGAGGGATGGGAACTCGTTGGAGTGGCTCTAGCTCAAGCTCAAGAGGGGTAACGCCGATAAGGTCTTAGTAAGCCATTGAGGCCATGATGGAACACTGGTGTAGATCTATTCTATTGCAGAACCTATGCATCCAAATTGTGAATTAATCCATGCTCGAATGGAAAATTTCCACAGAGCGGCATTGTAGAAAAGCTAGGAGAGATTTAACCTTATACCCTTAACTGGATAACCCTATTTCAAGAGGCCTGTCGAAACCTTCATTGTGGAAGCTCTGGATTGGATGCCTTGATTCTTTCTTGCTGCTATTGTGCAAAGGAGTGACATGGCCTAAGGTCATATCCTAGGAGTTCTTATTTTGTAGCACTAAGGGAAGGCGAGGTGACCTAAGCCAGGATGTGTTAGAAAACACGTAGGCCTGATGGTTCCAATCGAAAGTAATGCTATGCAAAAGGGAATGGACCAAATCCCCCACATGGCCTAGAGGCCCCATCCTGAAGGTGCCCAAAAGAGTAGTTAAGAGAGCAACGGAATAATGGGACCGGGGTGACGTGGCGGACCAATGAGCCCCGTTTGTCGTTATGAACCCATAAGATGGTTTAGGAACCCGACACTACATTTTTGATACCCTTGTAGCGACGTATTGAAGAAAGGTGATGGAGGGTGTCATAATCGTCTCAAGGTGTTAATTGAGAGCGAGATTTATAATCCACCGATTCCTCCAACCTTGCCTTTGTTAATGACCGGGAAATTTGTCTTGTCAGAATGCATTGATTGAGGTTGATAGCATCGTAGACTGTTGAATGGTTGAGTGGATGATCAGGACCGCTAGAGCAATCGATGTGGCATTATTGGAATTGGAGAATAGAGGCACACCCCATTGGATAGGGGCGACGAAGCATAGGATAAGCAATGGTAATATATATATATATATATATATATATATATATATATATATATATATATATATATGTATGTATGTATGTATGTATATGTATGTATGTATATATGGTAGGGCCAATTGCAAATTAATAAAAGTAAGCTATGGAGTTCTGAGTCCTGGTACTCATGTGAAATGAGAGAAGCCATAACCCTTAATTAAGCTAATTCAGACCTTCGGAAAGGGAAATGGAATTAACGAGGAAAATATAAAAATAATAATAAATAATCCCATCCTTATAACAATATAAGAGGAATTGGATCAACAGTAACAACTCATTCCACTGAGGCGGGTGAGGTGTTTGTTGCAAATATATATAGAATTTCTAGGGAAGTTGTTAAATCTTCTCTTTTTGAGTTGAAATGCATGCATTTTAGAGTAGGGTGTAGCTTAAAAAGACAATTTGTATAATGAAAAATGTTTGAAATATTATGTCAATAATGCATGCTAATTGAGGTTTCTATAGAGAACTAGATCAAAGGGAAACCACTTTCAAGAAATGCTAGTGAAAGCATTTAAGAATAGTTATAAAAGCACACATGGGAACACTAATCATGAAATATTTTACCATGAAAGTTAATATCAAGGGTGTTATCACATTTTAGTTCCAAGATAAAGGGTTCAGAGGTAATGACTTGGAACAGTTGTTTTAAGTCTTTCATAAAAAAATTCAAGTAGGGTGACAATTAATTTGTCAACGCTGGTTCAAAATTTTTAAAAAGAGAGCGTTTACAAATTGGATTTCCACCTATCCTATCATAATTTGACAGGTGGTGTTCATAAATTTGTTGGTTTGGCATGTTATTAAATTTTCCCGAAATGAAAAAATGTTGAATTTACCACTTCCAAATGTGATAATAATTATCAAAGTTGATGGTATGATCGAGGCACAACATAATGATTGAAATTATACTGGTTTTATTTTCACGTGTCTTATCTAAACCCAATATTTCATGTGAAGAGAATCATTGTAGGATTATCATATACCAGTGTCATTATTTCCTTTTGTTGTAAAATATCAATTACGCTTCCAACATCAGCATGAACAAATCTCGATTTACCTTCCTTGGTTTTTGTTGTTGGTTATTAGAAGTTATGGGAAAAAGAGGTCGATTGCATAGGGGAGAGCCTGAGGGTTATTAAGTCCTCTTTACCTGTGAGGTTCAATACAACAGGATCAACATGTACCATTTCAAATTTATCGCTCATATTTTTCGACATTTTTGGATGAACACTCGCTTATTTTTGCTTATGAGCCTAAAGAAAATGCCAACTAAGATAAGGGAAAAACTAAACTCTTCTCTTCACTATGTATTTCATAAAGGTTTAATTAAGCTTCTAAATTTCAAGAATTTGAAGAAAGTTAATAGAACCTTGGAACATTTCCTTTTTTTTTGGGGGGGGGCGGAGGGGGTGTTCTTAGAGTCAGACTCTCCTAAATCTAAAACCAGTAGCAATAACAAACAAAAAAAGAAACATGTCCTAAACTATGAGTTCCCAAAATAAGGAACCTCTTCGGTCCAAACCAAAAGCAAAAGGAAAGCATCCCTGAGTAGGAAAAAAGAAACTGATGCTCTAGTTCTTGAGCTAAAGAGGGTTTACACAAGAAAAGGTGAAAATATTGTGAAGGAAAAAACCCTCTCTCCTCCTTAGGAGAAATATCTAGAGCTTCCAAAGAATCCTATTGTCAATATTCTTATAGGTAAACATGTGGAAACTATAGGGGATCAATCTAAAGAAATAGGGGAGCATAATCGTGAAATAGAGGAAGAGGAGATATCAAACAAAGTCACTCTGGCTGAAATGTATGGGGTAAGAAAACATCATATTGAACCTATAAAAAAATTTAGGCTTAAGCTCAAGCTAAAGTAGAACGCTACCCTACAAAATCAAGTAATTGATGTAGATGACATACCATTGAGGGACGTAATGATAAACAGTGAGGAAACTTCTAGCTCTAAGAAGCACAAAAGTCGAAGGAGAAGAGAACCTATCCCCAAGGCTAAGAAGACTAAGAAAGTGAAACCAAGCAATGTATATCTCTTGTTTGAGGCCACTAATAACATCAATTAATTGTTTTTCATAGTTTTGGTTGTTAACATGACAGCGTTCCTTTTTAAAATAATTTTGACATAGCGATGACAGTTAAATTGTTAACATTAATTCTGTTCTATTTTGAGCGAGTGCTAACAGTTTATTTGATAGCGGTTCACGATTTATTTTTTCAGTAAATGTGTATCAATTAATATTTTAGTTACTGGAAATAAATATGTTTTTGAGGATGTGATAGGGGTTTAAATCAAATAAAACTTATGAAAAATGGATTCATGTACTATTGATCCTAGCGACACATTAGTGTGCAAACCAATTTTTAAATAAATTGGAAAAATAATTGTAATCTTATCTCATAACAAATTTTAATAGTTAAATAAGTGTGATAGACTTAGTTAGCTCGAGAATTTTGTGTTGAGGGTAAAAGCATAGGCATGTAGAGTGAATCTATTATTAATGGAGTCCAGTTGCAGTTGTAGCACTAGTGTAGTGTGAGTGGGATTAGTTAGCTCACATTAATTGAGTTAAATTCAGTTTAACTAGTTCTAACTATTTGATGAGCTAGTGGAAGATCAAGTGAGTTAAAATATATTTAATTCACCAGTAGTGATCTACTAAGTAGCTGATGATTCACTGTTTATAGCTGCATGCATGCTAATTCTAGTGGAGACCTAGTTGAGACAAAGGTTCAAGGCAAGTAAACTATCAATTGTATTTTTAGCAAACTACTCAGATGCAATTATATAACCACAGGAATCCCATGATGGATTGCACAATCAAGGAAGGTCGATTTCCTATTTAATAGGGATTTTTTCTCTAGGGATTGCGTAAGCAGGGTAGGTTGAGGGTAGGCTAATAATTAGCTATGTGTTTGTCCATTTTTTCCTAGATAAGTGTGAAGCAATTGGTAGAGTGTATGACGTTGTTGTGATCACAAATACATTGTATTGTTTCATGATTCCATGGTTCATTGTATAATAAATATGGAGGGGTTTTGAGAAGTTTCTTTCCCCATGAATATATGGTGTTGTGTATTGATTTAATTCTTTCTCTTACTTTCATGTGATTGAGCGATCAAAATTTATTCCACAAATACTGTAGAAGGATTCAATATCTTGTTTTAGTACATTACATGATCAGATTGAGTCCATTGATATAATTTCTACATTGTATTATATTTTTGATAGAGATTTTGTACATGGTATCGAAGTGTCAGGAATCACAATAGTGGAGAATAAATTTATTTTGTGTTGAATAGTACTGAAATTTGTAGGTACTTTCTTTGGAGATATAAGCAGATCAAGATGTCATTCAATGGCTTGAGACTGGAATATGCACTCAAGGGTAGTTCAAATTATATTTCATGGAATGACAGGATGGAGGTAGTGTCAGAGGACAATGGGTTGAATGAATTCATATATAATGATATTCTCAAGGCCGCAGCAGTAGATGTCCAACTTCCTGATGCATGGCAGAAGATGGTAGAAAATGTGAGGAGGATTTTGTTAAAGGGAGTTTTAGATCACATTGTCTCAAGTCTCCATGGAAAGGAAACTCCATATGCTATGTGGAAGGCCTTGACAGATCTATTTCAAAGTAGCAGTGACCACACAAAATTGGCACTAAAGGAAAAGCTCAGAAAATTAAAAATGGAGAATTGAAAAAATAAGAAGAACAACAAGAAGGCTTCAGGAGCTGTAGCAGGTGAATATTTGGCCTCGCAATTTGAGCTGGACTTCTCTCTCATCACATGCATGGCATCAACTGTGATGGGATCTATGTGGTACTTGGATAGTGGGGTATCTTTCCACATGATGGGAGGCAAATAAATCTTTAGTAGCTTGGAGGAGAAGGATCTTCAAATGCACATCGAGATGGGTAATGATGAGAGGTATAGCGCTACCAGGATTGGTACAGTTACTATCCAGAGACAATTAGATAAACCTTTCATATTAAAAGATGTCATGCATGTACCAGTCTTGAAAAATAATTTAGTTTCAGTTGCTATGTTGGAGGATCTTGGATATGATGTGGTTTTCAATGAAGGAAAGGAATTCGTTCGTCATAAAGCAACAACACAGGTAAAGAATATTGAGGTTCATGTGAAGAACCTCTACAAACTTGATGTAGATGGATGTGCATCATTGAGTAGTAAAGTAGGGAAGGTGGTGAGCCGAGATACAGGTGAGTTATGGCATAGGATATCGGACCATATACACCACAGTGTTTTGAGGATCATGCAACAGATTTCTATAGGTCTTCCAAAGGGTACTCTTGCGCAGATAGACACATGCAAGGGATTTACCATGGGGAAGTATACTAAGGTCACCTTTCATGAGAAAGAGAACTGTGCAGTGACAATCCTCAAGAGAGTTCACTCATACGTGTGTGTACCATTCTTTATGAATTCCATATCAAAGAACATGTATTACGTGATTTTTGAGGATTATTTTTCTAGAAAGTGTTAGATATTCTTTCTACAGAAGAAAGATCTGATTTTATCCAAGATTTGTGAGTTCAAAGAATTGGTAGAGAAATATACATGGAAGAAGGTGAAGGCTCTAAGGAGAAAAAATGGTGGTGATTATATCTCTAATGAATTCAATAACTTATGTGCCAAAGAAGGAATTTGAACATAAATGATTGCACCTCATCACCCACAACATAATGGGGTTGCAGAAAGAAATAACATATCAATTGTGGGACCAACACGAGCTATGTTACATGATTAGGGCCTACCATTTCATTTGTGGTTAGAGGCATGCAACACAAAGGTATTTGTTTAGAACTGGAGTCCTCATTGGATACTTGTCATGAGTACACTAGAGGAGGCTTTTTCAGGTAAGAAACTAGATGTTTCATATTTTTAAATTTGTAGCTCCTATATTTATTTCCATGTGACCGAAAATTCCAGGAATAAGCTAGAACCAACAAGAGAGGTTGGGATATTTTTTGGGTACAATGATACTCCCCACAATTACCGAGTGTATTTGTCAGCTAACAGGATGATAGTTGTCAAGAGAGATGTTAGATTTGATGAGGAGAAAGTCATGCAATTTTCGCTTGAAAGGGAGCTTGACTTGCATGTAGATGAGCAACTCTTAGTTCCAAAGGATGAACCTAAAGATGTGGAGTAGCCATAAGATGAGGATCATGGGGTGGAAGAAACCACTAATGCATATCCATCCACCAGAAATGGTATGAAGCACAACAAATAGGTTGATAGACTAATGCTAGATGTGAAAAAGCATGTAGGTGCACCTACATCATAACGCAGGTAGAGGAAGTCCCTAGAGAGGTATACTAGATACATGGCTCTTATGAGTGAGTGTAATGTGAGAGAACCATCCTCTTTTGAGGAATCAATGCAGAAACCAACATGGGTTGATGCCATGGCCAAGGACTATGACTCAATTATCAGAAACAGTGCATGGGAAGTGGTCCTAAGACCAATGGGGAAGTCAGTGGTTGGATCCAGGTGGATCTACAAGTTGAAGCAAGCAGATACCTCCAGGAGGGGAAAATTTTGAGCTAGATTGGCAAAGGGAGTACATGCAACAATACCTCCAAGTGTGAGGTGGGGCGATGTGCAGAATTAATCGCAAGAAGAAATTTGGGCAGGGTACAATGAGATGGTGTGTCTCATGGATCAAACCTGGCTACGAGGAGACTATAGTACAACAGTAGTAGGAAGGATTGGTTATATTGATGCAGTCAGCTGTCGGGAGGAGAGAAATTAGAGTGACATGTGTCAGATATTGGAGCACAGATCAGAGTTGGAAATGGTGCAGAGTGCATGGATTCAGATGCCAGAAACATAGAGATTCTAGTAGACATGCATAGTAGCTAGAAACAGTCAAAAGACTCTGATGACATATGCATTATACTGATTCAGTTGTTTGGAGGCTATTCAGTTTCAGGAGAGTTGCATGTGCGAACAACACTAGGAAGTGTTGCATGCAAAACATTCCAAAGGTACCGTATCAAGACAAATTGATTCCCTTCTTGTTGAGAGGGAGTGTTGAAATTTGCACCAAGAAACAATGAAATTTTCATCCATAAAAAACACACACACTAGTATGGGATCACATGTCACATAGTGATGGATCCTAGCAACACATTTGTTTGCAAACCAATTTTTATATAAATTGGAAAATTAATTGTAATCTTATCTCATAACAACTTGTAATAGTTAACTAAGTGTGATAGACTTAGTTAGCTCAAAAATTTAAAGTTTAGGGTCAAAGGATATGCATGTATAATGATTCTATTATTAAAAAGGTCCAGTTACAGTTGTAGCACTAGTGTAGTGTGAGTGGGATCAGTTAACTCACATTAATTGAGCTAAAATCAGTTTAACTAGTTCTAATTGTTTGATGAGCTAGTGGAAGATCAGGTGAATTAAAAGATTTAATTAACCAATATTGATCTACCAAGAAACTAATGATGCACTATTTATAGCTAAATGCATGCTAATTCTGGTGGAGACCCAGTTGAGACAAAGGTTCAAGGCAAGTAAACTATCAGTTGTATTTTTATCAAAATGCCCATATTTAGTTATATAACCACAGGGAGCCCATGATGGATTGCGCAATCAAGGAAGGTTAGATTTCCTACTTAATAGGGGTTTAATTCTCTAGGGATTGTGTAAGCAGGGTAGGTTGAGGGTAGGCGGATAATTCACTATGTGTTTGTCCAATTTTGCCTAGATCAATGTGAAGCATTTGGTAGAGTGTATGAGGTTGTGGTGATCACAAATACATTGTATTGTTTCATGATTCCTTGGTTCAATAAAATAAATATGGAGGGGTTTTGAGTAGTTGATTTCCCCAGGAACATCTCATGTTGTGTATTGATTTAATTCTTTCTCTTACTTTCATGTGATTGAGCGATCAAAATTTATATTCCACAAATATTATAGAAGTATTGAGTATCTTGTTTTAGTATATTACATGATCGAATTGAGACCATTGGTGTAATTTATACATGTAATAGACTCCTATTTTGGTCAATCAAGCCCAAATTTCAAGGCAATGTTACTATTTCAAACATGATGACAAAGCAGGGGATTTTAGAAGATTTTGGCAGGATTACAGTAGGTGATTTTATCCTCAGCTTCAACCATATTTTCAGCTATAGTTCAACTTCCAGATACCACATATTATAATCTCTCTTTCTAATTAAACAAGAAATACATCAAATAAATATATATATAATTTATTTGATTCTAGTTAGATATTTATTAGATATTTAAGACTTTTTGTAATTAAAGTTTTCTAAGACATGGTTATAGTGTTGTAAATATTCTATGAAGTTGATCATGAAAGAGAACCAAGGGTTCAATTTTTTTTGGAAATAGCAAAACCTTTTGTGTATTTTTGTAAACTTTGGAGATCAATATATATCGCTATGAGAAGCGTTATATGAGCACTTTCAGAGAATCATGTGTGAATGATTTCTTGTATTTTTCTCTATTGTGCTTATTTTCTCCATAGCCACTCATTTGATCATTAATATTTAGTATTTAGATAAATACTGGATGGATTAGAATTCGTGTTGAATGCTCAGATTCATGTTAAATTGAATACTTATTTGTTTTATCAACCTAAATGTCATTGCAAATATCACATTTCTATGTTTTTTATGATTATTTTATGTAGTCTTCTACCATATCTTATTTTTTAACTTGTCAAAGAAATCATGATCGATCTTGCCTTTTTTTATATCTGTTCATATGACCTGTGACTAGTAGATATCTATTTATGTTAGAAACTCCATGCCTAATGGTCTTATTTCCTTCTTTCTAAACAAAGTTCCTCATTTTCCAAATCAGGCCATTGAGCGTATTAGTGACCTACTACTATAGTGACCTTGAGTAGTCGAGTCATAGAGATATCCCTCTCCAGATTAAAGGGCGAAATTTCAATCTGAAAGTGGTTTGAATATTTCCTCAAATTTTCTCCCCATAACCAGGGTAATTTCTAAAAGATAACGGGGGGGATTTAAAATTCTAAAAAATAAAAGAACCATATTGTCTATTATATAAGTTAAATGGGTATTTTAATAGACTATGCACACACACACATAAGTGGAGGTGGGCATTGGGAATAAGGTATTATG
Organism: Pinus albicaulis; assembly: GCA_034641835.2. NCBI lineage: Eukaryota > Viridiplantae > Streptophyta > Pinopsida > Pinales > Pinaceae > Pinus > Pinus albicaulis. Next base: position 808,479,128 of record CM076578.1, on the reverse strand, counting down.
GTTTGGTGTGTTGGGGCTATGCTTAGGATTAATTTTAAAGTGATTGAAAAGGTGGATTCAAACTATGCTAGTGTACACCCTATTGGAAATATGTTTTCATTGATGGAAATGGAAAATATTCGCAAAGGAAAGAATGGAAACTACAAATGCATTGGAAAATATGTTATCATTGGTAGAAAAGGGAAAATTAACAAAGGTGGCAAAGGAAAGCATGGAAATTGAAAAGTGATGTAAATGGTATTTTCATTATTAGAAAAGTAAAAGGAAATGGAAATGGAAAAGGTGGAAAAGGAAAAGCATAACAAAGGGTCAGTTATAAGAAGATCATCATAGATGAGAATGGTGTAGAGACTTTGGAGGAAGTTTTGAAGAAGAATATCATCTCAAAATTATGTGGAACCCACACAAATGGAAATAGCTTAGAAAAGGATTTCCAGTGATATGTGGAAGATTAAAAATGACCTCATGGATTGAGAGATAAATCCAGTCAAATTTGATTTGAATTAATTCAAAGTTAGCAGATTCAAAGAGGTGGTTGGAGATACTTTTCAAAGTTTGGGAAAGTAGGAAAACCCACTAGTAGAGTTAGTGGAGAAGCCAAAAGTTGGACCAGGCATATGTAGCAACGATAAAATTTTCTATTTGGCATTGGTGGAGCCCACCCGTTGGAGTTACCTCGAAGGTATGGTAATGGTGTATAAGTATAAGAATAGAGATGCATGGAGCAAAATGATGCCAACATATGGCGACATATCGATGAAGGTATAGCCCAATGGTATTCACCTCAAAACAACCCTTTTGGTGCAAAAAAGGAATGGACTAGAAGATTGGCACTAGGAAAATATTTCGACTTGATAGCCTTGCCCAACAGAGGAAGCTCAATGGGTATGAGCTCAAAATATTGTTTTGGGATCATAAGGTCAAACATCGAGAGATAGGTGTTGGGCACATGTGGTAGGATTCCGACAACCCTACATACACCAATATTTTCAAGCATTGAGAGGTGGTTTACCATACCACTGATTGCATAGATAAAAGACAAATATCCACCCGAGGACCTATCTTCAAAATACCACAAACCACAATGGAGTGGTGTCAAGGGAAGAATTTTTTAAGGTAATGTTTTCAATAAAAAAATATTAACAAAGAAAATGGTCGCAAAACCAAAATTATGAGGACCATTTTTCTCTCCTCCGACAAGACATGTGGTAATATTTAATTGGTAACATGGGACATCATCCTAGGCCAATCAATGGTGTATACGTGGCAGTCATATCTAGCACTTTCGAGCACCCAAAAGGCCCATTTTTGGGTGACATGTGTCACCAATCATTGGTCGACATGTGGTGAAGGTGTCATCGAAGTGATGTCATCCTGCTGGATGGAGCTTGGAAGTTTGCTAATAGTGCGCAAATAGGTAGCACCGGGGAGAAGGAGATGGGACACATTAGGCATTAAAAGGTTATCATATTGGCAAAAAATGAGATTTAGGTCGAGAGGACCCCACAGGAAAACTCATCCCAAAGGTATGGAGCCTGCTAGTTTTATAAAGGGCACATAAACAAAATCATCGGGATAGGGAGAGCTATGGACTAAGTGCCCTCACAAGGTTCCATTTTGCAGTGACCGAACCAACAGTGTAGAGTTTATAAAAGAAAATGAGTTGCAGCGTGTAATAAACCTAGTTAAAAATCCATGTAATAAAATTGATAAAGGCATAATAATAACCAAGGTTGTGGGACAAATATTCCAAGTTTAATGTTGGGAAAAAACATAGTGATGGGGATCAATTTTTATTAATATGTCTATGTAAATTGGAAAAGGAAATTGAAAAGAAAAAGAGGCATTTATTAGCATTTTATTTATGAAAATAAAGGAAAATAGGAGAAAAGGAAGGTGAAAGGTCCCAAAATTGCATGTGAGTAAAATTGAAGGAAAAATAGAATAAAATGAAGAAAATAAAGGTCTCAATGATAAAAATTCTTCTCAGGATCTGTTAACAACCTTTCATCGATTTTATCTTAGAGCTCTCTCTCTATTCTCTCAATATATCATACTCTTGGACACTTAAAGTTTTCTTGGAGCATTCTTCGAGCGTTGTGGAAAGCTTTGGATTTGGAGAAAGAAGGCAAAGGAAAAGAAGGAAAATGCAAGGGGACAACGGGATCAACAACTACACTTGGATTTATTTACATGTATAGAGTTTCATGTATGATTTCATTTATAGTTTTGGAATGCATGGTGTATGCATGTGGTTATTTTGTGCCATTGGCATGGAGGATTTCTTGAATTGACAATGGTTTTTCCTTGGATTTCTATTTCATAGATAACCATGGTGTTGTGGGTTTTCCCATTATTTAATTATGGCCATGGGTTGATTTAGTATTTCCTAGATATTTGGTTGGAAAAACACTCTGGAAGCCCTTGAACAACATGGGTTGAGTTACTAGTCTTGGAATCCTTGGTTGGAAAAATGCTCTAGAGCCCTTGGTGGGTTGATTTATTAGTCTTGGATCAGTGGTTTGAAAAATGATTTGGATCCTTATGATAAATGTGTGTTGAGTTACTATTCCTAGAGTCGGGTTGGAATAAATGATTTGGATCCCTAGAAAGCCTAGCTAGAGACTAATCTGGTGATGGTTAGTGATGTCCAACCGTGAGGTGGAATCACTAGATAAGGGTTGAGGTGGTTTGGACTATGGAAGTATTGGTTTGGTTTTTCTTGGTTTATGCCATGAGATATCATATTCATGCTTGGAATATGGCACAAGGTGATTGGATGAAAGAGAGATTTGGTTCAGCCCAATCTATGGTCGGGTGGTACATGGAAGTCCCTAACTTGGTTGGATTTTCATATGTTAGTAAGATCTCTTTTCCTCTTATATTTCAAGAGTATTTATACTTGTTATTATGTGGCTTTGATGGATGTTATATCATTGTTATTATTTTGGTTATATGTTGGTTATAAGCATGGTTTCATGATAGCTTCTAGTTACGGATCTTAACATGTTTCAATTAGTAAATGAATGGTTATTGAATGCATGACCTAATAGATGTTATTGAAAATATTATTAGAGGGCATTAGAACTTCTTGATCATTCTAAAATAAGTATGAGAACCCTATGTTGAGATATGCATTTATGACCTCACTTCTTGTAAGAACTATGCTTGTTCCACCTTTACACCTATTTTTGGGCCCTACCTTTTGCCATTGAACTAGCCTCCTTATGAATGAATGCATTATTGAAGGGGATTTCTTCCATCGTTATTCCTTCCTCTCTCTTTAAACCACGAGTTGGATAGCTCCTATCTTCACCTTTTGTGATTCATCTAACATCTCTTCATTATTCCCTCCTTCTGCAATCTCCTTCCGCAACTGCTCACTTTTCCTCCCTCCTCACTATATTTATTTGGTTCATCCACCCACCATTTATCAGAAATGGCTAACCTCCTCAAAACTGGTAAAGGGCCGAGGTGTATAGGAAGGTAGGTTCTAATTGGAGTTATAGGGTAAAGGAATAGAGTATAGGGGTTTAAGCGACCGCCTCATTATTGGTGACCTCATTATTATTGGTTCAAAAAAAGATAAGGTATATTCACCTGCATGTATTGAGTGATCAATTGCCTAAAATTATATTGGCTAGGGCTATAATCAAATACACCACATGGTATGGCAACTATGACTTCCATTTTCACTTGTATTGGGTAAAATCCAAGGAATACGAGCATAATTAAGTATCGACCATTGAATACCAGCATCTAACCTTGGATCTATTCTTGGAATCTAGTGAATAAAAGATTGTAATTGAGTTCCTAAACACTTGGCATTACCTCTTGCTTGAAAAAATTGAGTAGCAACACCTATTCATCATCAACACTTGGATTGATTGCATCAACTCTTGGATCTAACCTTGGGCATCTAGTGAATCACCAACTAGAAATCATAGGTAAATGCTATTAAAGGGTATGTTTCATAAATAAGAAATCCAGTGGAAGTGTTCGATGAGCTATTGCCACGGACTATCCAAAATAGCATGTTTTCATAATAAAACCATAGAATTAGGAGTTTAAAAAACATTTTTTGTAACCGAAGTTGTTACTTTTATTTCTTTTACAATCTGGATATGCCTTTGATAGATTCAAATCTAAAATAGAATTCAACTTGAACTATATATGCAATTATACAAGAATTTTTTCATAAAATTATCAAAATAGGTGATCCAGAAGTAAGATCGTGATAGGTTCCAAAACATCCAATAAGAGATTTCCTCCTGTCATGGTGTCCTGATAGTTATTACCGGTATTAAAGGACATCAAAACCTACAACTATTGGCTTCCAGCATGCTGTTTATCTATGTGTGGTGTAAATACAAATGGAAGAGCTTCGAGGGTGGAGAACATGGGTGGATCTCCTATATTAGCCCTCCTCGATGGTGATATAAGATCAAGAAAGAAGCTAATAAGTATGGATGGCTTATATTGTGACGTGAGGTTTTTTGAGATATGTTCACAATGTGTTTTCTGAAATATTGTTTATGGTTAGGCTTGGTTAGGTCAATTTATTGACTAAGTTTTGCATTAATGGATTTTTCCTTGTGTCATTCATCATTTTGGAAATTTTTTTCAAGTTATGGGCAGTTGTTTGGATTCTAGCCTTGATAAAGTGGCTTAGATATTGGGTTTGTTTGCACAAAACTAGATAATTCATATTGCAGTCACTAGGAGGTAGGGTCATGAGAGTGACTAGAGGCTTATAGTCATTGGATTTCCTTGTTATGCAAGCGTCTGAGAGTTGAGGGCAGTGAAAAAACAAGTTAGCTTAGGGTTTGCTCACTTGGAGTGGTTATTTGGCTTTTAGGGGTCTTGTAGCTCTCGAGGAAGGTCAGTAAGGTTCTAGTATGTCGATTCCACTTCCTTAGTTGTACCTAGGAGGTTGAGTCATATCATGGTAAATATTCATCATATATTTACCCCGGTGGACCAATCAGCCTCGATAAGTGTGGGAGGAGGGTGTTAGATAATGGTATTAGAGCTCCAAAGTTCAGCACTTGGAATGGATGGGTGGAATAACTTTTTCATGCATGCATGTGAGTTTTATATGTATTTTTAATGCATGTTAGTGTCTATATATTTTTTATGCATGTTAGTGTCTATATCTTTGTTATGCATGAATTTTTATGGTCATGGTATGTAGTTGGTATTGTCATGCATGATGTTAGTATATTGATGTGATTATGATTATACATGTATCACACTAATCTGGATTTATCTTGTAGAAGATATAGCTTCCCCTAAAATTCACTGAGGTATGTTGGATATGTTTATGTTTGGTTTAATTTGACATGGTATAATTATGGGAAAAAAACATCAAAGATGAAAAACAAAATGGTGGACTATAGTTCATGTGATTCTCCCTACAGATCAGATGTGAAACATGATGTTGATAACTCCCTTGACATAGAATATACAATGAGAATTTTGAAGGTAGAGACAAAAGGTTTTATAGAAAACAATGAGAATAATTCAGTCACAGGAAACACTTGCTATGGAAGAGGAGAAACAAGCAGAGGTCAATGCAATTATCCTTCAGATTTTTTCAAACTTGCAGAGATAGGGACCACTTAGGATCAATTATGGACATGAGGAAATTTCTAATGGAGCATATGGTATCATTTCTCATGGTGGGAAAAAATCAGATAGATATGACACAGTCATGGATGGAAAAATCTTGGATACACCTGATATGCGAGGAAGTGGACATGGGATTTACTCTAGTTCTTGTTTAGACAGGTTTCATGGTCATCATCACTATCACCGGTATAAGAGGAGAAATAGGGGATGTTTTCAGCATGAGTTCAAGAAATCCAAGGCATCTACATTTGATGGAGAAATGAAGAAGTCAAAGAGTGAAAAATCATGGTTTCTTGGGATGAATAAGTTCTTTCCGTTGCATGGTTATTTATAGAACATGAAAGAAAGGAAAGCTACCTTCAGTCTCAAAGGGAATGTAGGAATTTGGTGGGAAGATGTAAATAAAGTTAGAGGTATACAGGAAGAGGAACTAACTTCGAGTGATTTTGAGAGACTTTTCAAGAAGAAGTATCTATTTGAGAGATACTATGAGGAAAAGGAAATGGAATTATATAAGTTGAAGATGGGATCTATGACTGATGAGGAGTGTACTGATATATTCTTGGATTTTTTGAGATATGTGCCTTATATTAAGGAGGAGAAAGAGAAGATTCAAATATTCATCAATGGGTTTTTGGTGTCATTCAAAGACATGATTGATTTTGATGAGTCTAGATCGTTGGAATAAGCCATTAGAGAGTTGAAACATTGCTATGAGAAATAAAATCACAAATATAAGACTGAGTAGGATTGTAAGGGTAACAAGAAAAATAAATGAAAGTAGGTTAATAAGAGATAAAAACACAATATGTAGATGAAAAGGAGAATTCAACATCACATAAGAGGTTCAATGCATCGAAAGAGAATAGGGATTTCATTCTGAGGAGAAGAAAAGTGTGATGGTAGGAATCCTTTACAGTGTTGTAATTTTGGAAAAGATCATTATAGGAGATATTTTCCACAACATCAGGGTGGAAAACTGCAAATTTACAGTGCTTAGGAGGCACATATGGTTGCGGATGTTGGGCATATTAATCCTCAAATTTATGAGTCTTTCAATAACATACAGGCTAATAATTAGGAATATATTATCGAGATGAAAGGTAACATTTGTGATCAAGTTGTTTATATTTTGATTGACCCTGGACCTAACTATAGTTATATCAGTTTTGAATTGGTGGATAAGTGTGTTTTTAATAGAGAAATGCGTGTAGAGTCTTGGTTAGTGCAGTTTCCTACAAGTAATAAGAAAATAGTTCATCTTTAGGTAAGATCTTGTGCATTTGATTTGAATAGTATGTCTACATCATCACATATAACTGTAATTTTGTTGGGATCATATAGTATATATTGGTTATACATTCATAGGAACAAGGTGGAATATTATGATAAGGCTATTGAGTGCTTGGATGACAATGGAGAACATAAAATATTGTAGGGTAAGAAGAAGGCTACATCAGTTAGAATGGTTACAACTATGCAGGAAAAGTTAAATCACAAGAAAGGGTGTGTCTTATTTGTAGTGAATATTTCTAGTGAAAAAGATATGCATGGTGAGGATGTGGAGGTCTTCAATAGGTAACCAATTTTGCAACAGTTTCAGGATGTATTCCCAATAAATACTCCAGGGTTACCGCCTCACAAATTAGTGTAATTTCTATTGATGTTATACCGGGGGAAATAACAACATCAAATGAACCTTACAGGATGATCACAAAAGAGTTAGTAGAATTGATGTTATAGTTGAATTAAATCCTTGACAATGGATACATTAGGCCAAGTGTTTCATCTTGGGATGCATTAGTGTTGTTTGTGAAGTAGAAATATGGTAATCTTAGGTTGTGCATTGATTATATGCAGTTGAATAAGGTGATGATCAAGAATAGGTACCCTTTTCCAAGGATTGATGACTTGTTTGACTACCTAAAAGGAGCAGCGACATTATTGATTTGAGATCATGATACCATCAGGTATGCATCAAAGAAGAGGATATTTACAAGACTGATTTCCAGACCAGGAATGGTAATTATGAGTTTTTTGTAGTTTCTCTCGGTTAGAATAATGCTCCAACTGATTTTATTTTCTTAATGAATAGTGTATTTGATCCTTATCTAGACAAATTTTCAGTTGTATTCATTTATGATATATTGATATATTCTAAGAACGAGGAAGAGCATAGAAAAAACTTAGCAATAATATTGATATTTCTAAGAGAGAAATAATTGTATGCCGATCTTAGTAAATGAATTTTCTTTCAAACAAAGGTACATTACTTAGGACTTGTTGTTTCCAAGGAAGGCATAATGGTCCATTCAAAAAATATAAGACTTATCATGGAATGGTAAACTCCTAGAAATGTGGATGAGGTCAGATCATTCATGGGGTTATAAGGCTACTATAGGAGGTTCATCAGGAACTTCTCATATATTTCCTATCCTACTACATCACTTCAGAGGAAAGAAAAGAAATTTGAATGGAAAGAGGAATGTGTAGCAAGTTTTGAGTAGCTGAAGAGGTTGCTTACAAATGCTCCAATTATAAGGATTGAAGATTCAAAAAAATATTTTTTGGTGTGTATAGATGATTTCAAGAGAGGACTTGGTGGAGTCCTAATGTATAGGGATAGGTGGAATTCTATGAATCGAGGAAATTGAATAAGCACAAGAAGAATTATGTAATGCATGATATTGATTTGGCATACATCATCCATGCTTTGATTATGTGGAGACATTATCTTCTTGGCAGGAGATTCATCTTGGTGAGTGATGAAAATGGATTGAGATACTTATTTTACCAACAATATGAATTCCAAGAAAGCTAGATGGTTTTCTATGATCATTTAGTTTGACTTTGAGATCAGGTACATTAAAGGGAAAGAGAACAGGGTTGCAGATTCTCTTAGTATAAGAGTACAAGTAAATCACATAACAGTTATGAGCTCATATTGGACATATTTACAGGATCAAATGCTACAAGTAGGATAGCAGGATGAAAGGTACTAACAACTTAACCACATGTTACAACAGCAAGGTATAGATGAACAAGATGTGGATTATCATCTCACAACAGATGGTTTGGCCATATTTAGGGATAGGATCTATGTGTCAGGAAAAAATGATTTCAAGAATCTTATCTTGACTGAACATCATGCTAATCCATATTCAGGTCATCCAGGAAGACAATGACACTGGTTAAGAAGTTCTACCATTGGCTTAATATGAAGAAAGGAGTGGCAGAGTTTGTTACGAGATGCTTGGATTGTGAATAGGTAAAAGTAGAGTGTAAGAATCTAGGTGGGTTATTACAACCGATTATGGTTCCAAAGTGGAAATGGGATGTCATTTCAATGGAATTCATTATAGTTTTTTGGATTACATCTAGAAAGCATGATTTTATCAGGGTTGTAGTGGACTAGTTGAAAAATGTAGTGCACTTCATTTGAGTGAAGTCTACAAATTTAGATAGTGAGGTAGCACATATTTTCATCAAGGATATAGTGAGGTTTCATGGTGTTCCAATGAATATTTTATCCAAGAAATATACCAAGTTCATTTATAGGTTCTAGAAGGAGTTGTTTGAGGTTTGGGTATAGAATTGGCCATCAATACAAGTTATCATCCACATATAGAAGGATAGACAAAGAGGGGAAACAAGATTCTGGAGGACATGTTGAAAATGTATTTTATGCATCAACAACGAAAGTGGGAAGAGTATCTTCCACTGGTGGAGTTTGTGTATAAAAATGGGTATCAAGAATCTTTGAATATGAGTTTGTTTGAGGCACTTTACAGGTCGAGTTATAATACTCCTATCAGTTGGAGTGATCTAGTGAATAGGATGTTGATTGGACTAGACATTTTGGTATATATGGAGCAATCAATGAAGGTAATCAAGAAGAATATAAATATAGAACAGGGCAGGCATAAGAGCTATGCAGATCAACACAGGATGTTTAAGGAGTTTCAGTTTGGGGAACAGGTGTAATTTCACATCAAACCCAAGGAGAGATCCTTGAGGAATGAATCATGTATATTTATTGTGGAGATCCACCCCACCCTAGGTTGTAAGTATCACAAACCACAATGAAGTTGTGTTGAGGGAGGATTTTTTGAAACCAATGGTTTTCGATAAAAAAAAATATTAACAAAGAAAATGGTCGCAAAAAAATTTTTTTGGGGACCCTTTCTCTCTCCTCTGACAGGATAGGTGGAAATATTAAATTGGTCAAAATTGACTACAACATACGCCATTTAGTAGTTGACACGTGGTAGTGATATTTGGAATTTTCAGGCACCCAAATGGCTCATTTATGGGTGACATGTGTCACCAATCATTGGTCGGCATGTGGTGCAAGCGATTTAAAAATGATTTCATTCCACTGGATGGATCCTGGTGATTTTGTAATAGTGCACAAAGAGGTAGCACTAGGCAGAGGGAGTTGGAACACATCAAGCATTGACAGGTTAGAATATAAACAATAAATGAGATTGAGGTCGGGAGTACCCCACAAGACAACTCATTCCAGAGGTATGAACCCCAGAGGTTTTATAAAGGGCACATCAACAAAAGCACTGGGATAGGGAAATGTATGGGCTAATTGCTCACAGAAGTTTCCATGTAGCAGTTAGAGAAATAAGGGCATAAAGGTTATACAATAAAATGAGTATCTAAGTGTAATAGCCATGGTTGAAAATACATGTAATAAAGTTAATAAAGGAAAAATAATACCCAAGGTCATGGGACACATATTCCAAGCTAAATGTTGGGAAAACACATAGTGATGGGGTTCACTTCTGATTAATTTATGGCTATCGAAATTGGAAAAGGTAATGGAAAAGGCAAATAGGAATTTATTTGCATTTTATTTATGAAAAAGGAAAATAGGAGAAAAGGAGGTGAAAGGTCACATAATTGCATGTGACGAAAATTGAAGAAAAAATAGAGAAAACTAAAGAAAATAGAGGCATCAATGATAAAAACACTTCTGAGGATTAGTTCACAACCTTTTGTTAGTTTTATCTTGGAGCTCTCTCTATATTTTCTCACTCTCTCATACTCTTGATAACTTAGATTTTTCTTGGAGAATTCTTGGAGCATTGTGGAAAATGTTGGATTTGGAGAAATAAGGAAAAGGTAAAGTAGGGAGGCACAAGGGGATAATGGGACAAAAATCTACAAATGCATTTCTTTACAAGTATCAAGTTGCATGTATGATTTCCTTGTTAGTTTTTTCATGCATGGTGTATGCATGTGGTTATTTTTTTATGATCTATCATTGGCGTGCAGGATTTCTTGGATTCACTATGGTTTTTCCTAGCCTTCCCATTTCTTGGATATTCATGGTTTTGTGCATTTTCCAATTTATTTTATTATTGTTTCTCATGTTCCTTATGGTTGTGGGTTTAGTTACTAGTTCTTGGAGAACTGGGTAGACAAACGCTCTGGAATACCTAGAACAACTTGGGTTGAGTTACTAGTCCTAGAAGCATTGGTTGGAAAAACTCTCTAGAGCCCTTGGTGGGTTTAGTTACTAGTCCTCGAGCCTTGGTTGGACAAACACTCTAGATCCATGTGACAGTTCTGCGTTGAGTTACTAGCCTTGGAGTTGGGTTGGAACAAACAATATATACCCCTGAACATCCTGGGTAGCTACTAATCTGGTGATGGTTATTGATGTTCTACCATGAGGTGGAATCACTGAATTAGGGTTGAGGTGGTTTTTCCTTTGGAAGGCCTGAATTATTTTTTCTTGGTTTATTCCATGATATCCCACATTCATGCTTGGAATATGGCATGAAGGTGATTGGCTGAAAGATATATTTGGTTCAGCCCAATATATGATCAGATGGTACATGGAAGTCCCTAAATTTTTTGTATTTTCATATTTTAATAAGACTATTTTCCTCTTTTATTTCATGGGTATTTATAATTGCTATTATGTGGCTTTGATGGCTATTCTATCATTGTTATTATTCTATTTATATGATAGATAAAAGCATGGTTTCATGACATATTCTAGCTATGGTTATTAACATGTTTTGATTGGTAAATGAATTGATATTGAATGCATGACCTAATAGATGTTATTGAAACTATTATGAGAGGGCATTAGAACTTCTCGATGATTCTAAGATAAATATCATACCCCTATGTTCAGATATTCATTTATGACCTATAGATTTCATTTTCACAATGTGTTTGAAAAAATGTTTGTCATGGGTAGGCTTGGTTAGGTCAATATCTTGACTAAGTTTTGCATTAATGGAATTTTTTCTTGTGTCATTCAACATTATGGAAAGTTCTGTCAAGTTCTAGACAGAGGTTTGGATCCTAGCCCTAAAAAATTGGCTCATATATCAAGGTCACTTGCACAGTTGTAGGTAATATAGACTGCATTCCCTGGGATGAAGGGTCATGGGAGTGACTGGAGGCTTACAGTCGTTGACTTGCCTTGTTATGCAACCGAATGAGAGTCTATCTAAGTGAAAAAATAATTTAACTAAGGTTTTTGGAACCTACGGTGGTTTTTTGGATATTAGCGGTCCTGTAGCTCCAAAGGAAGGTCAATAAGGTTCTAGTATGATGATTCCACTTCCTTATTTATACCTAGGATGTTGGGTTATATCATAGTAAATCTTCATCAAATGTTAACCTCGATGGATTGGAGAACCTGGGTAAGTGTCCGAGGAGGGTGTTACATGAAGGTTCTTGAAGAATCTAAGTGCTTCAAGCCTTGGGTGAAGGTCACAAAATTAGGTTACTTGGCGAAAAATATATAAGTGGCTCAGCACCAGAAGCATAAGGAACTTAAGGGAAAATTTCAAAATTGACTGATTTGGTAGTATTTTATATCTTAAATAAAAAATGGTCACGAGGGCCTTTTGGCTTATAGAAAAGTTCTTAGGCATGGACAGATGAGTCGAAAACTTAATTAGGAGGTAAAAAGGAAATCAAGAATGACTTGGAGTTCTGGTAAAAGTATGGAGATATTAGGAGAAAAATTTGGTGGTATTGAAAATCTGGATATTCCCCAGAAATAGAAAACCCTAGCTAAATTATGTTAAAAAGAAAGAATTAAAAAATTAAGCAGAGAAACTCAAAGTTTGAATTTAAACTGGAGATACGAGATTGAAGATTTGAAGAGAAAAATTAGAAAACTAAATTGAATAGGACAAAAACAAAAATAATAAAACCATGCAATAGATCAAAAATCAAGTTAACCAAATATTGAAGCCAAAATATCAATCTAGAAATATTTATAAGCGGAATTCGAGCAGAAAAGCCTAAAGGTTTCAAGAGAGCAGAATGCGAGTATTAGAGGATGTTGGTGCAATGTGATGCATAATGGTGGAATGCATCAAGGGTGAATTAGAGACCAATATTGGTATCTGAAAGGTGTTTTAGAGATGCAAAGAAGCTCATTGGTGGTTTTTGTTGATGTTGTTGGTGAAAATAGTTTGTTTATTTGTTCAGTAATGTGAAATTGTTGAAGGTGATATTGATGGTGTATTTGATTAGTAATCAGATATTGTTGAAGGTGTTTCTATGGTTGATTTGGTGAGAAGTTGCAGTGAGAAATATTTATTTATTTGTGACATAAGTGGCCTATTGGTTCTAGTTTGAAAATGGCTGAAAGATGGATCAACAAGGGTGGCAAGTGGTAGCTTGTAGATTAGGGGTAGTATCTCCTTCCAGTGGGTGCTAATAAATGTTCAGGGGTGAGAGTCCATTTCAGTAGAGACTAATAAATCAGCATGGGAAAGAGTAAATTTCAATAGAGATTGATAAACGAGTAGGAGAAACAATCCCTTCTAGTGAATATTAATAAATGAGCAAGGATATAATTTCCCTCTTATAGCATTTTATAAACCTACTGCTACATAGTAATTTGTCACTATCCCTACAATCCCCATCTCGCACATTGGAGGGTCATTTTTTTGACTAATTAGAAGTTTCATGCCTTGCAAATACCATCATTTCATCCCTTGCCATGAGTACAACATTCCCTCGGTTGACCATTTCCTGAGCAGACCACTAAAAACACTTGTTTTTGTCTTGGTGCTGGTAGCCCGTTATGCCCTTGCGCCAATGAGGAAAATTAACACCGATCCCGTGCCAGTTGGCACTCTGTCCCAGTTAAGCACCCGCGGAAATTTTTTTATGGAAAGCTTTTTAAAAAAAGAGATGAAGTTTAAATCACAACAACTTCGTAGATGAGTCATAGGGAGTGGTTCAACTAAATAACCATGGCCATCCTCCTTTGGCCATTTGTTTCCACCTTATGGGGAAACCTCCCAAGGGATAAGCCCTCCCCTCAACTATTTTAGGGATCTAAACCTCCTCCTGTCCTCTATAAATATAGCCATCTTCCATTGATGTGCTGGTTGAATAGGTTATAGTTGAATAGCTGAACGCTTTGTAGCTGAACTTGTAGGAAGGAAAATATAGCCGGGTAGCTATTGAGAGCCAAGCCAAAGAGAGAGAGCTTCGTCCAGATTCCCGATAGGTTTTGTTGAGACATGCTCCGTTGTCAGCCCCGACGAGGAATATCATAGCGTCAGAGCATTTGGTTGTAATCTCCCTTTTGTTATTTATAATATAAGCGATTCTGATTATGGTTCCATTCATGTGTTCATTTCCTTATGTAATGCAATGAATTATATCCTCTATGACTGATATATGGTTACATGCTTTAGATTTTACATTGTATTTTGTTGTTTCCTTGCATGTGTGTAGGTGTTTGGATGTGTCGAACGGAAGGATTGTGATCTGCCAGGTGAGGGACGGGAAACATCATCTTTTCTTCAATGACCACTGCGTGGGTGCGTGGGATTTGAGGTAGGCTACTTGTTATGATTTTTTTCATTTTGTAACTAGGAACCAACGTCATTGCATGATTTAATTGTTGCTAGACCTGATCTGGGCTAGTGGGATCGCCTCTATCTGCAGAGGGGATTTACCTCCTCAAAACCTAAAAGTAGTAGCTTGTGGGGAATTAATGCAATCAATTTGAAGCTTGTAATAAATTAAAGATTGGTGTCTTGTGTATTTCTTATACATTTATGATGGTATGTTTACATGATTAAGCAGTGTTGTTGATCCATGAATAATATTTAAAGTTCTTGAAAAGTGTAATTTGTGAAGAATGGTATAATTTCGTCAACTAATTATTCACCCCCCATCTTAGTAGTGTCCTAGTTTCTATTGTTTCTAACAATTGGTATTAGATCCAATGTCCTTTAGGACTAGTTTAACAATTGGAAGGAATATCAATGTTATGGAAATCTAGGACTGGATTACCATCAGATCGAGTTCCATTTTTTAATGGCTCAAATATATAACTTAGAAGGTTAGGATGAGAATATACTTGCAAGCTCTTGATTTGGATGTATGGATATATTTGGAGTGTAAATTAATAAATGATAAGTTTGATAAACATGCAAAGAAGGAAATCATGAGAGGATTTTCTATGTTAGGTATTGGAAAAATAACATATTTTAAGAATTCCAAGGAGATATGGGAAAAATTATTGTCCATATATGAATTATACATGAAAGATGTATGTGATTTCAAGAGGATTTCCCTGGAGGATGAAGCAATGAAAGATTTAAGTAGCATTGAATATCATGAACTCGATGATAATTATTTTGTATCAATAGGAAACTCAATGATAAAAAACCAAATAAGAAGAAATATGAAACAAAGTTGTTGTTTTGTTGTTATTGTAGAGCAATAGAACATTTATCTTCAAACTTCTCAGTTGCAAGTACAGGTGAAAGTTCTATTTTCTCATCTATTTATAGTGAATAAGGAGCTACCTAGATAGCAATAGAAAATATGGACATTGGTCAAGAAGACAATGGGCCCACCTATAGTGAAGAGGAAGGAAGGACATCTCACGTATTAGCAAAATAATCTCTAGATTCATAAGGGTAACAAAGTTTTGAGAGTGAAATAAACACTAGTGGTGAATCTAGTGGCTCCTCAATTGAGTTGGAATATCTTGAAGAAAATATATATTTGATGAGGTGACTCATATTAGCCTTGTGGAGATCAAGGATCTCAAAGCCATCAATTTGAAGCCAGAAATGGAGAATATAATATTAAAATATATTTTTTTGAATATTTATAAGCATGTAGATAATTCTGAAGCATTGAAGGAGATTGAGATCAACCATTGTTCCCATTGTGCCAAGGCAGTAGATAGAGGTGAAATTTACTCAGCAGCACTATTAAAGGACCCACCCACATTGTTAATATATATCTAACAATACTATTGTAGCATATATATCAATGCAACCACAAGAACACAAAAATAATTCTAGAAATTAAATACAAGGTATGTATTCCCTTATATGTTTTTATTGTAATAACGCAGGGAACTTATCCTCCAAGTGTCCAGAAAGGAAAAATGAAGTGCAAAAACATAGGTGAAATGAACCATTTTAGCCATAACCATGAATTCCTTATAAGGTAAATTCGAACAACCAAGTACAGATAGCCTTTCCCTCTCAAAGAAAATATTTTCAACAACCTAATAGAAACAAGAGAGTGACTTACAGTCCAAGAAATTGGATAGATGCAATATTTGGTAAGAATAATAATTCATTTTTCCTAGTCTTAAATAATGTTGAATGCTATAGGTGTAAGAATTTTGTCCATAAAGCTGCTACATGCAAATTTGGCAAGAAAACCTCTTTTCAGAACACTAAAAACATAGGTATGGATCATGAGGAGAGCCAACAAAGATAATTTTGCAAGAGCTATTTCAACACTCAAAATAAATGCAAATCAAATGGTGCATGGAGGAAACACATAAAAATGTTTGAATTTGAAGATAATTAATAGAATATTGGCACACCAGACTCTGAAATTCCCATATTTGATATCTCCTATATAAACAGTAATGGGAAGATTCTTCAATTGATTTAAATAAGCAACATCAATCATGAAAGAACTCTGAAGGAATTGTACAAATTCCTTGTAGATTCAATTCTAATTGTAATTTACTAAAATAATAAATTTGAATCTACTCTACAACCATCGGAAACAATTAAACTATCACAAAATCATGAAAAATATAAGAGAAAGAATTCAATCAACACACTACGCAATGATTTCCTAGGGAAATACACAGCTAAAAACCCCACTTATCTTTATATTGTATCAGTCATAAAAATATGAGAAGATTACAATGCTTTTCTCTAGGCCAGGAAACCTCTGCACTATCAAAATCTATCTCACTGCTTCTTAGACAAGCCTTGGCTAATACTTAACCAAATTTTTTCTTTCCCAAGACCCCATTTTCCTATGTTGTTTCCTTGGGAATTATCCCTTATTAATTAGGGATATTCCTCATCCATAAATACACAATCCATCATAGGACTTCCTCTGACTACACTAACCACATGTACAATTTGGATGATTATACAACAAATAGTAAAATTCCCTTGAACTCCAATATCAACTGGGTAACTCGTAGATCACACATGCATGAGTTGTTTATGGCTGATTTATCAATTATATGATTGATCATAGAGTACACACCCCACTACTTGACCTCCCACTACTTCTTCCAATAGTTGGAACTAGTTTAACTGACTTTACCTCAGTTTTACTGAATTAATTAATTACAACTCAAAACAAAAATAACCTAGGATCCTATAAAGTATGAGACAATCTAAATGACTCAATTTCAGCTGTAAACTTGAATTAACAGAGCCAACTAAGTCAAACTAACTTATTTAACTCATACCAGTTTCCTTGTGATGTGCAATTACAATTTTATCCTAACTAATTCAAGGGAAAATTAAATTAAGATATTTCTTGGTGCCATTTTCAACACTCCCTCTCAACAAGAAAGGGATTATTAGATACTTGAATATTGCCTCTATGAAACTCGAATTTGCCTCTTGAAAATGCCTTATTCAGGATATCTACATCATGTTCCTTTGTAGGAATGTACTCTAGAAATATGATCTACCTCTGCACAAAATATCTGAGATCATGATACCTGATGTCGATATGCTTCGACCGATCATGAAAAATTGGATTCATATATATCTTAATACAAATATAATTGTCACAGTAAATCATTGTAGGATTCATCTGCTGACTAAATAAGCCAACAAGGATCTTTCTCATCCAGATAGCCTCACAAGGTTCTTGACTAAAAACCATGTACTCTTATTTTTTTGAATTGAGTGCAATTTATCTCTGCTTCTTGTTGTATAAAGAAACTTCTACCCAATACTAAATATTCCTCCTGATGTGATTTTTATGTCTGATGGAATCGCTACCCAATATGCATCCGTGAAGCCTTATAGCTTCATGTGACTCCCCATATAGATCAGATGAGCACCATAAAGATGAATACTCTTCCGACATAGCAGATACCTTGAGAAGTTTAAAGGAAGAGATTTGGAGTTTCACAACAAATAATGAGAGAATCATTTAGTGATAGGAAAGACTTGCTAGGGCATAGGAAAAAAAAGTAGAATTAAATGTAGTTATCCTTTAAATATTATCATATTTGCAAAGACAAGGACAACCACAGATTAGTTATGGACATAAGGAAAGGAAAAATGGGGCATATGGTAGTAGGTCTCATGGAGGGCACAAGTTAGATATGGATAACATGGTCAAAGGTGGTAGAAGGATATATACACTTGAAAAGAGAGGTAGTGGTTATGGATTCTATTGATCTAGTTCTAGATCATAGAAAAATCATGGTCATCACTGTTATCATCCTTATATAAGGAAAAAGAAGAAGTACTTGCTTGATGAGTTCAAGAAAGCAAAGCCTCCTACATTTGATGGAGAACTAAATAAATGAGAAATTTAAGAAGCATGGTCTCTTGGGATGAAGAAGCTATTCAAGTTGCATGATTATACATAGAATATGAAAGCCAAGATATAGATTTTAAGTGTCAAAGGGAAAGCATACATCTAATGGGAAGATGTGAAACATGTTAGATGCATCAAGATAAAGGAAAAAAGTTTCAAGAGACTTTCACGAAAAAAAAATTTGTGAGAGAGATACTATGATAGTAAGTAAAGCTATTCTATGAGTTTAAGATGGGATCTATGACATACAAAGAGTGTACGACTATGTCCTTAGAACTATTGAGGTATATACCATATCTTAGGGATGATAAGACGAAGGTTTGAAGATTCGTTAGTGGATTGATTTTATAATTTAAAAATCGAATTGAGTATGATGAGCCTCAGACATTGGAGGAAATAATCATAAATTTTAATAATTTTTATGAGAAATATAAGCAGAAGTCAAAGCCTAACCAGGGTTGGAAAGGTAATGACAAGGCTAAGGGAAAGTGGGATAACAAGCGAGGAAGACCTCAAGATGTAGGTAAAAAATATAATTCAGTCTCGTACAAGAAATTTAGTACAATTAATAGATGACAAGGATTTTAGTATGAGGCGTAAGGGTGATGGAAGGAAGCTTGTGTAATGTTGGAATTGTGTAAAGGATCATCGCGAGAGATATTTTCCATAACATCATGGTGGAAAAATCATATTTACAATGCTTAAGAGGCCCATAGAGTTGGAGATTTTGGATAGAGCATTCCTCGAATTTACACAACATTGGATAATAGGAAGGTTGATTATCCTGCATCTATTATTGAGATGGAAGGTAAGATTTTTGATCAAGTTGTTTCTATTTTAATTGAACCTAGATCTAAATATAGTTATATCGGTCCTAACCTGGTGGATAAGCATTTCTTTAATAAAGAATTGCATGCAAAGTCTTGGTTGGTGCATTTGGCTATAGGTACCAAGAAAAGAGTTCAACATTAGGTGAGATCTTGTGCATTTGAGTTGAACAATATGTCTACATTAGCGAATATAAATGTGGTTCTATTGGGATCATACATTATGATTTCAGGTATGGATTGGTTGTAAATTTAGAAGAATAAGGTAGACTTCTATGATAATTCCATTGAGTGTCCGGATGACGATGGAGAGAGAAGAATCTTGTAGGCTAATAAGAATTCTGTGTTAGTGAAAAGGGTTACAATAATGCACATGAAGCTCAGTATTAGGAAAGGATGTGTGTATTTTTCATTTTGTGTTTCTAGTGACAAAGGTAAGTATGTTTAGGGTGTTGAATTTTTGAAGAGGTATCTTATTTTGCATAAATTTCAGGATATATTCCCACTAGATATTTTAGAGTTATCGCCTCATAGGGAAGTGTAATTTTCTATTGAGTTGATGTCAGGAGCAACACTAAAATCTAAGTCAATGTATAGGATGAGCACTTTAGATTTGGTGGAATCAAAGTTGCAACTTAAGAAAATGGTTGATAAGGGATACACTAGGACAAGTGTGTTGCCTTGGGGTGCACGAGTGTTTTTTGTGAAGAAGAAGGATGGTACTCTTAGGTTTTGAATTGATTACAAGTAGTTGAAGAAGGTGGCGATCAAGAAAATATATGATTTTCCTCAGATTGATGACTTGTTCGATTAATTGAAGAGAGCACCAGCATTTTAAAATATTGATTTGATATCAAGATATCACCAGGAATGCATTAAAGAAGCAGACACATACAAAACCAAATTCTGAACTAGATATGGGAATTATGAGTTTGTTGTGTTTCGTTTTGGGTTGACTAATTCTCCAACTACTTTCAGTGCATCTGATGAATAGTGTGTTGTTCCATTATTTGGACAAGTTTTTTATAGTGTTAATTGATGACATATTGATATATTATAAGAATGAGGAAGAGCATGCAGAACACCTAGCAAAAATGTTAATATTGTTGAGAGAGCATTAGTTTTACGCTAAGCTTAATAAGTGCGGTTTCTTCAAGACATAAGTTCATTACCTGGGGCATGTTGTTTCCAAGGAAGGCATAGAAGTGGACCCAAAACAGATCAAATCTATCATGGAGTGGGAAGCTCCCATGAGTGTGGATGAGGTCAGATAGTTCATGGGTTTAACACGTTACTACATTAGTTTCACAAGTAACTTCTCATGGATTTCCTATCCTATTACATATTTGCAATGAAAAGGAAAGAGGTTTGAATGGGCTGAGGAGTGTACAACTAGTTTTGAGAAGTTGAAGGATTCTCTTACAAATGATCTATTCTTGAAGATTAAAGACCCTAATAAAGAGTGTGTGGTATGTACATATGATTGCAAGAGAAGACTTGGTGGATTCTTGATGAATGAAAGAACAGTAGTATGCTATGAGTCAAGGAAGTTTAATGAGCATGAGAATAACTATGTGACTCACAATATTAAGTTGGCAACTATCATTCAGGTGTTGAATATGTTGAGACATTATCTTCTTGGAAGGAGGCTCATCTTAGTGAGCGATCATAGTGGCTTGAGGTACTTATTTAAGCAACCTAATCTGAATTCCAGACAAGCTATATGGTCGGGTACTCTTAGTGAGTTTGATTTTGAGATCATGTACATTAAGGGAAAGGAGAACGAGGTTTTAGATGCTCTTAGTAGAAGATTACAAGTAAATCACATTGTGATAATGAGTTCCTATGGGACAAATTTATAGTAGCATATATTTCATGCAAGGAAGTATGACGATATGCACAAGAAAATTAAGCATAGGTTACAACAACATAGTATAGGTGAAGAGGAAAAAAGTGAACTCAAGAAGCTTATCTCGAGGGAATTTCATGTTAAGCCATATTTAGGTCACTCAGGATATCAGAAGACTCTAATAGTTGTGAAGAAATTCTACTATTGGCCGAATCTGAAGAAATAGGTGGTTGAGTTTTTCACAAGGAGTATGGAATATCAACAAGTAAAATCATAGTGTATGCGTCCGGGTGGCTTATAGCAACTAATTTTGACTCTAAAGTGGAAATGTAGGGTCATTTCCATGGATTTCAGTAAATTTTTTCCTAGGTGATCGAGACACAATGACTCCAATATGGTTGGGGTTTACAGGTTGACCAATGTAGATCAATTTATTGTTGTTAAGTCTACAAATTCAGCTAGTGAGGTAGCTCATATTTTCATTAGAGAGATGGTGAGGTTGCATGGTGTTCCTAAGAATATTTTATCTGATAGAGATTCCAAGTTAACTTCTAGGCTTTGGCAAGATTTGTTTGCGGGTTTTGGGACAATGTTGACTTTCATAAAAACTTATCATCTGCAGACAAAAGGAAAAAATGAGAGGGTTAATAGAATTATTTAGGACATGTTGAGAATGTATGTCATGCATCAAGAGTGAAAGAGGGAAGAATATCTTCCATTAGTAGAGTTTTCTTATAATAATGGGTATCAATAGTCCTTAAATGTGATTTCGTTTCAGGCACTTTATGGGTGGAGTTTTAATAATCCTATGGGTTGGAGTGATACAGTGAATAGGGTGTTGATTTGACTGGATATGTTGGAAAATATGAAACATCAGATGTAGGTTTTTAACATGAATCTAAATGCATCACATGACAAGTAGAAGATTTATGTATACTAGAATAGGGTATTTAAGGAGTTGCAGGTTGGGGAGAAAGTGTACTTTCGCATTAAGTGAAATAAGAGCTCTTTGAGGATTGGTTCATGTGCCAAGTTGGCACCCGATATTGTGTGCCTTTTAGGATCCATGAGAGGATTGGACCAATGGCCTAAAAAATTGCACTGCCTCCGACACCGAAATTCCATAATGTTTTCAATGTTTCATTCCTTAAGAAGTATGTGCAGGATTTTTGTCATGTGATTGACTGGTTTATATTGCAACTGAAATATATCATCCTCTGAAACAGAGACATCAACTAGGTTAAAGTGCAAAAAAATATCTTTGGTCCCCATGAAGCTACATGGTAGATTGTTTATTATATGTAGGTTATGTATCTTTATTTATTTGTCGGTTGAGCTGATGTATTATGGTATATGAGTTTGATGTTGTGTTGGTTATATGTATATGCATGTGTATGTTATAAATACCATATCAAGCTATGTTATAACACTCCAAT
Organism: Pinus albicaulis; assembly: GCA_034641835.2. Taxonomy (NCBI): domain Eukaryota; kingdom Viridiplantae; phylum Streptophyta; class Pinopsida; order Pinales; family Pinaceae; genus Pinus; species Pinus albicaulis. The sequence goes on along the minus strand of CM076578.1, from coordinate 808,456,539 downwards.
AAGTAGTAGGGTGTTCATGTTATGATGGTCATGGTCTCGCCAGTATGATATGATGAAAATGTTGCATCGATTTATGTTATAAATATCCATGGATAACATGTTTTTTTCTAGTTTATAAGTGTTATTGAACACTCAGGGTAGTGTTCCCGCAAGGGGAGAGGGGTTTGTAACAACCCCTCTTTGATGTTCATGTAAATAAAATATAATACCAAGGTCATTGGACATGCATTCCAAGTTGAACGTTGGTAAAAACATAGTGATGGGTATCAGTGGTGATTAATTTATGGCTATGGAAATTGGCAAAGGAAAAGAGGTAATAATTGGAATTTTAATTATGAAATAAAGGAAAATGATTGAAAAGGAAGGTGAAGAGAGAAATATTTTCATGAAATAGAAATTGAAGGAAAAATATAGGAAAATGAATAAAATAGAGGCCTCAATGATAAAAAGGCTTTTGAGGATCGCTTCTAAGCCATTTGATAGTTTTTGGGTGGATCATTCTTCTATTATCTCATTCTCTCACACTCTTGCACACTTAGCCAATTCTTGGATCACTTTGCGATACACTGGATTTGGAAAAATAAGGTAAAGGAAAGAAGGAAGGCATAAGGGAACATGTGGATCAATAGCTACAACTGGATTGATTCATAGGTAACGGGTTGCATGTATGGTTTCATTGTTGATTTATGGATGCATGATATATGCATGTGATTTTCTAGTTATGGTCTATCACTGGCATGGATAGTTACTCGATTGAGAGTACTTTTATTATTTCCTTTCCATTTCCTAGATATCCATGTTGTTGTGGGTTTTCCACTTCATTTTTTACTGATTGGTGCTCATAATTCCTTAAGGCCGTGGGTTGGAACAAACACTCTTGAGGCCCTGGAACAACTTGGGTTGAGTTACTAGTCTTAGAGCCTAGGTTGGGAAAAATGGTTTGGAGATATTTGTGGGTTTAGTTACTATTCTTTGGAGCTTTGGAGCCCTGTAAGGATCTGGGTTGAGTTACTAGTTCTTTGAACCTTGGAAATCTTGAGTAGATATTGATCTAGTTGGTGTTAGTGATGTCTGACCATTGAGGTGGAATGATTGTGGTTGAGGGTTGAGGTGGTTTTGGCCTCTGGAAGACTTGGTTTGGTTTTACTTGGTTTATTCCATGAGATACAACATTCATGCTTGGAATATGGAATAGGGGTTACTGTATCAAAGAGAGATTTGGTTCAACCCAATATATGGTCAAGTGGTACGTGGAATTCCTTGACTTGGTTTGTATTTTCATATGTTAGTAAGAGAAATTTTATTATTGTGATCTATGGGAATTTGTAGTATTATATTGGTGATATTATAACTAAGTTTCCATGGTTTCTATGATGGTTATTTTTTGGTTATATGATGGTTATATGATGCATACCATCTATGGATCTCATCATGAATCATTTAGTTATTTATTGATTTATTAATGCATGGAATAATAAGTGTTTTTTCAACTATGTGGATAGGGAATATATCCCTCTTGTTCATTCTTAGATGATTCTCATACTATTATGATCATATATGCATTCATGACCTATAACTTCTATGTTTTCCATGTGTTTGACGAAATGTCTAGTGTGTTCTAGGAATTATAGGTCAAGTTATTGATTTGATTTTGAATGTTTGGATTTATCCTCATGTCAATAATGATTATGTAAAGTCTTAGACAGTTCTGGTAGTGGTCTGGAAGTTGGCATGGAATTGTGGCTCAGATCTCAGGATTTCACTCTATGAAATGGAGATTTTGGGCTATAATCACATGGAAGCAAAGTCACGCATGTGTTTGGAGCCCTACACTAGTAAAAAATGGCTAATTAGTTACTAAAAAAATGACTAAAATTTTCATATAAACGACTATGTTTTGGTCGGTGACCAATAGTAGCTAATTTACGGTATCTTATAACGCGACCAACTTTTATTCATTTTTAGATTAGTCATTAATTGGTTGTCTCAATTTTGTTGGTAGTAGTATATTTGGTCATTAATTTAGTCATTGATTAGGTCATTGTAGTCATTGATTTGGTCATTGATTTAGTCATTGATTTGGTCATTGATTTAGTCATTAATTTGATTATTGATTTGGTCATTGATTTTATTGTCTAGTAGTATATTTGGTCATTAATTTAGTCATTGATTTGGTCATTTATTACCGCAGTTAATGACCAAATATACAAAAAAATATATTACTAAATGATCACTATATAAAACTAATTAATGACCAAAGAAATATGACTAAAATGTTGGTTGTGTTATAAGATACTGTAAATTAGCTACTAATAGTCATATATATGCAAATTTTAGTCATTGTTGAAACCAATTAATGACCAAAAAAATATGATTAAATTTTGGTCATGTTATAAGCTACCATAAATTAGCTACTAATAGTCGTATATGTGCACAATTTAGTCGTCATTTGTAATCACAAATTTATCATTTGCAGTAGTGTCTTTTTTTTTGTAGTTTCATATTCATTATATAAATTACTACTTTAGTAGTTTATATTCATTTCATTTTACTTTCATTAACAATCGTTATAAGAAACTAATTTAGTAGTATATTCATTTTATTTGTATTCATCATTAATAAACATAAGCTACTAATTTAGAAGTTTTAGATGGATTTTATATGTTCATTATTAATCAACATAAATTAATTAGTATGATTTTGAAACTAAGTTTAATAAAAAAAGCATACAATGTACATGTTCATCTAGTATGAAAAAAGAAAGTTACATGTGTTAATTACAATACTATGTAATATCCAGTGCAACTATAAATAATTCCAACCACATAAATTATATTATATAAAATTTCAAGTATTACAATATAATTTTCCGCCTTAATATTAGTTGGAGTACAATTTACACATGAAATAATGTTTCATTACTTTAAACATTATCATTGTCTTGCTAAGGCATTGCAAGTGAATTCACCAACCCTGATTGTTTTGCCAAGGTATTTCAAGTGAATTCACCAACTCTGAAGACTTGATCATGAGTCTCTATGTGTGTCTTATGTAAGATATTGACTCTACGAGTACCACTAGACCAATTATCTTCTCTCTCTTTAATTTTCATTTTGTTGCTCTAGTGTTATTTGTTCTCTTCTTTCTTCAATCCTTGCTTATTACCATCAATACTGAGTTCCTTTTCTGAAAAAAAAAAAGAGAGAGGATACAATTCAATGTATAAGACATGAAAGTCAATGAACACTAGAATATAAACTAAATTAGACTATAAAATATTTATAGGATATATACCTCAACATCAACAATATTGTTAATGCAATTTTTCCCCATAAAAGCAAGAAACTTGAACAAGTTTTCTTTAGTTGGGAAATAGTGACAGCTATGTGGCCTGATGACCTGTATAAACAAATCAAATATAATGTCACAAATAAACACAACATAGCTAGAAATTTCTACTAATAATGTTTCGTGCTTCACTTTTGTAGTGATATCGTTTCCTCTAGTTATCTCCAAGAAGCAGCGACACTTCAACAATAAAACTGGTTAGTAGAAATCTAATAGGCAGAGAAAAGTATTGTTGACACAATATTACTACAAGAAACTAAAAAATAATATGACAAGACTTTGTAAATTGCGATACTAAACGGGAATATAGCTTCAAAATAGTAATCTTCAATTATCAACGTACTATTCTAGGAAAAAAAGGAATACAATTCCCATAAGCCAACAAATTATGTATGCCACTTGTTTTCCCTACAATTAATTGAGCGAGATTAGCACATGCAATTTCCATTTAGAATCTATGAAATAATTCTATAAATATTCAAAGAAAACTTAAGGTTACTCATTCATTTTTCTCCGATGCAGAAAAAACTGAATATGCTAACATGTTTTTAAGCTAGAGAGTTTTGTAATTCATGGTGTCCAAAATCATTTCTTATTGTCATGATTGTTTTTTTTAATGATCAAGAAACGAGCCTATATTTGATCATAAAACATATTTTTCAGAAAATATTCCATTTTTCTAATTCAATGCTAAATTTCCTTCTAGTTTATGACGTTCAAATAAACTGGAATCATATTCCTTTAACAAGTCACTGTTGTAATATACTACTAAACGAATAGCTACGTAATGAAGTTATTAGTGGTGGAATACTAATAAATCACAAATATAGACAAGAAATAACACCATTATGTCATAGGCATGCCAAGACTTTATCCTCTTATTTGGAAATATTTCTTCATGGAAATAGCATATTAGACAAAGAGAACTTTTCTAAAACTAACCAACGCTGGTGTATCCAACAACATTGACATTTCTATTGACATCCCATAAAAATTTCTGGAAGTATCAAAGAAGTGTAGTGCACTTCCCTGTAAGGTCAAATGTTGGCAATAGAATATGTTGTCCCTTAGTCTAATCAAGTTTTAACGTGCCTTTGATAACTTAGAGAGAATGGGAATCCAACGTAGAAAATTGAAAAAAAAAACTTTTATTCATTCACACTTACCTAGTTCCTAAACAAGCATTGAAGCACTATACAAATCCAAGCATGTTTCACATTCCACCAAGAAACATAATTTCCTGATTTTGATTGCAACTCTTGAGGCTTTCTCAAATCTATAAACAAGTAACATCATAAATATTTTTCCTTAGTTCTAAAACCTTATCTTATGTTAAGCTTGAGAAAATATGTGCATAAACATATCACATTATAGCATGTTGTGGAGTATATTTACAAGAAACTAATCATTCAAAATTTTATATTTTGTCAAGATTGAGGCATCTGTTAAATGCCCATTATCTACATCTTTGCACAATGGTGTCATAAATAATTTGAAGGTTCTTGTCTTGTTAGTATGATCTAATTATTTCTTTGAGCAAGATTTGTTTTCACTCCCATTATTAAAATTTTGATGTTATGAACAATATATAGATACAATGGATGCTTTGAATAATAAAAGAGGCAATTATTTTTCCATCAATAGTGTTTAGTATTTTCATATAGTGTAAATTCAATAGTTATACTAGTGGGTTTTGTAATGACCTGTCATGAAGGCTTACACCATACCTACTTTCCCATGCTAAACCATAGTTTTGCGTCATCAACAAGCCCTCTTTAAAGAGTCCATTAGCCTCTACCTTAAATTATTTATGAATATCATAGAATCATATCTTCAAGAATTGTGCCTTGACTGTCTTCAACTACTCCAAAATGGGTTGTGAAACAATTCTTCCATCCTAAAGCTACCATTGAACCAATTGATAACCAAGGAATCCCCAAAGACCTAGAATTCAATAACCTCTCTACTACTACTGTTAACAAAAATTTTAGTGCCTTTATTTCATTTAAGAGCATGTACCAATAAATGCTTCAAATTTTGAAGATATGAGTATAATCGAATCACTAAGGTATAGGATACCTCCTACAACATATTCTTCTTGTTGACCTTGATTGGTACTGTTGAAAATTGAAATAACACCATTCCCACTCTTAACAATAGAAGGATGGATCAATGTCCTTTATTTACCAATGTTAGGGGATTTTTTACTTTGAAAGCTCAATCATGACTAGGAAACACACTGAAACAATGGCTAAAAATTACCTTGAAATATCTCAGAGTTTTTGGCAATATAGATACATCAAAACACCATAAAATGCAATGCCTTACAACCCTTTAAGTCTTTATTCAAAACACATTTTTTTAAAAAGAGAAGCTTATGTTCATGGTAGAGCCATTGAATCAAAGTGATTAAGCCACCAAAAGAGAAGCCAACCTGTAGCAGAGGATAATGAAGAGCATTGATAGCTCTCATACAAATTTTAACTAGTCACCACCTAGAAAATTTGTGAAATTGTGTTGTCAAAGCTACCAAATAGAAGATGTACTTATGAGGCATTTAATATAGTATTAAATGTGGTTTTTTTTAGTTAGTTATTGGTTGATATGCAATGTACACCTCTTCTCCTACTATGTAATGACTCAATGAGACATCTCATCATTTAATGAATTAATGAATCTAATCTTTCTCATTCTAGTGTGAATTCATGTCCACATACATGTGTGTAGAAAAAAAATATTTTAGAAATACAAGTGTGGATTTGTGGAGTCTGATTCTAGAGAAAGGATGGATACTAATTTAAGTTGAGTGTGGTGATTCTTATAATATTTTAATATTTTCACTCACACCAAAAGACTTCATTTCTTTAACTAGTGATGGAGATGTTCAGTTGTGGACTCATGTTGTACCAAATCTTGCGGCTAGATTATATAATGTGTTGGCTACCCCATTGTATGGACATGGTCCTTGCATTCCACATGGTGATAAGTTGAGGCAGGTATCCATTGGGGCTAGTATGTGTGCTAGAATTAAAAATGGTGGTCGAGTGCATACTTGGAGGACTGTGATGAATGGTCGGCTTATAGGAATGGTAGTTCCAGAGAAGGAAGCTTTGACACCAGTTGGCGATGAGGAAAGCCAAAAGGATATTGTGATTTTTAATCTAGGTTTGTACCTTGGTTTCTGAAAAGCACGATCTCTGTATTAGATTTATTGATTTTTGTATTTTTATTGGCTTATATTTCTAATGTTTGTATACTTGTTGTTATACTCCCTAAAGGAAGTGTAAATAGTAAGCAGTTTTTTATTACCATTACCTTTGTGGGGTAGTAGGCATGAAATATGTTTGCTTCATTGAAACTGTGTTTTCTATTTACTATGGGTTTAGATAACAAGAATATTCATTCTGTTTCCGGTCTCAGGACTGCCACGAAAGAAATATGTGTAGTAGTATCCTTGATAATAGTTGTTAAGAAGAAAACCATAGGTCGAATGGGACCAAGGAAGAAACTAGTGAAATCCAACAACAAATCAAGAATAGAAGGGCATTCTTGAATATTCAACTACAATTCCATTTGGTTACAATTCTATTAAGACTTCTAAATGTGGATTCTCCTTTTTGTAAACCACCCTTATCAGCTTATGGCTAGTGTACAAATTTTTAAATGATATTCATCTATATATTGTATCGATGAAATTTGAATTGAGCTCCTCTTATTATGAAGAAATGGTAACAATCTTCCTTGCAAGAATTTTTAGGCAACATGCAGATCCTTTTATCTGTTGTGAGATACTTGCAAAGAAAAATTCTACTTACAGTCTCTAAAGGGTGCAAGGATTGTTTTATACTGCCTTTTGCACATTTTTGGTTGAATTTTGAAGGCATTCCTGATTTTAACATTAGCTACATGTAGAATGTTAAATTTTCTTACAGTCTCTAAAGGGTGTGAAGATCATTTTATGCTACCTTTTGCACATTCTTGATTGAATTTTGAAGGCATTTCTAATTTTGGCATTAGTTACATATAGAATATGGAGCCTGTACCCTGTTTAACTAATAAATCACTAATGATAAATTGCAGTGGGTAAGACACACTTCTATGCTCCAGAATTTAAAGAGAATAGTGTAGCTTCAAATTTGGGATGGAGCCATTTAGATCTGGTATAGCAGCGTTTAAATATGTTTAGAATCTTGACAAAGAATCATCTGTCAAATTCCTATGCCTCTTGGAATTGTTTGTTGGTTTGTCTACAATATAGAGTAGGTTGCTTTTGAATGGATTGGTTGACATCCTTTTAGAGATTCAAGGCTCTGTTTCAATTCATATTGCTTCTCTATGTGATCTAACGAAATATGGCTTCGTATTTGTGGTATGCAATTTTTAATGCCAAGGGAATGCTATGCCTAGTGAAGGCACTGAGGGGTAGATATAACAACTCAAATTGGACAAAAGATAACAAAGGCAAGCCATCCTGGAATGAGTTAAAGGGACTATGTATATATATGCAATAAAACTGTGAGAACCATGTGAATTAATAGCAGAAGGAAAAACCCACAAAAATATTGAAGAAGGCAGGCCAAAGTATCATAGAATTGATGATATGAAATCAATTTCTTGACTCATGAAGTGACACTAAGTGTAGGAACTTTTTAGGTTTTCCTTTTGTGAAGTCTGTCATCACATGGGTAGATATTATCTATTGAATAACCAAAGAATCAAGTTAAAGATGTCGTGAGTGAGTGGGTAGCTGCCAACAAAGATGTCAAAATGTATAAATTTTGTTCATGGTAGAATCTTTGAATCAAAGTGATTAACCAGCCAAAAGAGAAGCCAACCTGTAGTAGAGGATAACGGAGAACATTGATAGTTGTCATACAAATTTTAACTAGTCACCACCTTGAAAATTTGTGAAATTAAGCTGCCAAAGGTGCCAAATAGAAGATGCAGCTATGAGGTATTTAATATATTATTAAATGTGGTTGTTGTTAGTTTCGTATTTGGGAGATATGCAATGTACTCCTCTTCTCCTACTATGTAATGACTCAATGAGACATTGCATCATATAATGAATTAATGAATCCACTCTTTCGCATTCCACTGTGTATTCATGTCCACATACATGAGTGCAAAAAAAATACATTTTAGAAATGCAAGTGTGGATTTGTGCATACTGTTTCTATAGAAAGGATGAATACTCATTTATATTGAGTGCAGTGATTCTTATAATATTTTAATATTTTCACTCCCACCAGAAGACTTCATTGCTTTAACTAGTGATGGAGATGTTCATCAATGGACTTATGATGTACAAAATCCTGTGGCTGGAGTATATAATGTGCCAACCATCCCATTCTTTGGACATGGTCTTTACATTCCACATGGTGATAAGTTGAGGCAGGTATCCATTAGGGCTGGCATGTGTGTTGGAATTACAGATGGTGGTTGAGTGCATACTTGGAGGAATGCGATGAAGGGTGGGCTTATAGGCGTGGTAGTTCCAGAGAAAGAATATTTGACACTAGTACTTGGCCATGAGGAAAGCCACAAGGATACTGCAATTGTTAATCTAGGTTTGTAACTTGATTTTGTTGGTCAAAGTTGTCATTGATATCAATATGGCATTGTTGAGATGGAAAATATTCTTCTGATACATGAATAACCCTAACCTCATGCAAACCCTATGAAAATTCCCTAAACATGAAGATGATGCATATTCCCTCAAGCCTTAGTTTCAAGATGCCCCAGCCTAATGAAATTCTAATCTTAATCCCATTCCTAACCCTAGCTAATTTAATAATGCAACCCTAGTATTATTAAAAGAAACATGTTTGTCCTAAACCCTAGCTATTTCAGCGAACCCTAATCCTAAGTTCAAAAACCCTAAAAAAATATTTATAAAAAAAATATTATACTTTCCCTAATTTAATAATTCCTTTAAAAACAAATTATTAAAAATATCAAAATTTGTATGTGAAACCAAAAACCAAAAACTGTATTCATGATTACTTCCCTAACTTACTATTCCACTACCCTCTATTAAAAAATCACTAAAATATCAAAACTACGTATGCACTTGTCGGCTCCACTAATTCAGAAAATTCGATTTTAGAATCGACTTATTTATACACTATCGTATATTAATACGGAGCTAGAAAAATAGAAGAACGAAGTCCACATCTCGTGAACTGATTGGGAACAAAACAACTCAGACTTGGTGTCGACTTTGTGACAGAGAACAGTCTCGGACTTCAGTAAATCAGAATTACAACATTGAAGAGGCTCGGACTGGCTGGAATATCTTTCTCGATCTGTGGACAGGTATATAAACAGTCTTCGGTGGAAACTCGAAATTGCAGAAATGTAAGAGCTAAATAAGAACAAAATTTGATCATTGGGTATCGGAATAGGTTTATTTTCTACAGACTTCGGATCTATACCTCCATTATTCTCAGAAATTCAGTTCAGAACATTAGACATAAACACTGTAACTCAGAACCTACAGCTCGGACCTGGTGTTGGAGGGAAGAATAAGTCCAATAAAAGTCATAGGAATGCTATCACTGTCCCTGGTCACATCTCGTGACATCTAAGGAAAAAATCAGGGAAATATCTTCATGGAAGTATAAGCATCAATTTTGATAAAGCAATCTCCATGCTAGAAATCATATGTTCGAATTCATATGATGTATTTATTTAAAAAATATACATATTGTCCCTATGTTTAGACCAAGGAGTCAAATGATTTATATTACTAGGAATTCTGGAGTGAGTAAATTTGATGTAGCAAGCACAAGGATGCTAGGTTTGGTTGCCCAACAAGAAGTGTTTTTGTGCAAGTTCTCCATTGTTTGGCACTCAGTAAGTGGGTGTTTCCATCCAACTTGATTCATTGTATTGTGTTCTATTCCATTATATTTGTCATTGTAATATACGATTTCGTGGGTTATTAGGTTTTGCTGGAATCACAATCTTGCTTTGGTGAAGGTGGGGATTCCATGCGCAGTCGACCTGTCCCAGTAAGAATTGAAATTTAAATTCAGTTTTCCGTCATAAAAGATCCCAAAATGATATTAACATCAAAATGCATCAATGGAATTTACTGTGTCATTTTGGGAGGTGCTTTTATTAACCTATGGGGTTGGCGTAGTAAACTTCCTGGAGTGAATTCATTGGCATATACCTCATATGTGGTCATGACTGTTTGATGAGAACTTTTACTTGCTGTAGCTCCCACTATTTTTATTACAATTTACATTTTACTGTTCGCGAGTAAACTGCAGAATAGCACCTGTAAAGTGCAGGGGTAATTTTTTTCTCCTGGGGCTTCTTATTTAGACCAGAATTTGTAGATCCTCACAACCCACTCTTGTTGACGAATTACGTGAGGTTCCTCCAGAGGTGGGTATTGAGGTAGCTCAGCTTTGTTATAATTTAGGACTCTTTGTATGTTGTTACATATTTTTTGACCATATTAATTAGAAAGTATTATGAGTAGTAATTAAGGTCTTCATTACTCACACTGAATTGACATAAATCAAGTTTAGTAGTTTCTGAGTTACAGTGCAATCATTCTACAGGTTGGACATGGTGCATTCATTGAGCATCTCGGACTGTATTGTAGCCTTGGATTGAGGCTCGGATCAGCTAAAAAAATATTTTCACCTGTTGCAGCCTAGTTAAGGGCTCAAACTCGTGGAGTTTATTTTAATTCAAGTACTCGGACAGGTGTGAAGATAATCTTAGAACCTCAGATCACCTTGTAGCTGCAAACAATATTGAAGTACAGACTTGTGCTTGGAACTGTTCCACACCTTGAGGAGAAACAAAATTATAAAACAGTCATCTTGTGCTCCCAAAATTTGAAGCACCAAAAAACTTGTAACGTGGGACTACGCTTGTTAACTAGGTAGGAGGTTGGGACTTGACCCGAGTTTTTGAAGCTCGAATTTGTGACAACTTGGAGGAGGGATTGGACCATTGGAAAATCTCCTTTTAGAGCTCGGATTGTGGGAGACTTATACTTATATCCTCAACACCTTGAAGCTGAGACCTCCAATCTCTAAACATAGACCTATAATACACCGGACCAGTGAAATCATTCTACAGCTCAGACATGGTGCATTTATTGAGCAAATCAGACTATATTGTAGCCTTGGATTGAGGCTCGGATCAACTAAAACAATCTTCGCACCTGTTGCATCCTAGTTAAGGGCTCAGACTCGTGGAGTTTATCTTAATTCAAGTACCGGACAGGTGTGAAGATAATCTTAGAACCTTAGATTACCTTGTAGCTGCAAACAGTATTGAAGGATAGACTTGTCCTTGGACCTGTTTCACACCTAGAGGAGAAACAAAATTATAAAATAGCCATCCTGTGCTCACAGAATTTGAAGCACCAACAAAATTGTAATGTGGGACTATGCTTGTTGACTAGGTAGGAGGTTGGGACTTGACCTGAGTTTTTGAAGCTCGAATTTGTGACAACTTGGAGGAGGGATCGGACCATTGGACAATCTCATTTTAGAACTCTGACTGTGGGAGACTTATACTTATATCATCAACACCTTGAAGCTCAGACCTTCAAATCTTTAAACACGGACCTATAATACATCGATTTGTAGACAGTCACAATGCTTGGACTTGTGGAATTATAGAAGTGGTGCAATGATAATAGCATTACCTTAAGAAGTTTCATCATTTACAGGATCAGACCTAGCCTATCTTTGCAACAATCTTGAAGCCCTTTTTTAAGAAAACATTGGACTAGACCTGGACTTTAAAGAGATTTTGGACAATCTTTAGAAGTTTTTTTTGGAGCACCGTTGAAGACACCTTGTGAAGCTAGTCTTGAGCATATCAAAATCTTTGTATTACATTTATTGGTTTATATTTTTAATTTCTATATACTTGATGTTATTCTCTCTAAAGGAAGTGTAAATACTAAGAGGTTTTTTCTTACCATTATCTTTGTGGGGTAGTAGATATGAAAGATGTTGGCTTCACTGCAACTGTGTTTTCTATGTAATATTCATTATGTTGCAGATATGTGTAGCAGTATCCTTGATAGTAGTTTTCAAGAAGAAAAGCAGAGGTCGAATGGGACCAAGGAAGAAACCAGTGAAATCTAGGAGCAAATGAGGAATAGAAGTGCATTATTGAATATTCAAATACAGTTCCATTTGGTTACAACTCTAAATTCTCCTTTTTTTAAACCACTGTTATCAACATATGGCAAATGTAAAAATTTGTAAATGATATTCAGCTATATATTATATCGATGAATTTTGAACTTATCGACACCTATTATGAAGCAATGTAACAGGCTTCCTTGCAAGCATTTGTAGGAAACATGCAGGTCCTTTTATCTGTTGCAAGATACTTGCAAAGAACAGTTTTGCTTACAGTTTCTAAAGGGTGCAAGGATCATTTTATACCCCTTTTTGCACATTCTTGGTTGAATTTTGAAGGAATTTATGATTTTGACATTAGCTACATGTAGAATGTGGAGCCCGTACCCTGTTTAAATAATAAATCACTACCAAGATTTCCAAAAGGAGGCTTCTATTGAAATTTTAATGATGAACTGCAATGGGTAAGACACACTTCTATGCTCCAGAATTTAAAGAGAATATTGTAGATTCAAATGCGGGATGCAACCATTTAGATCTCGTATAGCAGTGTTGAAATGTGGTCAGAATCTTAACAAACAATCATTTGTCATAATCCTATGGACCTATGCCTCTTGGAATTGTTTGTTGGTTTGTCTAAAATATAGAGTAGGTTGCTTTTGAATGGATTGGTTGACATACTTTTTGGGATTCGAGGATCTTTCTCAATTCATATTGCTTCACTATGAGATCTAACCAAATCATGGATTTTGATTTATGTCATGCAATTTTTAGTGCCACGGGAATGCTATGGCTAGTGAAGGCACTAAGGGGCAGATTAATAACCTTTAATTCTGACCTCCTACACAAACAAAAAAATAGTATCTCTTGAATCATGAAGAAAAGAAATAATTATAAATGAACACTTGACATATTCTTCTGCAAATTCTCAGAATTTTGTAACAGATATTGACAATCAATATTCTAGGCAACAAATGTGTGTTAAGAAAAAAAACATCTTTACCTCAATTTCTGATCCATCCTCCATCCTGGTCTCCAACTGCACCACCACTCAGCAGGCTCTTATGCTTATCTACCTTTGGCTTTGGAAGACATGTAAAAATAACTACAAAATTAAACAAAGAAAACATAAAGCATGTTTATTCTTTTAAATTCAATCCTTTAAAGGGTGCAATTGTAGCCCAAAACTATGAAAATTATCAAGTGTAATCAACATGCACATTCAAACTTACGGTGGTTTTTCCTAGAAGTAGCAGATGGATCATACTTAGGATCACTAGGATCTGGAGCATATCCTGAACGAGAAAAGAAGAAATGAGAATACACACTCCCATTATTCTTTACAGCCTAGAAATAAATACAAAAATTACACAATTATACTTAAATATGCTAAAACCTGTTTCAGCCTCCACCAAGTATGTCAACCAATCCAAGTGTTTTATATTAACATCTTATATGCCAATCGATATTCAAATCAAATAGTCCAAAATCTAATATGGTAGAAAGTAAGATCACATTACAAGTATTAACAGAAAAACAGTTTTATATACCAAAACCAGAATTTACATTGAATTATCTCAAATACCTCTGAAGGATGGTAAACTATTCTATGTTTTCGAACACTGTTTGGGCCCCAGACGACAAAAAGTACATTGGTTTCTTGCCTTACAAGAGCTGCTTCATTGCTAAAATCATAGAACCTCTCATTCTCAGAGAGATAGAGACACATATCCTGAATCATTTACAAAGTACAAAAAATTATGCTAGAGTTCACAAATTCATGACAACCACAATGTGAACCACGCGATAGTACATAAAATAAGCCCCAAATAATGGTAGTTGGGTTTTAACAATGAAATAAGCCCCAATTAATGGTAGTTGGGTTTTAACATTGTTACTAGGAAAATTTAACAAGACACTCTCTAATGACAGTGACACTTTAATATAATAATAATAAAATGAGACTAGAATAGTGTTCCATTCCAAATAAATAATCTATTTCTGCATATCTAAAAGAAATTTATGTCCATTTAGTGTATCCTCATATATTCCCTCAATTGGCATAATAATAAGCACAATTAGCATAACAAGGATTAGTTGTGTGCACATTAAACATTTGAAGAGGTTTAGTTGCATCTGATAAATGTTGCAAAAGGCTTAAGGATATTCATTTCCTTGCACAAGCCTTGGGCATATTCCCTTTGGTAGATATATTATGCTAAGTTAACTTAGCAGCTAATCCGTCAGCTTTTAATTTTGCACTGCAATCTCTTAGGAAATTCTGTTAAATTTAATTCATAGAAGTCAAACCAGAATGGAACTAAAATTGGCCAAATCATTAAAAAAGGTCATAACCTGTTTCAAGCAAGTTTCTAGAGTTAAGTTACTTCATTCTGACCAAAAGTACAGAGTTGAAACATCTGGAAGAATCAACAAAGCAAAGACCCTCACTCTATAGTATTGCTTCATTGCGGCATTTCTCTATCTAGACAGATGAAATCAGTTAACGAGCCTGAAGAGATGTAGATCTCCTTAACTTACAACTAGTTGCTTTGGATTTGTGTGAAAATTTCATGTGTGTTAGACTATATCATTCAACATAATAGCACAATCCTCCAGTGGTATATTCCATATTAGAATGTTATGGAATATAATACTTGTAAAAAGAAAAGTAAAATATCAATCTACATGTTTGTCTAGGTCATAGATAATGCATACAATTCTAATCTAAAGTTTTCAAAAGTTGTAAGTGTTTCCTTGAAAACTCTGTATGAATAGGAGACTCCAACTGATTCTCTTCTTCTTTCAACCAGATCATAGCAATCTTATCCTAGTGGTGAACGACCTCAAACACAAAGCAGACCAAGCATTTAGGGAACACCATGAACACCACCACAACTGATCTCACAGCCAACCCAATCAGCCCCTGAATGGCGAGTTTCCAATGTTGTCTATGGAAATATTAGATGCCAAATAAAAACTACGGCAAAAAATGATGGATGGGAAGTTAATACTCCAAAACCCTACTGAGACCAACAAAAACAACACTGATTGAAGTTAATACCCCTACACTTTTCATACATATTTATGAGTGAAGTTCCAACAAAAAAAATCTAATTCAAGCCCACTTCTAATTATGTAATAATTGAAGCAGAGCTCTTGAATGAGTGCAGGCGTGGATGACACTCACTTTCATAAACCAATCAGGCATAGCATATTCTTTTCGAATTCCATCAAACAGTCTTTTTTGACACCCTCAGCTAGAAGCTAGGTCAAACCCTTCAAACTGGGCCAAACCCTTCAAACCCTCTTGCACCATAAAATCTGGCAATTCATCGTTCTACTGCAGAAATAACTAAATGGACCAACCCCCCCCCCCCCCAAAAAAAAAAACCTTAGTAAATTCAATCTCATTACTCACTAGACAAAAATCCCCAACAACTCAACAATTTCAATCTCATTTTAGTTTAAAAACCAAAAACAGAGAGAAAATGGCTCCAAAGCCCACAGAACGCATGGAATTTTGATGCCATACATTTACATTCAGAAGTAAAATGTGCCCCTCTCTCTCTGTTTAGTTTATTTCTAACTTGGTGTTGGTTTACAATAATTGAATTAGTTGGTTGGGACAACAAAATGAATTTGGAAATTTTGTATAACAATATACCATTGATATTTAATTTTTTTAATTTTTTATTTTTCCCTCCACCATTTTGATTTTCGTTTTGATTTGGGTTTAGTTATTAAATAGTGTTTATTATATATATATATATATATATATTTCCATAAAAATAAAATAATTTGTTAATTTGAAGAGAATTATTTTATTTTTATGGAAATATATATATATATATATATATATATATATATAGTAAAATAAGAAAATGGAAAAATAGATTAATTCATCTTTTAGCTTTCTTTTAAATGAATAATATTATGATTACATTTTTTAAACATTCATTTAATTTCATTGAAATGATTTTTAAACATTCACTTTAATATCAAAGCTTAAGAACATATAGCAATATATTTATAATTAATTTGTGATTACATGTGTTATAATTATTTTTAACATGTATTCACAACTATGGAAAAGTATCTCTTGAGTATTTTCACATGGAAAATAAGGGTTATCTAAACAATTTGTTATTAGTGTTGATGGGTATTTGGCTAGTTTTACACTATCAAATGCCTAGATCAAATCTCTTGAGTAAAGTGCGTCAGTCCACACTAACAATTTTATTGTGGATGTCATCTATGAATGTGAGGAAACAATCCATTTGTCTCTAAATTTTAGCACTGGAGATGGATTCATAGACCCCCTGTATCTCTGAATCCATCTGCAGTGTCAAATTTTAGTGAAATGTAATAGTTTAATATCAAAATTGCAATGTTCTATTTCCAGGGTGAAAATTAAAAATGACTAGCATAAATGAATAAACCATATACTTCTTTTACTTGCTATTTGGTAATATTTTTATTCTTAGACTATAGTGTTGATTTACACTAATCATTTTTAATTTTTTCACTTATTATCTAGTCATAAATTTTACTCATTGACTAAATTAGTCATTTAAGTTAGTCGTTTTTAGTTGGGCCACTTATTATCTTGTCATTTATTTTATCCCTAGACTAAATTAGTCGTTTAAGTTAGTCGTTTTTAGTTGGGTCACTTATTATCTAGTCATTTATTTTATCCCTAGAATAAATCAGTCATTTAAGTTAGTCATTTTTAGTTAGGTCACTTAAAATTGTTCAAATTTAGTAGTAATTCACTGGAAATAGCTGTGGTGACTAACCTTTTTAGTCACCTAGTCATTAATTTCATCATTTTCTACTAGTGCTATAACTTCACCCTTTCCTATTTTTGTACACATTTGGGGCTTAATATGTGATAAAAGCATCCTCAGCTCAGGTTTTGATCACCTGGGGTGGTGCTTTGACCCCCAAGTGTCCTATAGCCCTGAGTGATCTTTGTGAGAATTTAGTTGTCGGCCCCACATTCGTAATTGAATATTGGAGGAACGGGTCATGTCGTAGTAACCCTTCATCTCATTTTTACCCAAATAGGCTAGTAAAATTGGGTAAATGTGGGAGGTGGTGGTTACACAAAGCCTAAATTAGGGAAGAAAGAATCACTTATTTTCCAAACCCAAAATCTAGGTGAGTCTTCTCTCCCCTCTTCCTCTTTTGCTTCTAAAGGCACAAACAGAAACAAAAAAAAACAAAAAGGACATAATTCAAAATAAATAAAGAAAAACTGAAGGAAGAGAAACAACCAACTTCCACATGCCTTGGTTGTTTTCCTATTCAATTCAGGGAGAATTACAACCATGGATTCCATCTTCCAAACCTCCTCCCATATTTCTCAATGAAAATAATTACTTGGAACATTATGGGCTTGAATAGTAAATTCAATCATAGACTCCTAAAATATAAAATATATCTTGGAAAACCTAACATCCTCATGATTGAAGAGACAAAATTCTCAACTTCAACTCTCCAAACCTACCTCAAGGAAATTTGGATAAATAGTAACCAGTTAGCCTGGGATTCCACAGCTGCCTCTGGAGGCTCGGCTATCATTTTAAATATGTCCACTATTACCATTAAAAATTCCTTCTTAATCCCAAAAATGATCTCTGCAAACTTCCATCATATTTCCTTAGCCGCTTAATGTTACATCTCTAATGTATAAGGCCCAAACCCTTCTTGGGAATTTTTTTTTATCCAAAACCTCTACAAGGCTCACCAACTTATCAAGATATAATCTAGATCCTAGGAGGGGACTTCAATATAATAAAATATATCAAGGAAACAAATGAAGAATTCAATGCCTAGATTAAGAAAGTAAACTCTTCAATGATTTCATAAACAATTCTCAAAGAGTGGATATGAGCCCTCAAAATGGAACCCACACATTCAATAATATAAGAGGAGGGAATTCTCAAATAACTTCCAAGTTGGAATCATTCCTAATTGCAGAATATTCATTGATATCGAATTTATAAATCCATGGTTTGGACCATTGGACTATTCAACTACTTATGAATTGTATGAATAGCCCAAGGAAAACACCTTTCAAATTTGAAGCCTTCTAGCTATGGCACCCAAATTTCCTCTCTAAAATATAAACTTGGTGAAGATACACATATATTTACAAGAACGAAATATTTTTCCTTTCGAAAGTGAGTCAAATTCCTTATGTAAAAATTCAGGGATTGGAATATACAACCCTTCTCGAGACAAAGATGGATAATATGAAATAACTTATAATCACATAAGTCAAAGCATAATAACTCAACCAAAAGGAGATAACTATCTCTCTAAAATTAGAGGAATGCCTCAGGTAAGAAGAAATGTTATGGAAATGGAAATCTAGAATTCAATGGTTAAAATAAGGGCAGAAAAACACTCTCTTTTTCCATAGGTATATGATCAATCATTGGAAAAGCAACAAAATCACAAGCATCAGAAAAACCTCAAATATTAAATTTGAAAGTCATGAAGACATCACCCAAGTGTTCTAATATCACTTTCAAAATATTCCCACTGAGCATATCCTAGAAAGATGGATGACCATAAGAAAAATTACCAACAATATACAAAATGATTTATTACTCAAAATAAATAACTATTCAAGATGTAAATGATACTATTATTAACATTCCCCATGTAAAATCCCTTGGACTTGATGGGTTTACAACCTACTTCTATTAGGATTTTTGGTCGATCTAAAAGGATGACATATGGAATATTATATAAGACACTGGACACTACTCTATTCTCAACACCTTCGATGATACCTTCATTTCCCTCATCCCAAAATCCTCAGATGCCAACTCTACCTTAGAATACCATCCCATAGCTCTCTACAACATCATGTACAAAATAATCTCTAAGGTAATTTCCAATAGACTCAAACTATCCTTCATCTTCTTATATCTCCAAAGAAAATATTTTACATGGAGGGTAGAAAAATAATGGATAACATAATCCTAGAAAATGAGCACATATACTCTTTCAAATCCAACAAAACCCCAAGTATGTTAATCAAACTATACATGTCAAGAGACTTTGATAAAATTTTCTAGTAATTCATTTTCCACATGCTTACAAACTTTGGTTTAAATGAATATTGATTCATTGGATCATGTCTCTCATCACCACAAATGTTTTCTCCATTATAGTGAATGGATCTACCTCTTCTCCCTTTACCCCATCTAGATGCATTACATAGTGACATCACCTCTCCCATTAAATATTTCCCTTGACAACAAAAGGTGTTGGGCACACAATCTTAGTTGTTGTTCATGTAGATAATTTGAAAGGGCTCCCTATAATATTGGCTAATCACTCTACCCATTAGAAATTTTTATATGACACTTTTTCAAGGTCATTCCCTCAATCAAAGATGCCACTTCCATCAAACACATCCTCAAAATATTCTTGGATGCATGTAAAACTTCTATAAGCCTTTCCAAATGTCAAATATTTTTCATCAAAAACACTTTGGCCATCCAAATCCACATATTGAGACTGCTTGGCTTCCAAAAGATTTCCATTTTAGCCAAATAATTCGGAGCCTTCCTCACCAACAACCCAATAAATAATTCTATTTGGAAAAATATACTACCAAAATTTGAATTCCATCTCTCCATTTTGACTTTCTTACTCCTAAGTTTGGTAGGTTTCTTCACTCTCCTTATGTCTATCCTCTAATCCCTCCCCAATTATCTTCTCTGTTATTTTTCTACCCATAAATCTATCCTCACTAAAATATGAACCATTTAAAGAAGCTTCCTATCGGGAGATGAAAAAATGGAAAAAAATCGGTTATAATCACTTGGGATAAAATTTTCCATCCAAAGATAGTGTGGGGTATAGGGCTCAGGGATCCTAAAACTCTTAGTAAGGCTCTCTATGCCAAAACATGGTGGAGGAAACTCAAAAATCCTGAATCTCTTTGGTGCCAAATGTGGAGACACAAATATACTCCCAACACTCAAGAATCTAAACTCATCAGACTAACAGAGGATGTTAAATAATCATACATCTAGAACGTTGCATGGTAAAACAATAAACTCATTACAAATCATTTCTTCTAGGAGGTAAAATATGGAAAAATGGTCTATTATGGGAAGAATCATGGAATCAATGGCCCAAGCTATCTCAAAAAAATAAACTAAACTCCATTTGGAATTCTCTGTTAGCACAAGGCCTCAACCACGTGGAACAATATTAGACTACTTACTCCTCCCACCCCTCTCAATGGTGTGCATTGATTGATTGGAAGTAGAGAGATAATTGGGCCCACTTTAAAAAATTAAATTCTCTACAACAAATTCTTGCATATCGAAAAGAATTTATCCAATAAGGAGATAATATCCTTCATAGGGGACATTGAATAGAAGGTAATTCCAATATCAAAGAATATTGCAGCCTCCTCACTTCTCACTCCTTTGATGCCAACTACCATATATGGGAAAATTTAAGACAATTCAAGCAATGGCTAAAAATATCTCTTTTTACGGCTTTTATTCTGGAATGAAACTCTCACCTAAGACAAGCTTCAATGTAGGGAATTTTTTTGACCTTCCATATTCTTCCTCTTCATTTCTAACTATGAATCTAACAATCATATCTTCATCAATTTTTCCTACAACACCTCTCTATGGGATAACCTTACAATCCTTTATTGCAAAACTTACCTTAACCCCACCAACATAAAATTCACTTTCCTCTCCTAGTGAACCTCTCCATTTACCAACCCATTATCAATCAAGATTATATTTTTCTATCTAGATTCCTCCTATGACATAATTTGAAGGAAAATAATCAATGAATATTCAAAAATATATCCTCTCCCCGTGGTAAACTATGACATCTCATTCTCATAAACCTGAGGGAATCCATCCTCTCTCTCCCCTGTATTGATAAATATTGGAATTGTAACCCAACCAAAAATCTCATTCTTACCTCCCTTGGGCTCTCCTATTAGCTCTTCTCACAATTCATGTTCCGATATTCATAGCCTCTCTACCTAGTACCCTCCTCCTCCATATTTCATCACACTCAATTTTTATGGGGCCTCAAAAGCAAATCTAGTCCCTACTATTGGTGGGGGACTCTTCTAAGACACAACCGGTCAAATTATTCACATATATGATAACTTAATAGGACATATTACCAATAATGTAGCATCAATTTGGGCATTCATACCAAGTCTTCAAATCACCATCAACAAGTGCTTCCACAAACTCATAATTAAGGGGGACTCAAAAACCATTATTAACATTTTTTTAAAAATCCAATGTGGTTTTGATCCTTCGAAAACGAGTGATATTTAAAGTCTATAATCCCATGTTTCTCATATCACGAGGCTTTTTTCTTGGGTCCCAACCCTTCTCCTTTCACATGTAAACAAAGGTATCAACAAGCTTGCAGACCTTCTTCCAAACTTCTGTCTCACTCTTTAAAACTCTATGTTGGATAGTTCATGGAACCACAGAATTCTAAAATCCCTTAGAATGCAATGCCACAACTAGGAAGTTGTATACTTCTCTTTCCACAACATTATGGAAGGTCGAGGAGTCATCTTGCGAGAAAAATATTCCTTGGATTATCTCTACCGTCACCTAGCCATGGCAGAACACTCTGTATCGCATAATGAAAATGGTCATTGATACCATGTCAATATTTCTCTCTTCATTCCCAATGCTCGAACCCACTACTCAAAATATGAAAGACATTTTTCTCAAAATTAAAAAGAATCGAAAAAAAACCAATGGCGATAAAAGAAATCAGCGAGGGTGAAATACTTTAGTGCAGATTTAGGGATCCAACCAAATTTTTGGTATTGCTTGGTTTCATCAAGGCTGTAAAGCTCTAGCATGGGACCTTGCGACGCAAGGTTAAAATGAAGGACGAACTTGGAGTTCACCCCCACCTCATTTGATGACATCAAGATCACTCACGCACTCCATCTAAACCATTGATTTAATCAATGGCCATCATCAACTGCGCTCCCCCCCCAAAAAAATCATATGCACTGTCGATTTGATTAAATTTGGACCCACACCCCATTTTTGCTAACATCAGATGTCCCCCAACCTTATACTTCAAATGCACTGTTGATTTGATCAATAAATAATTTTTTTCAAACTTTTTGTTCCCCCCACTCTCGCTTTCAACCACATCTCAACAATCATTCTCAGCTGGAGTTGGAATTCCTTTCATCGTAATCATCAATTATATGCCCCACTTCATTCAGATACTCCTCGACATAACCAAGGTCACTTGGGGATTATTTAGGGACCTATCTTGATGTTTTATGCATGCTCAAACTATTTATCACTAGAACAAGCTGATATAATGCACACTTTTCCTATCATATTCAATGGTTAGAAAATGTTTCTATAATTTTAATCTCTTAAGACTAAATCTCTTATCTGGTATCCTATAGGACAGGCTAGAGAAGGACATTTAGCAGTCTCTATAATATTCCTCTGCTTTAATATAAAGTGTATTATTTAAAATAATAATAATAATTGTTATTTAGAATAAAGTTAGAATCTAGTTAGTTTTTATGTTTTTTTATTTTTATTTTTTATTTTAAGAATGTAAGATGAATCATGAAGTAAGTGTTTTGAATCTTAATAAAAATTGATCCCTGTGTTTACCAACCATTTAATATATATGACTAAGCTAGTATATAAGTTAAACATACATATATTTGAAAAAACATGTAACAACATTTTTAATCATGGAGATTCATAATATGTAAATATGGTGTGTTACAATACCACAGGTTAATAACATGGCTTATCAACAACACATTCCAAAAATAACATAACTCATTTCTTATAACAGTTGTTCATATGACAATTTTTTTAATTAATCAATCTAAATAAAATGGAAAAAATAACATAGCTACTTTGGAGATAAGCCTCAAAATTTGATTTGTGAACACTACTAAGAATATTCTTAGTAATAGTCATATATCAAAAATTGATATTTATCTCCAAAGTAGGTATGTCCTTTATTCGGAAAATCTCTTGGTGAAAAGATCTAGTCTGGTAATTGGTCTGGTTCTTACGTGTCTTATTGGAGGAAGATGGCGATCGTAAGGGTTTTAGTCAGGGTTCAACAAACCTCTGCTGCCATCGAGAGCACCGATCTTGGCGCCTCAGGTCTGGCGAAGTCTTGCTGCAGTGTAAATCTTGTGGCCTTAGATCTCAATCTTGCAGCCTCAAGGGTATACAGATATTCTGGAACCCTCGCAGATCTAGAAGCGTTCCTGGTTTTTGCTTCAAGCCTGCAAGATGAGACTTTAGCTCCAGGAGCCCAAAAATGTAAACGAAGAGCCATGTCTCTAGATCTATCTCTCCCAGGCGATGAAGAGGATGAAAACGCTTGGGTGCAGGGTTTTTTTAATGAGGGCAACGAGATCAGCGTTTTCTGGGGAACAATGCCCATTGAAATCTGCACGAATACTCAAGGGTTTATGAATTTCGGAGTGGTTGGGAACGGATCGGGCTTCAGAGTTAGATCTGGAGTCTCAGGATGCCGAACTGGCCATACCCAGCAACCAATGGTTGGATCTATTGCCCCTCTACCTTTTCTGATAAGAAAAACTGCAGCCCTAACCAGGGACCAGTGGGCACCGAAAAAACAGATCTGGGCGGGCTGGGAAGCCTTCTCCGAAGGAAAAAATATCTTGAAGGTGGTGATGATGACTGGAGAGGATGGCATGGACAGCGATGATGCTCCAAAGTGTAGACCACATACCCCTCTCTCAGGCCATCGCTGGATCAATACAGTAAGGGAAGACGAAGATCTCTTACAGCATAAGTCAAAGATCATCGGCCGCCTGGGGCATGGGCAAGTCAAAACCCAACGGATCCAGAGTGGGGAAACGAAGCGATATAATCCTGACTACTCGCATCCCAATCTGCAGCGCCGACATGGACTGTCACCTTCAGACCTCCGGCAGCAGGTAAACTCAAACTGTTTCCAGATTTTCATTAAATATCCTATGGGAAAATCTCATTTAATCTAGGTACAAGCAGAGAATTTAGTTGTGCATCTGAAACAACAAATTTGGGAACGGATGGGATATCCGGTCCAGTCCCAACACCTGGTCAAGGGAAGACACTCTCTTCAGGACAATAGGTCCATAAAGGACTATGGAATCAAAGCCGAAATGACCATCTCACTGAATCTACGGCTGAGAGGGGGTGCTGTACATCATGGAACACCTAGTTCTGTAGGAGGAGATAAGAGGAAAAAAGCCACACCTCAGCAGCAAACAAATGGTGGTCTCTCCTACAAAAACATCCTATAGGGTAATAAAAATGCAGGGTCACCGCCTACTCAAGAAGGAGCTGTTTCACGGCCTTACATTGTGGAACAGCTAGGACAAACACCTACCTTCAAAATTGATCTTCTAGAAACTGAGGATTATGTCAAGTCATATGAAACGCAGGCTCTAATCTGCCACTTTAATTGTCTCTGGCCTAAACCAATGGACCTCTTCCATTGGATCTTCACACGATGGACCATGGAATGTGACATTCACCTCTGCTTCAAAGGGTTCTTCATTGTCAAGTTCCAATCTACGGAGGTCAGAGATCTCATCATCAGATCAGGACCTTGGTTTTGGGGTCCTATGGGCCTATTCCTGACCCCATGGTTTCCAGATTTTGACCCAAATACCATGACAGTGGCCAGAATGCCAGTATGGGTCAGTCTATACAATATCCCTCTTCACTTTTGGAGTGACCAGGTCCTAGAGGGAATCGGAAACAGTATTGGAAAATACATCAAAACTGATACAGAAAGAATAGAGGAGAGGATCTATACCTTTGCACAGATTTGTGTGGAGGTAGATCTGAGCAAAGGACTGTCGGAGAATAATATGCTGACTTATAAGCAATAGAACTGGTTGCAGGGACTAGATTATGAAAACACTTCATTCAGATGCATAATTTGTAGGATGACAAGACACCTCCAAAGTTCATGTCCAGAAGCAAAGACAGCAAACAAAAAAAAAGAAACAAAACGGGAAACAAAGAAAAGGGTGGAATTATCCCCCTCCGGATTCAGAGGACGAAGAATCTGAAGCAGAGGAGGTTCCCACTCCCACTGGAAATAATGAGACTACTAAAGGACGAGAAGCTCAAAGGAAAGAAACAACAGGCCAAAAGGAACCTCAGTACCACCAGGATCAGTCAGAAAGGAATAATGAGGATATGGGTGTTGGAGGAGTCAAAAGACCTCACTCCTCGGATACTTCAGACTCAGATAAGGACACAGGACCCCAGACAAAAGAAAATCAGTTAGCTCTTGTAACAACTGCGCCTCCTCAGAGCGAGTGGCGCAAGGTCGAGAAGAAGAAAGGAAGGAAAACCTGAGTTGTGGGACAGTTTCTCACTCTCTGGCCGCAATGGTTCTTTCTCAAGGGCCATCTAGTTTTTCTCTGGCCTTCTCTCTCGACTCTTCTCTCTCATATTTTTCTCTCTCTCTCTCTCCTTCTTTTATTTCTTCTGCATTGGTAGCCTTGCTACGATGTTTTGTGTGCCATGGCACACGAGCCCTTTGGGCAGTTGTCTAAATGCTTATGCATATACTCCATGTAACTTTTCATTTTATAATAAAAAGTTACTGATTTTTTTCTGTGGAAAAAAAAAAGGTATGTCCTTTATTCCATTTTAATTAAATTGATTAATTAATAAAAATACGTGTCATAAGAACAAGTGTCAGATGAAATGGGTTATGGTTTTCTGAGCATGTGGTACTGATAAGCCATGCTATTGTAACAAATCCTATTTATAGGCTAAGAATATCCATGGTAAAGTGGGGGTGAATATCAATGGTTAATAATATTATTAAATATTTTAGTAAATGTATATATGTTTAACCTATAGATCAATTATTTTTATATTTAATAATAATAATAATAATAATAATTTAAAATAAATTATAATTTAGCTTATTTTAAGGTACGTTATATTGTTTTTTATTTTGGTAAAAAATCTTTCGCATTCAGTTACTTTTGAAATTTTTAAACACATTATATGAAGTTAATTTTATTAAATTTTTGAAAAAAATAAAAATTAAACTAAATATTTTGAAAATTAAAAAGAAAAAAAATATTTTTTAATTTTTTTTTTTTCTAAGTGGTTGATGACTATTTTTATGTAGTTTTAAATTTATTTGTGATATATAAAAAATATAACATATAAACACAAATTATATTCACAAAGTATCATAATAATTTATGCTTTGTTACAATACCATGATTTACCAATACCTCATGTCAAAAGCTATGACTCATAATGACAATAAAATATTTTTGGAGAAACTATGTTACAAATAGTTGAAACATCCCATGTTTCAAGTACCTATGACAGCAACATGAAGGGTTCACTAGAAACTTAGAATTTTTTCACTTCATGTCTCTCATCATGGGTGAAGATGAGTGCAAGGTTAACCTGAAACGTAGAATTGTTTGCTTCATGTCCTTAATGATGGGTGAAGGGTGCACCCAAAACCTCCAATGTTTCAACTACTTGTAACGCTGTTTATCCAGAAACATTTTATTCGCATTACAAATTAGGACCGTGGAAATATGTATTCTAAAAAATCATAACTCATTTCAAAATCAAAATATTTTATAAATATTTTAATTTAATTTAATTTTATAACATTTTTAAATTAAAACTTAATACTTAAAATATAAGATTTTTAACCATCGATATTTAGCTCCATTTTACCATGGATATTGTTAAATTGTAAGTAGGATTTTTTACAATACCATGGCCTATCAATATCACTTGAGAAAAAAACCATAAGTCACTTCAAAATCAAAATATTTTACAAATAATTTATTTTATAACATTTTTGACCACATATGTAACTATGTGTCTATTGTGAGTCTATTATATGAGCATTTAGCTTATTTATTTATTTATTTAAAATCAAATTAGATATGTATATAAACTTAAATCCAAAATAAATTTTGTTTTATATCAACTCTTAATTGGGTTGTAGATAAAATTTTTGATCTCGTAAAATATTATAAAGAAACTCTTATTATATTAATTTTTATATTATTTTCTAATATTATATTGATTTAAAATTATATATATATATATATGTATAACTTTTTGCACAAGAGACATATTACACTTGTTATAGATGTGAAAGACAGATTACATTGTTTTTTATTTTGTTACAAAAAATTGAGTTTCAATTACTTTTGAATTTTTTAAATAAATTCTATAAAATTTATTAAAATTTTGGAAAAATAAATACTAAACTAAAAATTTTGAAAAAAAAAAAAATTAAAATGTATTTTTTTTAATTGGTTGATGACTAGTTTTATGTGGTTTTAAATTAAATTATTATTATTATTTTAAATTATCAATTACTCTTTACATAAGAGACAAAGTTATGTTTGCTTTAATTTTAGCAATATGAGATGTATTATGAAATAGTAGTTTGAATTTATTCCTATTGCAGTTTACAATTCATTTAATTTCTATGGTTGCACTAGTATATTCAATAATGGACTATATGAAACATTTAAATAAACTTCATCACATCAAATATGATGGATGAACACCATGGCCTACTCAATACCATGTGCTTGAAACCTATCTATGTATAATATTTAAATAAGATTCATCACATCAAATAAAATGGATGAATACCATGGGCCACACAACACCATGGTATTGAAACTATCTTTGGTAAAAGAACACCCCATTTTCTTGAGAATAGGTGTTCATATAATTCCAAATTTCTCTTTTCTACTTGAAAATGGGTGAATATGATTACTTATGATATATTTAATGTCTAGTTATGCCTAAAAATAATAATAATAGGGTTTTGAAATAAGGAAAATACGATATATTTAAATAATATAAAACATTCAACAACCTTAATTTTGTTTTTGAAAAATTCACCTTTTTGTTGTATTTCACCCCCAAAAAATAATTTTAATGAAAGGGGAGGAGGTAAGTCGAACATTCAAGAAGAAATGGACACCCCATTATAGATAAGGGCATAGGACCCTAAATTTCAAACCATCATTGCATCACATAACTTCTTCTAGATTTTCAACAAGTAGCACAGACTCAAAGTAAAGATAGGAAGAAGCTATCATTGTTATGGGAAGAGGTCATAGAGGCATGTCATAAAATATGGTAGGGATTTTGTTACAACTTGCAACTAAGATAGGTTCATTCCCCTACCAAGTTATGCAATTCCTTAAAATAATACCCATCTACGACATGACCTTACAAAGGTTGGGTATATAATCAATTGGCTTAAGCTTTAATCCTCCCCTACTATTGAGACTAAAATAATAGACCATTTAAGAATAATAATATAAAGAATGGAAGAGGGTAGAAAGTACAATAGGATTTTTTCAACCTAAATATCTACCAAGGTACATAGCATGGGATGATAAGAAAACTACCAAGGAGATAAAAAAGAAACAACTCAAGGATCTAGAAGACTAGAAACAGTGTATTTTCCTAGGATCAAGAAAAATTAGAAGCATGTAGGATATGACGTGCCCTTGAAATGTATTCTTAAAGTCTCATCTACGTCCTCCACCACATTTAAAAACATGCATTCGAGACCTTGTTCATTATGAATTTTGATGATTTATATGTTATGCCTAATGCTAATTGAATGCTTAAGTGATTTAATCATTCTAATTATTTACATAACATTTAGATGTCTTAGCACATTTATTTTGAATAATATTTGACATCGAAAATTCCTCCTCCAATAAGCTACCATAAATATAGGGGCCTTGTCCCATCACGTATGAGTGTGAACTTCCAAGGCTACTAAAATATAGGTTTTAATAGTAGTAAGGATGCATTGCGGTTGTGTAACAATCCCAATGAGATAAAATATCCATAATATATGTATTTATTAAGGGAAAAAAACCATCATATTGAGGCGAGTTATCCCTAAGAATGTTGAATAAGAGAATAGCTCAAGGCTAGATGTGAGACACTTTTGGAGAAGATAAAAGAGAATTGTTTTGATATATTGCAACTTTCCCACTCTTTTATTTCAATCTTATATATTTTTAATTTCAATTGATGGAAAAATAATTTTCTTTTCTAAGAAAGTGAGGTCATTAAGCATATTTTGGAGGGCCCACCCACAAGAGATTTAGATACCCTTATACTCTTATGCATCATATTTTCATTTCTATTTCTTATCATGTTCATATCTTTATTTTCAACTATTTTTACTTTATTTATCAATGCACTTTTTAGTTTCCCATAGAAACATAAGTATTTAGTGTTATTCATTATCTATTTTTTTTTATCATGAGTCATATTGGTTATAAATATCTTCCTTCACAAACTTTAATCTTTCTTTCATTAATTTTTTTGCAATAAGGTCAATTCTGGAAGTTCTTGTAGGATTGCAGGACTTTACGAGAGAACACATTTGATAGCTTTAGTTTTTAATTATTTCTCATGGTATTTTATTTTTTAACCTAAAGAACACCTTAAACAACTATTATTCATATGATCTAGTGAATAAGGGAGGCTAAGAAGGAAATAACCTTTATAGAATTACATTACAATAACATAGGTTTCCCTGTTACCCTTTAATGTTTTAGTTAGATTTACTTTCTTGTAAGAATAAAATAGGGATTGATTTTCTTGCAATGAAAATTTAGTTCATTTCCGTGAAAAGTAGTATATTTCTTACTTTCTATAGCTTCATTTCATGTAACTATATTTTTTTGTCACTTCATTTCTTGAAATCAATTTTTTTTCTGCAAAATTATATTAGATAAGTTAATCTTTATTTGCATGATTACCCATGTCACCTGATGAAAGGGATATTTTCTTTCATATGTAAGTGTGCATTTATAAATGTGACTTTCATATACAAGTCATGATACCTATTAAGTTTGTGGTACCCTAGCTTGACATATTAAAGCTTAGACCTATAGGAATATAACATTGTTTTTGGAACACTAAGGGCCATAAAAAATTACAAACTATAAAATATGGAAGGGGAGATGGAAAATCTCTCCATTAATGGAAAAATATTCAAAACATGTTTCTACTGGCTACCTTATTATGGTTGACATGAACATGTTAGACTTCATTCCTTCATTTTTTTTCTTTCTCTTTCTTTCTTGATTTTAGATTCAAGGTTTTACGATAAATCAATTTATTATTACAATATATTTTAATTATATCTAAGTATAAATATTAATTTTTATGTCTTTCATTTGACATGGTTCTTTCATATCCATGGATTATATATCTAATGACTATTTTCCAATCTACTAGAATAGTGAATTTAATACAAGTTGTTACACTCACTAACTCTTGGAATATCCTATATTATTTCTTTTCTTAAACAATAAGTTCTCAATAAATATTCCATGATAACTAAAAGTTAAAATGATGGTGTAATCTAGGGTACCAAAGGAATAAATCCTAAAATATATTGAAAATTGAATTAAGTGGTGATTTAACCAACCTCAAGATATCATCTATTCACACTAAAGGAGCACAAATTGTGAAGGTATTTTATTCATACATCCAAGGTAGAACATATATCAAATCATATTCATATTAATACACAACCAAATATTTCCTAATAACAAGTAGTTATCTTTGTAAGTGTGTAAGAATGATTACTTCATGCATCCATTATTTTAAATCAAAAAGATAAGAATAATAAGGATTGGGAAAATAAAGTTAATATATAAATGGGGAATACATATAACTTTACCTATAAATATATATGCTAAATACCTTAGGGAAATGAAGCAACATTTATCATCATATTTTTAACCCAGTTTTAAAATAAGAGCTTGTGAATGTGATTATTACTTGAGACATTAGGTGAATATTTCAAAGGAAATAGCCTCCACACTTCCTATCTTTAAGTAATGTTGCTCAATCACTAAAGCCATATGATAAGCCATATGATTTAGGTGTTGTGGATTCATATTACAAGGGAAGAACTTAAAGAATCCATTCATGTAAATTCTAAGTTATGACTATTCATGAAATTATAGTTTAATGTTAAAAGGAAAATGTGATTGATTAAGTCTTAATCAAAGGATCCCATGGATTCACCTAATGTGTCACCATTTGTGGATGAAACAAACTAAAATTTGAGCAAAATATGGGCCCCACTTTAATTTTTAACAAATTTAGATATGTTTTTCTTTATCTATAAATTGAATTTAATTCCTTATTACATTACTCGATTGGACTA
The DNA here is from genome assembly GCA_034641835.2 of Pinus albicaulis. Lineage (NCBI taxonomy): Eukaryota > Viridiplantae > Streptophyta > Pinopsida > Pinales > Pinaceae > Pinus > Pinus albicaulis. Next base: position 808,424,779 of record CM076578.1, on the reverse strand, counting down.
ACTTGGTTTTAACTTAGTTTTTCTTCTTTATTCTTTTTCCTATATTAGTCTTGATTTCTGAATTTATCAAGATTTCATTTTATTATTTCTATTTTCTTATTCAAAATATTATATCCCTTGATTTCTAAATCAATATCTATCTTCAAATCAAACATCTTTCCACTTTCGTTTCTTTTTCATTTTCTCAAGTTTGAAATCAGTCCTATTTATGTTTTGAGTTTCCCTTCAAATTTTTGTTTATTTTAAACCCTTGATTTTCTATTTTAATTGGTTTGAATATTTTATATCTATTCAAATATTCATCACCCTAATTCTTTGACTGATTTGATGGATAAATCAAGGAAATTTTAGAAGAACTTCAGTGTAAAGTGATCCTAGCTTTAGAATAGACCTAGATTTTGAAATTACGATATTTTTCACTATTTTTTGTTCCTTTCCCATGATGTGGGATTCATCCCTAATTTATAAATTAAACTTTATCATCACAAATTATATTGTACATATTGCATGGAATATTGAACTTATTCAAATTATTTTTCTTCATTATCTTATTCTGAACCTTGCTTAGTATTCCTTTCGAAAATCATTTTATCAAATCACATTGAAACTTTAAATCACACATGTCATGGATTTTTTTATTTATTGGTAATTATTTAAATATAATAATTTATCCCTTTTATTAAAAGTGAAGGCCTCAACACCCTAAAATTTTCATTTCAAATATTTAAAGAAATGGACCATACATGCCAACGTCATTCCTTAAGTTCCAATGTACATTAGGAATCCATATTCTAGAATAAATAATGAATCATAATTAATAAAACATGTATCTCAAATCAAGGCCAATGGTAATATTTCACAAGAATGTCTATCTAGATTCTCAAAGACTTGGAAAAATCAAGAGACACCCTTGCCAAAGATCATTTATAAGAAAATCACAAGTGATTGACTTATTAGAAGTTCTTAAGGAAATATTACTCCTAGATGAGGAAGATGTTGAAAATATAGAAGAAAAAAGGAAACTATAAAGGAAAAAAAATCTATAAAAGAAGAAAGAATATTGGAAAACCATAAAAGAAACTAGCATATTCCTCATTTCATTGAATGTTCCTTCAATGTGTAGGATGAACTATAAGTGGTAGAAAAGGAATTATACAACAAGATAGAACATTTATAAGCCTTAGGGATTAAACATAAAAGAATACGTGAAATATGTACGAGTATGAGAATTATAGTATCTACAACAAAATAAAACATTTATAAACCTTGGGGATTAAACATAGAAGAATACATGACATATGTACAAGTATGAGAATTATAGTACCAACCAATTGACTTATATTTCTATTAGATAAATGATTTACAAGTTGCGTAAATAAAATCCATCCTAAAATATCTTTATAAAAGTTTTGAAGGAAATAAATTTTAATGTCAAACAACCTAAATTCATCTCTCATGGAGCTCCTCAAAAGAATGCTGGAGAGATACAAAACTTTACTCAAATATAAAAAAACAGAGAAAAAATATTGAGTCTACCACCTCTTTCTTTATGAAGACCAAAAAATTTCCAAACCAACCCTAAAAACACATACAATACCACACACCTTTATAATACCATTTATTCTTGCACTATTAATGAATTAGTGAAAATAATTAATCAATTACCAAGTGGAATTCCTCTAATACTTAGAAATTTTAGATAACATACTATGGGGGAAATAGAAAAGAGACATCTTTATGTAATGGTATTAATTAACATGATACTAACCACCTCCATTAATGTTGTTTTTTTTGGGCATATTCTTCATCGGTATTTGGATTGGCCATTGCACGTGTTTCATGCCAAGTGTAAAAAATATAGTAAATCAACTATCCTATTCCATCAATATCATGTTGCACTTGGACCAACAACCAAAGCCAAAGCCAAACATCATGCTCCCATTATCCTAATTCAGATCTATAATCCCCTCCAATGCATTGAGGGTGATCACTAGTTATAGTGTTGGGAAACCAACTCCAAAAAGAGAAGAAAAGAGATATAAACGCCTTATAAATAAGCCACTTCGAGGGGGCAACCTCCAATACATTACATGAATGAAACATTCTTGGATGATACAATTTAAAAAACCTCCTTTCTATATATAGGAGTCCATGGGGCCATAATGTAATCCTAGTGGGCCACAATGTAATCCTAGCCGACCTAACAATAATAATTTAAGGGCACAATAATAACAAAATGGGGGTTACAAGGGTACAGTAATAACAATAAGGGGGTTACACTAATAACAATAAGGGACTATACTAGTAATATAGGGACCTAACATGCCCCTCTCCTTCAAAAAAGTGTTGTCCTCAACGCTTGAGTAGCTCTGGGTGCTTCTGTATAAAATTCCCATCCTCCCATGTAGAATATTCAGTGGGTAAGTTCTTCCACTTGATGAGATACTCTGAAATTGATCGATTCCGTAGTTGTCGAGTTCTTGTTTCCGTGACCGCTTCAGGTTCCAATATGATTTTTCCTTTCTCATCAAGTTCTGGCAATATTGTTTGAACTGGAAGATTTTCACCTATAACCTTCTTTAAGCATGAAACATGGAAAACTGGGTGTACTTGCGAAGAAGCAGGAAGCTCCAATTTGTATGCCATAGTACCAATCTTTTGCAACACCTTGTAAGGACCATAGTACTTTGGCGATAATTTATTATCCTTCTTAGCTTGCTTGAGGGACATTTGTTTAGATGGTTGTAGCCGTAAAAATACCCAATCTCCTACATCAAAACTTCTCTCGCTGCGATGTTGATCTGCCTGTTGTTTCATTCGATTTTGTGCCAAATTCAGGTTATCCTTTAAGAGTTGGAGAACTTCTTGTTGATGCTCGATGTGATCTTCCACCGCTTGAACCTTCAAATTTTCCCTTAAATATGATGTGATGGATAGTGGATGATATCCATAAAGTGCCATAAATGGGGTCATTTTTGCTGCAGTATGGAAGGAAGTGTTATACCACCATTCAGCAAGAGGTAACCACTTGACCCATTGTGTTTGTTTATCAGATACAAAACAACAAAGATATCCTTCCAAATATTTATTTACTATCTCAGTTTGACCATCAGATTGAGGATGATAAGATGAGCTATGAGCTAATTGAGTACCCAAACAAGAAAATAAATCCATCCAAAAATTTCCAGTAAAAATGGGATCTCTGTCGCTCACAATAACCCTTGGGTTTCCATGTAGCTTTTGAATTGTGTCCATAAATGTAGTAGCAACCGTACTTGCTTTAAATGGATGAGATAATGCACAAAAGTGTGCATACTTGGTAAGTCTATCAACTACCACCATGATGACACTCTTTCCTTCGGACTTAGGTAAACCCGTGATAAAATCCATTGAAATCTCCTCCCAACGTTGACTTGGAATGGATAAAGGTTGTAGAAGTCCTGGGGTCTTAATTGTTTCCACTTTATTCTGCTGGCAAACCAAACATTCCGCCACAAACTTTCGAATATCAGATTTAAGGCCATCCCAAAAAAATTCTTTCTTCACCCTGTGGTAAGTTTTAAAAATCCTGAGTGTCCTCCTAAAGGAGAAGTGTGCAATTCCAGAAGAATCTTTTGTTTTAGTTGGGAATTCTTACAAAGATATAAGCGATCTTTGTACCATAAGGAATCATTTTTTCCAACTAAATGTATCAGATGTACTAGGATCTTGCTGCAACTTTTGAATGAGTATCCATACATCTTTGTCCTTCTTCCATTCATCTCTTGCTTCAGTTATCCAATCTGGTTGGATAATAGAAATGGCACAAAGCAATGCTTCCACCTCTTCATTCTTTCTTGAGAGTGCATCCGCAACAACATTAAGCTTTCCTTTTTTGTAGATTATTTCAAAGTCATAACCCAACATCTTTGTGACCCATTTTTGCTACTCTTCTAAAGATAGTCCTTTTAACAAAACGTGTTTAAGACTATCATGATCATTTTCTACCTTGAAGTGTCTTCCCATTAGGTAAGTTCGCCATTTCTTTAGTGCATGCAGTATTGCTAACATTTCCTTCTCATAAATAGGTTTCTGTAAATGCTTTCATTTGATTGGACGACTTTCAAAAGCAACGGGTCTTCCTTCATGCATTAAAACATCACCAATTCCATTTCCTGAGGCATCACATTCCACAATAAAGGTTTTTGTGAAGTCTGGCGTAGCTAAGACAGGCGCTAGGCACATTGCCTATTTAAGATGTTCAAAAGCCTTAGTTGCTTCAGGAGTCCATGAAAATGCATCTTTCTTCAATAATGTTGTTAGAGGTGCTACTATTCTCCCATAATTCTTAACAAACTTGCGATAATACCCTGTTAACCTGAGAAATCCTCGCAACTGCTTTATGGTTGTGGGTACTTTCCATTCCTTAATGGATTTAATTTTGTTAGGGTCTACTTTAACACCCTCGTGAGATACAATATGACCTAGATATCCCACCTCTTTTACTCCAAAGAAACATTTGGATGTTTTTGGATATAATTGTTTCTCCTACAATAGCTTGAGCACCCTATCAACATGTTCAACATGATCCTTCCAAGACCTACTGTAGATTAGTATATCATAAAAAAATACTAGCACAAATTTTCTAAGGAAGGGTTTGAAAATGGAATTCATCAACCCTTGAAATGTAGAAGGTGCATTGGTAAGGCCAAAAGGCATGACCAAAATTCATAATGACCCTCATGAGTTCGAAATGTTGTTTTTGGAATATCTTCAGTCTTCATTTTAATTTGATGATATCATGAACGAAGATCCAACTTGGTAAAATAAATTGCTCCATGTAATTCATCCAATAATTCATCAATCACAGGAATGGGAAATTTGTCTTTAATGGTGAGCTTATTGAGCTCCCTATAATCCGGACACATTTTCCATGATCCATCCTTCCTATGTACCAATACTACAGGAGCAGAGAAAGAACTTTGACTAGGTTGAATTATACCCGCCTCTAACATTTCTGCAATCATACGTTCAATTTCGCTCTTTTGGAAGTAAGGATATCTATAAGGCCTGATGTTTGGAGGAACACTTCCTGGAATCAAATGAATAGGATGATCATGATCACGAATAGGTGGGAGTCCTTTGGGAGTTTCAAACACCTTGGAATGATTGTCCAAGACTTGTTGGAGATCTGCAGAAATAGATGATTTTGATGTCGGAACTTCTAGTGAGCATAATTGTGCAATTACGCCTCGTTGTTCTTTCTTTAGAAGCTTTGTCGTGACATTAGAGCTTGTTATCCTTCCCGGCTTCCCTTCAATACCCCGTAATTCGACTTCCTTTCCTTCTGAAAAAAATTTCAAGAAAAGTTCTTGAAAATTAAAAGCTACCGTCCCCAAAGATTGTAACCATTGTACTCCTAGTACAACATCAGCACTTCCCATAGGAATGGAAAGCATTGGACTAGTCAATACATATTCCCCCATGGTTAGCTTGATATTATGGCATTTCCTAGAGCAATTTATAGTTCCTCCATTTGCAACCATCACTTGACATTCTGGTGCTGGGTATAGGAAAAAATTTAATTCCTTGGCTACCTTACAATGAATAAAATTATGGGTGCTACCTCAATCAATCAACACTATTACCTTTTTCTTCTTGATATGTCCTTCTATCTTGAGAGTTTGAGGAGTGGTAATTCCTGCCAGTGCATTACACGATATGGTCGGATTCATTTCTTCCTCTTCTAGGGCTGGTTCCTGGTGTATATCCCCTTCTTGTTCATTTTCTTCTTCCTCTTCACAATCTATGTAAAATAATTTCTTCTCAGCACACTTATGACCTTTAGTGTATTTGCTATCACAACTGTAGCAAAGCCCTTTTGCTCTTTTTTCTTCCAATTGTTGTGGTGTCAACCTTGTAGGTTGTGGAAATCTAGCCGTAGCAACACTTCCTTCTTTATAGAATTGAGTGGTAGGCTTCCTTGTCGCCATAATTTTACATTCAACTTTTCTTGCCAACCTGAATGCCTTCTCCAATGAATCAGGTTCCAAAACATGAACTTCATGTTGGATGTTATCCTTAGAGTACCTATGAAGAGATCAATCCTGTGTTCCTCTGGAATATCAGTTACCCTTATATTCAATTTTTGGAAGTCCTCAATGTGCTGCCCCACTAAACCCTTTTGTTTGAGATTTATCAATTGGCTAAAGAAGTTGTTGCTCTTTGTATCCTCATAATGTGCTATCATTTCCTCCGTAAAAATTGACCAAGTGACAATTTTTTTACGGGAGCAAAGCCATCGATACCATACAAATGTATTTTGTTCTCAATGTAAAGTTGCAATGTGTACCTTTTGTGTGTTTTGGACGTTATGGAGATCAAGATATTGCTCCATCTGTAGTATCCATGTTACGGGATCCTTTCCATCAAACTTCCTCATATCCATATTTGGAATATGGTTGTTCTTCCCGCCAACATTAGAGTTTATGAAATCACTATTAACATTTATTTTGTTCTCATCATGAGTTTCTTCTACTATCTTTTCACCATTAGGAAACCTTTCTTGTATCAACTTTGTCAAACCTTCCATGTCTGCTTTTAGAACATTCTTCATGTTTTCTATTTTTTCATTGATCTTAGCTTCCATGCCAGCCTCCATGCCATCAATATTATATTAAATGCCATCTATCTTAGATTCCACACCTTTCTTCAAAACTTTCATGTCATTTTTTGTTGCTCTTTGCGAGAGCGAAATTTGTTGCACTTGCTCTTGTAATTTTGATATGTCATGTTTCCATTCTTCATCTTCATGAGTCATAGTAGAGCTTTCCAAAGGCTTAATGGGTGTTGAATTATTTTTAGGGGCCATTTTATAATCCAATACTGATATCTATTCTAAAATATTCCCTTGCAATCAATTCAACTTGATTCTTCAAACAAGACTTATGCAATTCGGAAAAAAATACACACCTTTTACTTGCTTTTGACGAGCTTGATATTGAAATTGTATTATCTCTGTGATTGCGGCTCTTCAATATTTGAAATTCAGAAATGAAGTAGCCCTATGAATTCTCTTTTGAATGCCACAGGTCTGACTTGATTTGGATTCTCCAAGACAAAGTTATGTCCAATCTCCCACAATGACCTAATTATGGGTTGGTTCAGTATAGCGAACTTGTATGACTTGCCATGTGTCACTGTTTCGTCCTTCGCCTCTGAAATTGATAAAAAAGAAACTAAAGTCCGTTTACTTGCAATCACTTTTTACGGCACTCCAATCTGATGCTCAGAGAGAGAGTTATTGAAATTTTCCCACGATCACCTTTTTGAGATGAAATTCGGGAGCCTGAAAAAGCACTACCTTCCACAGATCATATCTCCAAAAATATTTTGAACCAAGCTCTAAAATTTTTTGACGAGTTTCCTTAGGATTTCATCTTCGTACATAAAAATTTCAGATTCTGAACCTCAGTAGAAGAAAAGTTAGAGCGCAAATTCCATGATGACCTATTTAGGAGCCTGAAAAAAGACCTAACTTCCACAGATCATATCTTCGAAAACATTGCGAACCAAGCTCTGAAATTTTTAGAAAATCTTCCTCAGGATTTCGGCTTCACACCCTAAAAATTTCAACTTCTGAAACTTCGTAGAAAAAACGTTATAGCGAAAATTCCACGATGACATGTTTGGAGCAGCGAAACCCTAGAATCCAAAGCTCTGATACCAAAGGTTGGGAAACCGGGTCCAAAAAGAGAAGAAAAGAGATATAAACGCCTTATAAATAAGCCACTTCGCGGGGGAAACCTCCAATACATTACATGAATGAACAATTCTTGGATGATACAATTTACAAAACCTCCTTTCTATATATAGGAGTCCATGGGGCCATAATGTAATTCTAGTGGGCCACAATGTAATCCTAGCCGACCTAACAATAATAATTTAAGGGCACAATAATAACAAAATGGGGGTTACAAGGGTACAATAATAACAATAAGGGGTTTACACTAACAAGAATAAGGGACTATACTAGTGATATAGGGACCTAACATATAGTCAGCAAAGTCCTCAAGGTTGTTGCGAACAAATGAAACAACTAACCACTATTAACCTTCCCTCATAATTATATCACTTGAACCTTTGATGTTTTTCGAATGAAATCATGATATCATTAATATATATATATATATATATATATATATATATATAGGGTATAGGATTAGTCAATGTAGTGTTATTTTCAATATAATATATTATAATATAATATAAATTATTTGGTTTGTGTAAAATTTAGTTTTAATAAATTAGATGTAGTGATAAGTTTTGTAGGTGTTTCAAGATCCATAATTATTTGGCAAAAGACATCTTGTACGAGTAAAATTCTATTCCCTTACAAACCACCATCAAATAATACCATTAATGTGGTTTTCTTTGATTAATAATGATAATATCTAGTTGTTCCTAGTATTCATTAAACAAATAAATTATAATAATTTTTGTTATTTTATATAAAAAACCAAATAGATTTAATAACAACATGTAGCATTGACAAATCTACATTAAGATACTTCATAATATCACTAGTACCAACATGTAGCCTTTGAATTGTCCGCCGAAGCATGAGTCAGCTCCAAATACATAAAAGAAGTGTATTGAGAGGTACAGAAAGAGGAAATGGGTATTTCTATAGATGGAAAATTCACTATCCTCTTGATATTTAAAAAATAAAAATAAAAAATGAAAAATTGTAATCATAGAGATTTATTAAAGCATATTATATTCTAAAATCTGCAATTAACATAAATTATAAATTTAACATTAATACAATTCAGTATTATACAATATATAATTTCAAATAAATTATAAATTTAACATCGTGTTCAAAATTTACCACTACACTTCATTATTATACAAAATATCATTTCAATTTTTATTTTTTTAGAATAAAAAAACGTTTGCTCTATATGTTGAACCAACGCATATTCGATATTAATTCCAATAGTGTAGTAACATTCTTGTTTGTAATCCCCATAAGGGTTTCCATGCATTCTAGAAAATTCTAAAGTTAACCTTTCATTCCAGTTCATCATCCTTAATCCGATTTGACAAATAATTCAGTTGGAAAATAAAAAAAAGTTATCAAAAAATAGCAAATGCATCAACTTTAAAATATGTAGTTCTCTTTTCAAAATTCAGTGCTGCACCTATGAGTTGAAGCAAAAACTAATCGATAAAAAACTAGCTTATCCCAAGGGGATCCCATGTTTCATTTAAGCAAAAACTCGAACTTCTTTGTACATCAAAAAAATTTTACTATGCCCTTTGCATTTCTACAAAGGTCTGCTGCAAGACTTTTTTGGATAATCTATCTATAGTATCATTTCTGTCTCTGCATATATGTTTGAATTTTATGTCAGAAAAGGTCCTGCATAGTTTATAAATTTTTTCCATCCAAGTAGATAAATGTCCGGGAGAAAGAGTATTCAGGTTGTTCATGTGATCAATAAATATTTTTGAGTCTCCAAAAACCCATAATTTATCAATGTACAACTACTTAGTAAACCAAAGAAGTTCCTAGAGTTCCATTAATTTCGCCTTGGTGTTAGTACCATGTCCCCTGAACCAGTGGATTTTTTAATGACACAAAGGGTTTATCATTAACCAGGCTCCACATTGTACTATTCCTAATTAACCCAAGCTAATAGGAATATTCAATTTTGTCTTGTTTTTCGTAATTATGAACAAAATTGTAAAGGAGGACCAATAATGATTTCTAAACATCCAAATAAATCAATGCTCAATGTGAAACAAGCTAAATCTAAGCTACTTTCGTAAACACACTTAAGTGTGAACAAGGCTGGGCCACTTGATTGGGTTAATAGGACCAAATCCACAGCATTGCCTACATGCAATGTATCTCCTAAAGCCACAACACAGTTCATGTTGGAGGTCACTCATGTGAATGAGGCTAAATCATCAAGGTGGTTTAGGGTTTGGCAAGGCTCCCACATTATAAAAGAAGGATGAGGAAACCAAGAGTGGGGTTGATCATTTGATATTGCTGAAGGTATTTTTTGTTTAGAAAAACCTCATTCTCTAGTTGTTTAGCTGAGAATAGTGTTGTTTAGAACTTGGGTGTTCCTGGTCGGGAATCCCACCTCCTTTCTTGAGTATCTCTTGGAGGAGACTTGTTCTATCTTGTCCACTATCAGGCTTGGGCCAAGCTTCATCTTCCAGCCAAAATTCAGATCCTGTTGAGGGTTTGATTGTTTTTGTAAGTTGCAGTAGTGGAAGCTAGATCTATTCAAATCTAGGCAAATCTAGTGCCTCTTCTCACTGAGTGTGTCTTTTAACCTCCTGAAAGAGTGTATTGGATCATTGGAGCTGCATTTTCAGATATAGGCATCAATCCTATTCAGTATTGAAGCAAGCAGCATATTTTCTCTCCCATAAATGCGTTATCTGTAAGAGGGAAGTTGCAGGGGTTTTGAGTAACGTTTTGGAGGAGTGATCTCTGGTGTTGAGGGGTTTTCCTTGCACTGTGGTGATCCATGGATTGGCCATCCAATCCATGTTCATTTCAGATCTGATTTGAATATGGTTCTATTTAATATATAATTCCTGAATATTACTGCAGAACTGCATCTTAGATATCAGATCTACTCACTGATGTTCATGATTTGCTCAGATTCCCAAAGGGAATGTATTAAGGATCCCATCTAGTACATAGATCTATATTGGATCTATAATTTTGTGTAAATATATACTCTAGATATTATATGTAATATATATCAGTTGTAGCATCAATAAAATAAGGCTGTCAGGCTTTGCAATCCCTTCTTGTTGTTGCAGCACCGCAATATTGAGGGTTTTTTCATGTAATTCTTTTGTTTACATATTGAAAATTGTATAAACCATGCTATATATATTATTTAGTGAAGTACATAATATATTTCATCCATCACCTTCATAAAATCATGTTTCTTGTGCTTTAGAAATTTCTGCATACCACAAGTCATGGGGATTGGGCATTTTTAAGCTATATCGGGGGTGGTAGAACTGTTTAGCATAGCTAGAGTCATTTTTTTGGGCTGAAATTTGATATTTTAGTCTCTTATGACCTAATATACGAGATACCACCATCACTTGCCCTTATTTTTACGCTCATCTCTGAAATTATCTTTCTTACAGCATAAATTGTTGTTTTTCCCCATATTTTGGCTCATAAAATTAAGTATAGTTTGCTGCTGTAGCTTGGATTGATGGATATGTGTTTCTAAAATGTCATATGATATTATTTGGTGCTGCATATCCATTACTACTTTTATATATTGCTGCAGTCCCTCTTTGGGGCATCTTTTCAGGGAAGCTAGGTTTGGGAGATCTGTTTAACCCACCTAGAACGATTTATTTTTGATAACCTCTTGGATTTAGGACTTATATACTCAGATATAAGGGATCCAAGTTCTTATTTTCATTTCTGTAGCATCCGTTCCTGGAAAATGCATTTTCTAGTCATGCCTTGCTGACAGTTCTCATTTTGGGATACTACAGTGGTATCGGAGCATGATCTCTGGCTCAACCTATGAGATATAGCCATCAGAAGAATCAAGAAGAAGACTGAAGGTGCACCAAGGGAGGAGACCTTGAGTGACTATCTTCAAGAGTATGAATCTCAATCATGGAGATTCAGAGAGCACTTAGACTTCCAAGGGTTTTGCAAATTCAAGGAGGCAATATCCAGTAGCCACAAAAGAAGCAAGAGAGGTAGAATATTCCTATCTCAATTTGATGTGTTTTTTTCTTAAAAGTTAGAGATTCAAAAGTAGGGATAGAGTGAGTATATCTTAACACATAGGTGCGCCTTTTGTTCCATAAACAAGAAATCTCAAACACCAATTTCATATCTAATTTTGACCATAACCCTAAGAATTAGATAATAATAATAATAATAATAATAAATATTCCACCCATATAAAACATGATACTCACTTTGTTGTTAAAATTACAATATATTTATATTTCCTCAACTGATCTAAATATTGATATTGCTATATGCTTCCAAACACACTAAACACATCTAAGACATAGTGATAGAGTTTGAAATAAAATTTATTATAAATATCAATTATACAATAAACCTACTACATCATGATATTTACATGTGAGTTATAATATCCACATGTGAGTTATATTGCATTCAACAATATTTATGTTTCGTCAGCTGATCCAAATATTCATATTGCGATATGCCTCCAAACACACTGAACACACAGTCATAGAGTTTGAAATTAAATTTATTATAAATTTCAATTATATAAGAGACCTACTACATCATGATATTTACATGTGAGTTTTGGAACAGGGTCTCCTAACAAGATATGAAATCGGTCCATTTTGGTTATTTTTGTTATATTTAGTATAGCGCAGGGGTTTTGGGGTGGGTCAAAGCCTTGAAAGCATTGTAATGGGGTTAAAGGGTAAACTAGGGGTCCAAAAACCATGGGCTGCAGACCATAGGAATGTTAAAGATAGATTTTTATAAATAGAGAGGCATTTCGGATTGTAAAAGGTAAGGATTTGATGAGCTATTGATGCGATCTATTGGGGGTTTTAGGGAACGAACTCCTATTGGCTGTGTTCGCGGAGATCCTAGTCTAGCTGTGTGTGGACCCTGCTGCTATGTACATAGGTTGGGAAGGGAATTTTGAGGGTAACGAATGAGTGAATATGCAAGATTATTGGATCTGAATTTGTGAGTACTATTGAATGGATTGCTAATAATTATTGTGTATGCATTTCTCTGTCTTTGCGCTGCAAAGGTCTGTATATTGAATGATTGGATCTATTCTGCTTTGGTTATATCATGCTGCGAAAGTCTGTGTATTGAAGTAAATATAGATATGTTCTGTTCGGATATGTAATGTTGTGTTAAGGTTATGAAAAGCATATAATTGTAGATCTAGTGCACATAGATGAAATTGGTCATATACTTGACCCTGCACAGAGATAATCTGAATAGAACGCAGCCCTGCTTGCCTTACCCTTACTTTATCAGGGTGCAGAAACCTGGTTCCAACACCCACCCATACTACTTCGGGTGAGACTGTGACATGCGTAAGTAGGTGACTGCTGAAAGGGCCGGTTGTATAGGGGTTTGTTGGCAAGACTTTCACACCGAACCTGGGTCAAGACCCCTCAAGCCAACAAATGGTTCCATTTCCAGGAACAGAAGAGATTTGAGAACGAGATCGGGTAGTGGCATCACAGATCTAGCATAGGGCTGAATGAGCCAAGGTACAATGCAGAACAACGAGGAATATCGGAATAGGTGAGAGGAAGATCACCCTGCCTATAGTCCATCAAGACTTGCATGAAATTAATCAGCCACCCCGACGCTAGGGCCTCAGGAAGGTAAACCACAAGAGCCCATGGCGGCACACTTAAAATTACCCACCTATAAAGGAGCAGTCGATGAGGACCTATAACGATTCTGGTTCGTGGCTGATTCGGTATGGATGGCACAAGGGGTGGTAAGTGATACTGTAAAAAGAGTGTAGCTATCCTTAGCTTTTGAGGAAAGGACGCTGGATTGGTATATGCGGTACATATCTCAAAACGGGAGCGCAACACTTCAAAATATTAAGGATACCCTAAAACAACAATTTCGGAAACCAAAATCCTATTACCAATTGGTATCGGAAGTAAAATACTTCAAGCAGGAAGCATCTGAGTCAGTATGGGAGGCTAATCAGTGGTTAAAGAAAGCAATCCGAGAATTTGAATTCAAGTAGGACAAAAAACAACACACAAAATGGTTTAGCGCTATGCTCCTAACTCACTTGCATACGCCCATGGGCCATCAGACTTTTGAATCACAAGAAAAAGCCTTGGAAGCAGCCATGAAAATTGAAGCAGCACCTAAGGATGAAATAAGGGAAGGTGTTTAGCAAATTCAGGAGCAACTCAAGGCCATGCACATGGAGATACAGAGCTTACGGATGGGATGAGGGAAGAGGGTAACCACGAACCTTTGGTGCGAGGATTATCGTGTGGCGGGACTAAATGATACAACCCAGTGTCCGTGGGTCAATAGAGGTGAGTTGAAGCAACAATGTTGTAGGTTTTTCCGATATATAGGACACAATAAGCAGAATTTCCACACATAAGACTTACTGGTAAATCGGGGAACCCTCTATAGGGTACAATTCGATCCTGCCACTTCGAGATCCCATGCGAGCTTTGGAGGTTCCCCTACATGGGGCAGGGAGGGTGAGGAGGAAGCGCTAGACGGGGACGAGGCCAACTTATCTGCTAAAACTATGGAGAGGTAGGGAACTTCGCCCGACACTACTCAAATCCCACTAGGCAGACCTGTAAATACTGCCGACAGTTGGACCATGAACTCGAAGACTGCCCGATTTTTCTAACAAAGATGAAGGAAAAACAGTCTACTCCCACACGAAATATAGAGAGAGTCAAAACGGAGCTAAGGAGCATAATGTGTAGCATGGTCACCTAGAAAGCAAGACAAGATCTTATTGTTTGGAAGGAACCAGCTCCCAGGAAGCAGGAATCACTGGGAGCCCTTGCGCAGCTGCCAAAAGAAGAAGTTGAAACCTTTTTAAGGGCATGCTTGAAGCTCCTACGTAGCCTGCTAGTGGGATAAAGTCTTCAAGTATTACTGCAGGACTGCATAGACGAACCCAGCATGATGACTAAGGTTAAGTGAGTACACAAATTACACAACTATAAAATATGCACTGGGCGAGAGATGCACTTGACTGCACAGATTGGCGACTATGAGATAGATCAGGTTATTCTTGACCTTGGATCTGATGCGAATGTCTTACCAAAACAAACCTGGCAACGAATGGGAGAACCTAAACTATACTGGTCCACCATCTAGCTGTGAATGGTGAATCAACAAAATATCATCCCTCTGGGATGCTTGCCAAGGGTTATGGTTGATGTTGCAGGAGTAAAGGTCCTGGCTGACTTTGAGGTCATAGAAATTGTGGAAGATACGGACCCCTATCCTATGCTCCTAGGGATAGACTGGGCTATCGATGTCGGAGATGTCATTAATCTAAAAAAATGCAGCATGGTATTTGAGAAGAATGAGACACGTGTAATAGTACCACTGGATCTCGCTTAAGGTGCACAGTATACCGAAGCAGCATATGAAGATGAGGAGCTCGATCACATCTACAGGATGACAACACAGGACGAGGACTAGGATAATCCTACAACAGGTGGAGTATTTAACTAGGAGAGGAATAGGGAGTAATTTTCTGATCTAGATGAAGAAATTGAGAAGTGGCAGACTCGACTACACAATGTTTCAACCCTACGATGCCCTTGGGTTGGAAGGACTCTCTACTGCATCACTTCGGAGGTAAGGGACTTCCCCACTTTGATGGGTCTAGTACTGTCCAGGACTTCATAAGAACATTAGAAGCTAGGGTGCCGAAGGATCAACGACTCTGGGTGCTAAATCTGGTGCTAAGCGACACACCTTCCTGATGGTGGGATACCCACAAGAAAGCATTCCTGGACTAGGAGAGGTGCCAGGATAGGATGGTGCTGCGATTCACACCCCCTGCTGATGTGCACATGAAGATATTCCTAGGGCCCGAAGATCCCCGTGCGCATCTGCATATATGGACAACCAAGTGGGCTGAACGAACCCCAGACGAGTGGATCCATCTGTTTATACATGCCCTGGGCCCCATCCCCACTACTTGGTACTTAGATGCCGAATTACATCAGCGGACCCGCCATTGGGAAATATTAAAAGAGGACTTCCTCGGAACATTCAGACTCATTGGAGGAACATAAATGGTTGACGAAGCCCTGCAAGACGTTGATGTGTTCATCTTTAAAAAGCCTCACCCTCACACCCCACTAGTCGTTCTGACATGGGATGCCTAGATGCAAGACATAGTCAACTACCGGAGTTTGGCGATTAATGAAGAGGAAGATAACCTACAAAATATTTTTGTTCTGGAATCTGAAGGGGAACGTGTTGTTATCAGACCATCGATCTTAAATGTCAATGTGATACAACCTCTCCTGCTACGCAAGGTTAATATTGGGAAAGATGAACACCCTAAACTGGTGAAAATTGGGGACTATTGGGATGAAGGCACTGTGGGGAAAGTCACCGAGCTACTCACGGAGTACCAGGACTTATTCCCTACAAATTTTTCTAAGCTCAAGGGAATCACGGGGGACCTCGGCATTATGTGCATCACTCTAAATCCAGGGGCATGACCTATCAAGCAGCGGCCCTACCGGCTGAATCCTAATTATTAACAAAAGGTCAAAGAGGAGCTGGATAAAATGCCGACTGCCGATATCATTGAACCAATTGAATAGTCAGATTGGATCAGCCCGATGGTCATTCAGGAGAAAAAAACAAAAGGATAAATATGTATCTATGTGGACCTCCAAAAAATAAACGATGCCTGCGTTCATGACCCCTTCCCTACTCCCTTCTCCGATGAAATCTTTGATAGCGTAGGTGGCCAGGAGGCCTATTCCTTCACAGATGGATTCTCAGGATACCATCAAATAAGAAATTGCACTAGAGGATTGCAGTAAGACCACCTTTGCTACCGAATGGGGCTCCTTCCAGTACATGGTCATGCCCTTTGGTCTTGAGAATGCACCTGCTATCTTTTCAAGGGTCATAGTGGCCGTGTTCAAATCAGTTATCCATAAGTTTCTGGAGGTTTAAATTGATGACTGGATGGTGTTTGGCTTAGTAAAATATCATGTCTCGAACCTACGATTAATGTTGGATGCATGTCAAAAGAACTAGATCTCTTTGAATATCAAGAAGTGCATCTTCTGCATACTGTTCGGAATCTTTCTAGTCTGTCAGTAGGGTATGATGGTTGATCTCGTGAAGATAGTTGTAATTATTAACCTGGCAACCCCTACAATGGAGAAATAGCTGCGCTCCATTCTCGGTCACACAGGCTATTACAGGAAATTCATTCAAGGATACGCCTTTATCACAACACCCATGGAACAACTGCTAAAGAAAGATGTCTCTTTTTTTTGGAATGATGAATGTCAGAAGAGCTTTGAGCTGCTCAAGGAGAAGATGACTTCTGCGCCCCTACTAATATTCCTGGACTGGTCAAAAGAATTCTATGTCAATGTTGACACGTTAGGCATTGCCTTGGGTGCGGTCCTTACGCAGCCTGGCGAAGGGGATATTGATCATCCGATTGCCTTTGCCAGTCAAAAAATCGCAGGTGCTGAACGAAATTACTCTACCAATGAACGTGAAGGACTGGCTATGGTGTATGTGCTACAAAAATATCGACACTATATGCTGTGGGGACACTTTAAGATGTTTACAAACCATTCGGCTTTGAAATACCTGGTCAAAAAGCATGTGTTGGGGGGGGAGATTTGCCACTGGTTGTTGCTGTTTCAAGAATATGATTTTGAGATCATCGTGAAGCCTAGAAGGTTGAATGCAGGCCCAGATCATCTGTCTCGTATTGATATAGGGGAAGAACCCACTAACTTGGACGAAGGCTTACCTGATGCGTAGCTGTTTACCATTAAAATGGTGGATGACCACTTTGCTAATATCCTTGAGTTCCTTACTACGAGTATGGCCCCTGCTGCATATTCGGTGCAACAAAAAAAGGAGTTGGTCACTTGAGCTGCAGATTTTACTATCATTGGAGGATAGCTATACAAGCTAGGCACAGATGAAATACTACACAAATACGTATTATAACATGAACGACCTGTCTTTCTCGCAGAAGCCCATAAGGGAGTCATTGGCGGCCACTACGCAGTCAGGGCTACAACGCAAAATATTTTGAGGGTTGGCTTGTGGTGGCCTACCCTGCATCAGGATTCTTACACATATTGTAGAATTTGCGATACCTGCCAACGAACCAGCCACCCCTCACGACGCGATGATATGCCATTACAGCCCTAAATGGCCCTACAGGCTTTCGATAAATGGGCCATTGACTTTATAGGACCCATTAATCGACCATGAAAGAAAACCGGTGCATGCTACATTATCACTGCCACTGACTACGTCACACGATGGGCTGAGGCACGGGCCGTGAAGGATTGTACCACCGATACTGCTGCGCACTTCATATTTGAGCAGATTTTGAACAGGTTTGGCTGCCAAAAAATCCTAATGAGTGACCAAGGTACGCATTTTGTTAACCAAATGATTCAAGCTCTGAACGATGAATTTTGGATCCACCATGCAAAGAGTACACCATATCATCCCCAAGCTAATGGGATGGTGGAAGCTTTCAACAAAATTTTGGAGCAGGCACTAATGAAGGTTTTTAATGCCAACCATAGTGACTCGGATATTCACATCCCCTTGGTCCTCTGGGCTTACCAGATGACCCGCAAAAAGCTGATTAGTAGGACACCTTTCCGAATGGTATATGGCAAGGAGGCCATCATGCCCATAGAATACGTTGTTCCTAGCCTACGCATTGCAGCATTTAAAAATATGGAAAACTATGATATCAACAGCAGGTACAAAAAGCTAGAGATAAATCCTGGCATGATCAACATATTCGCCAGAAGACATTTGTCGCAGGTGATCCTATCTTGTTATATGATAGCCAATTTGCAAAACATCCTGGAAAATTCTGGCAGCACTAGCTTGGTTCCTACATAGTTCAGAAGGTTACGAATGATAGAGCAGTCCAGTTAGCTACCTTGCGCAGTGACCTCCTCCCTGGTTTCATCAATGGAGGTCGAATCAAACCATATTGGGCTATGAAACATGGGGTCGCAGTAGTGCCATGACTCGGGATGAGTCAGAAGATTGTGTCGGGGGAATGTTGGAATGGGGTCTCCTAACAAGCTACGAAAATGGTCCATTTTGGTTATTTTTGTTATATTTAGTATAGTGCAAGGGTTTTGGGGTGGGTCAAAGCCTCGAAAGCATTGTAATGGGGTTAAAGGGTAAACTAGGGGTCCAAAAACCATGGGTTGCAGACCATAGGAATGTTAAATCTAGATTGTTATAAATAGAGAGGTATTTTGGATTGTAAAAGGTAAGGATTTGATGAGCTATTGATGTGATCTGTTGTGTAAGCGATCTATTGGGGTTTTTGGGGAATGAAATCCTGCTGGTTGTGTGCATGGAGATCCTAGTCCAACTGTGTGCGGACCCTGCTGCTGTGTGCGCAGGTTGGGAAGGAAATTGTGAGGGTAACAAATGAATGAATATGCAAGATTATTGGATCTGAATCTATGAGTATTATTGAATGGATTGCTGATAATTACTGTGTATGCATTTCTCTATATTTTCACTACGAAGGTCTGTATATTGAATGATTGGATCTATTCTGCTTTGGTTATATCATGCTGCGAAATTATTTCTATTGAAGTAAATCTAGATCTATTCTATTCGGATATGTAATGTTGTGTTAAGGTTATGAAAAGCATATAATTGTAGATATAGTGCACGTGGATGCAATTGGACATATACTTGACCCTGTGCAGAGATAATCTGAATAGAATGCAGCCCTGCTTGCCTTACCCTTCCTTTCTTAGGGTGCGGAAACCTGGTTCTAGCACCCACCCATACTACTTCGGATGAGACTGTGACCTGCAAAAGCAGGTCACTGTCGAAAGGGCCAATAGTATAGGGGTTTGTTGGAAAACCTTGCACTCCAAACCTGGGTCAAGACCCCTGAAGCCAATAATGAGTTATAATGCAGTTGAACTTAAATGGGTTACAGATTCTGTATTATAATACCTTTTAACTTAATTGAGTTGCAGAGTTTGAACATATTTCATAATCTGAGAAACTAGAATAATTTCAATCAATAAAATGACATTGTAATATTCATCCAACTACAATGTTGAAGGGACACTCGTTAAACATATATATTTTTGGTAAATTAGACTATTTATATTAGAAAACCATATGTTACAAGATGTATTAAAATCAGGAGGGGCTAGATAACAGAGAATCGAAAATAAAGAACAGTCAACCTCGGTCCCATTAAGTAGCCAAAATAAAAGCAAGAGATTCAAGAAGATAAGCAAGGGAGCTAAAAGATAGTCACTTGATTCTACCTAGAGTGGGTAGAATCCTTAGTATGAGTTTTCTTTCCTTTATTTTTTTTTGAGACTTTGACCCAAGAAACCTGGGACAGTTGGGCTAATATCACTTGGAGCCTATTGATGTGTGAAGGAGTGAGCTACTTGTATAAATCTGAGGATTATGTTTCATGAGACTGTTTCTAAGCACTCGAGGGACCACTGGGCACTTCAGGGTGTGTCGGGGTCATGTCCTTGTCCTGGTTTGCAATCTCCACGTCTACTTCGATCTCTTCCTCATCTGAGATGAAGGATTCGATGTCATACATGGGAGGCGGTACACATGGTTTCCATATTTTTGAGTTTAATTTGTAGTTACTCCCCTTATTTTGGGCAAGGAAAAAGGAGCAAGCATTCTGGAGGTGTCATGTTTAACGACAGTGACAACATCAGAAAGAAATTTTCTCGTAGTCCAGGGTCTGTGTCCAATGCTAATCTCCTACTTTGACATTGATTTGATTTGGAAGGCCCTTGCTGATATCTATTTCAATGCATATTCTACCATAGGTGTATATGCCTGATTCCCCCTTGTAGGTATATGTTTCCAAAATGCGTCCCACGGTGTTACTGATTCATTGAAAGATAGAAAAGTGCCATAGAGGCGCTGGTAAATTTGGAAGCCTAACACAAATGGGAAGCTTGGTAATAAAAACCATGGAGCAGTCGAAGTCTAGGAACCATGGTGTCAGGAATAGCCCAACTTTTCCCCAAAACCAAGGTCCTCCCATTAAGGCTTTTTGATAGTTCTCATCGAAAGCGAATAGAACTATGAAGAAACCCTTTGAGAAGAAGAAAATTATGTTGTTATTGGTCTAAGTTGAATGGACCCATTGATAAATATCTACTGAGTGTGGCCATAATCCGTTAAATTGAAAAATAATGACCTTTGTTGCATATGTTTGGAATTGGTCATCTAGTGTTGGGTGGGATATTTCCACCACTGGCATTTCCTCCATTTTATCCACTAAAAAAGGCTTGGGAGCCTCTAGGGGATGGGAATATTTATTGGGATTTTGCGCATGGACAATAGCCTTGTAAGAGAAAGCTTGATCAAAGGATGTCTGCCCGGTATCCCCTCCTCGCAAACGAAGGGAAAAAACCAAAGTGGTGTTTTTATCAATATTATAGAAAGAGAGAGGAAGATTATTTTCACGTTGTTTACCTCTGTAGAAGAATCAATGTTGTCTAGCAGGGATCTTCAGCTTGAGCTCAAGGGCCTACGCTAAACTATGCACCGGATCCACAGATTGAACCCAACAGAGCAGGGTTTGGACATTGAGAAGTGAGATCTAGATCTGGAAGGAGAGGGCTAAGTCTTCCTTTTCAAGGGATGTGACATCGTTTATAGAGGAGGGCTCATGCAAGGACATGGGTGCGCCTAGGTTCTGGTCGACAAGCGCAAAATGGTAGATCTGTGATGAAACTGCGACTGGGAGGTGCACGCTAATGTAGATATGAGCCTTCACCTTCCATCGCGCAACCAACCAGACCTGAGGTGAGATGGCTATGGGGAGGTGCACGTTGATGCAGATATGATCCAGCAGCTTCCATCGCATAACAACGTCACAGTGAAACCAGATCTCTCCATCTAGTGGTGGTTCTGTTGATCTCCTAGCTTGCAGATCCGTGAGGTTGAGTTGCTGCAAATCTACGACGGTGGGAGGGATTGCACATTTTGCTTTTGTGGGCTCCATCAGCTATTTGGACGACCCCTTGCGTTGAAATATATAGCTTCTTAAAGCATGTTCCGATCCTCATTTTTGAGGTCGAGAGGAGGTTTGACTGATTCTTTCTCTATAGCAGTCACTATAGCAGCGGGCTTAGTGATGGTGGTGGCTACAAATTTTTTCGGAACCCTAACAGTCGCCATATCACTCCTTCGATACTATTAAATCTATTTATCAACAGGAATAATTATTGAATGTACTTATCCACTCATATTTTGGTCTCACTCATTAAACATATATTGTTACTCAAACCCATCTCATTAATCCCACTGTTTGAATGAATCTAGAACTATGCCATCAAACCCAAAATTTCATCAAACTTATTGATTTGTTGATAAAAAAGAGTGCATCTTTTGTATGGTTCCTTTTGTATGCATCACTAAAAAAAAACAAGTAGAATAGAGTCACTCACCATGTGATTTGGAGAATATAAACAATGGAACTCACCATCCTTAATAAATCCAACTACTAATGTTGTTATACACCTCCAACAAACTAAACAAATGACAAATATGAAATGAAAATTCATACGAATATTACTTTTATACAAGAAATTAAATAATTCTTAACATGCCTAAGTGAAATATGGATGGGATAGAAATTAAATAGTTGTTAAAACATGATAATTTTTTTTTAAAAATTATAAAAATAAAAAAATATAATTATATTATTATTATTATTATTATTATAAGAAGAATTAATATATAAGTTAAATATATGCATGGACTAATATTATACTTTATCAATATCATATGTCCAAAAAACTATAACTTATTTCATATGACACTTGTTTATATTGAAATTTCTTGATCATTCTATTTTAATCAAAAAGGAAAAAATAAAATAACCAATTTTGACCTAAATCTCAATATTTAATGTGTGAATACTCCTAAAAATATCCTAAAATTTTATGTGGAGGTAAAATGTCTACAATCTACCTTATAATTGTTGATAATTAAATTAAAATTATGGAAACCTATTCAAAAATATTCGTGTAATTATAAAATAAATCCAGTACATGGCTAGTAAATTAGGATGTTAGTTGAGCAATCACATGTAATCAAACCCATAGTGTTTCTTAATCTTATCCCATAAATTTAGTGTTTTATGTGAATATGGATTAATGAAAACAAACCCACAATGTCATAAAAATTTTATTTATATTTTATGTTAATAATTAAAACAAAGGTCATACAAAAATTTCATATCTGATGTTAATATTTATATTATATTATATTTATATTTGATGTATACATGAATAATAAGGCATACAACAGTCTCTTAGAATACATATTGCTTATAAATAGGCTTTACAACTTTAGATCAATCATATAGCAGTCAGACTATCCCTAACACATTGGCTCCTTCACCAAACCTCAAGACCATTCATGTAGTCTAAGTTCTCTTGTCCATGTAGCTAGGTGAACTCTCTTTCACTATATAACCATGTTGTTGAGAACCTTTATACTTTGCCTACACTAGGAAATCATCTAAGACACTTATATCATGGTAACCTAGAGTTTAGTTGGACTATTTCTCTTTCTAATGGATTAGATTTGCAGAGTGGTTCACTTCATGGCTCTCCCACTTAGACCGCATTCCCACTAGTCAAATTCCATTCATGTTTCTTTGTTAGCTTCAACCTACGACATTTACAACCAATGCTTTCTTCTCAACTATAATACTATTTTTTTTTTTTAAATACAAAAATAAATACATAGTAAAAACATAACAACCATTGACACCATAGAATATCCTTGAAACCCTTACTTAAAAATAACTTTGAATAATAGATATATTATTCCATGGTCATAAGATGAATTATAATAAAGCAATCATACCCTTAAATATGTTACAAAAGGCTTAGATTACTTAAACCTCAAGTTTAATAATAAATTGGCTACCCTAACTACCTAATATTTGACCTTAATAATTAGTAAATTCTTCTCTAATGAAAAAGCTTGACCCCTTCCCGAACAACATATTTTCAATAAAGAACATTTTCACATATTCTCCCTCATATAATCTTATTTTAATCTACACTCCAACCCACTAATATCTTATCTCAATTCTGACACCTTTAATCATTTAGTTCTAACAAAAGCCACTTATTTCACTCCTCTCTCTCTACTATTCTCTCTCTCAACTATCCCTTGCTCTCTGCATTTATCACTTAAAATTATAACACACTCTCCCTTACTTTCGCTTCCAATTGGAATTATAACACACTCCCTACTTTCACTCCAATTGAGATTATATCAATCACTCCAATTGAGATTATATATTACATTGATACGTGGATACACTCCGTGGGCTCCATTGCCATAACATTGATCCAGATGCCAACAGTACTAATCTGCCAAAATATGTCAATTCCTACTCAACAAAGATAACAAATATGTCAATTCTTACTCAACCAGCATAGCAAACAATAGACAATGAGCATTGGAATCCACAAATACAAAGAAAACGTCAACTCACAGCACCCTGCAAAGAACAAAACAAACAATATATGTCAGCCAAAGAGAGCAGAAGGAAAATATAAATCAATATGAAACTCTTCATGTAAATATATAAATCAATAAGTACACCAATAAGAAATTCTTCGATCTAAAAGTAAAATATAAATCGAATCTAAATCACTATTCATTTGCAAAGATCGCAACAAACAATATATAGCACCGAAAGAGAGCAGAAGGAAAATGTAAATCAAAATAAAACTCTTCATGTAAGTACATAATATAAATCAATAAGTACACCAATAAGAGACTCTCCATCTAAAAGTTAAAATACAAATCTAATCGAATCATTAGAATGTAAGAAAGTCGTGAAGAAAAAGTGGAGGGATAAGAGAAAATCCATATTCTGGCCAAGATTGCTCCACTCAAATGTCGGGCGTGATACCTTTCTCATCCTTGCAGAGCGAATCACTGACCACAAAGCATAGCGATATTGAAATTATTTGTTTTTCCTTTCATATAGCAATTATTCATTTCACCGTTGTCATATCACAAAAATTGCATGTACAAATACAGATTACATTCTACAAACAGAATCCTAAATCTAAATATTTGTGTCACGTTGTCAATAACTGTCACGCACAGCACCAATGGACAACCCTCGCCACATGACTTTTTCTCCTTCTTCATTTCAACTTTTTAAATCCTTAGACGTACCCACAAACCTCAGAAACTCTACACAATTGGTACTTGAAATTGGCATCAACCTAAGTTATCTCACATCCCTACGTCTTCTAGTTTGTCGTATTCTTAATGTGCTATATGACACTAGTGCGACAAGTGTCCAAAATGACTTTCATCAAAATGAGTTTCATTTTGGTATAGAAGATGAGTCAAATTCGTATTAGACACTAGTTTAGATTTATCTAACACTTTTATTTATCACGAGGAGAGAGGAATCAAATTTCTCGAGGTGCAAATCTTCTTTTTGGAGTGTAGATCCTGTGTTAGATGGACCTAAATTGGTTCTAGTTGAGGGTGACAATGTGACATTTATAGATTATCATTATGATGTATATGTGTGATATTAACCTCAAAATTCACATTATGTTTTCTTTGCTTCCCATGAGTATTTCATTTTTTTCTTTCCTTTAAGTGCTTTGCTTGTTTATGCATTTGGATTTGGATGATAATGTTTGTGAATGTTAAAGTTGTTGTGTTATACTTTTATATATCTATGTAATTGTTTATTAGTAATTAGTTAATGATGAACAAGGCAGACAATATTGTCAATAGTTTGCAAGAGGATTGGTACTACACTTAATAGTGTCCCTTGAGATATTATTGAATGCATATTGAAAAGTAGTTTTAATAACTTAATGCATCAAAATTACTCTTGAAATAATCTGTTTTGTTGCTAACGTTTGAAATAATTGATTTCGTTCAAGAATATTTTGATGAATTTTTTTTTAATCTATACTATTTTTGCAAAGTCAAGGAATAATGAATTCTTGAATTTTTTAAAATGAGTGATCATATTTATAAAATACTTACATTATTTGTCTCTCCAAACAATTATCACATCTCCTTCAATAATATTTTGATTTGTTTTGAAAGTTTATAAATATATATTTTCTTTTTATAAATATTTTGAATACATTGTTTTATGCAATTATCTATTATTAATTTTGAACATATTTTGAAGATCTTTTGAATATATATGATTTTTTATTATCAATTAGTTAGCGATGAATAAGAGAGACAATCTTGTCAAGGATAAATTTTCACTTTTCAAGAGGATTAGTTTTGCACATATACTCCATTTTAATTCTATGTACCACAACTTTTTACAGCTAATTAATTCTTAATAGTGTACATCTAGGTATTACAAAATATATATTGACTTTTTTTTTGTAATAATCTATAGCCTTAATATTAACAAAATCTAATGCATCTAATCCAAGAAATCAAATAGGATTAGAAAAGAACATCTACACTCAAATCAATGCATCTAATGCAAGCAATCAAATGAGATTAGAAATCAAATTCGACACTGAAATAAATGTATCTAATGCAAACGATCAAATAGGGTTAGAAATACACATCTACATTAAAATCGACGTGTCTAGTGAAAGCAATCAAATAGGATTAAAAATCCACATCTACATTGAAATCAATGCATCTAGTGCAAGCAATGAAAGAGGATTAGAAATCAATGTCTACACTCAAATCAATGCATCTAGTGCAAGCAATCAAATCTAATTAGAAATCAACATCCACGATGAAATCAATGCATCTATTGCAAGCAATCAAATAGGATTAGAAATTATCATCTACACTAAAATCAATGGATCTAATGCAATAAAGCTTCTTTCCTCTTTCTCCCCTCAGTCTAATCTTGAAAAATAATTTTAATAATTTACACCCTCAAGATTAATACCATCTAAGACATCTAATGCAAGCAATCAAATAGGATTAGAAAATAAGATCTACACTGAAATCTACGCATCCAATGCAAACAATCAAATAGTACTATAAATTAATATATACACTGAAATCAATGCAACTAGTGCAAGTAATCAAATATAATAAAAAATCAACATCTACACTGAAATCAATGCATCTAGTTCAAGTAATCAAATACAATTAGAAATCGCCATCTACACTAAAATAAATTCATCTAGAGCAAGAAATCAAATGAGATTAGAAATCATCATCTACACTCAAATCAATGCATCTAGTACTAGAAATCAAATATAATTACATCTATACTCAAATGATAATGCATCTAGTGCAAGCAATCAAATAGCATTAGAAATCATCATATACATATAAATAAATGCATCTAGTGCAAGAAATATTATTCCCTCAGTCCCCCCTAATCTATATCTATATATCCCCGCATTTCTCCTACTTTATCTCTCTATGTCACCCCCCTCTCTCAAACACACGCTATCTCTCTCCATATATATCTATCTCTCCCTACCACTTTTTATCCCTCTCCTTCCCTCTCCTCAACTCCTAGTTATGTCTCTATCTCCCTCTGCCTCTCCTTTGTCCCTCAATATAACCCCCAAAACATACACACTATTTATCAATATTCATCTATCTCTCCATCCCTCTCCCTCTCTCTTCCCATTCTCTTCCTCTCTCGCCCTTTTATCTCTATTCCATCCCGATATCCTCTCTCCCTCTCTCTCTATCTCCCTTATCAATCCCCCTATCTCTCTCTCTCCACCTTTATCTCTTTATGAATTTATTTTTACCTCCCTCTCTCTCCCCCTCCAACTTCATTTTTCTCTCCCCACCACTATCTCTTTCTCCACCTTTATCTCTTTATTCATTTCCTATTACCTACCTCTCTCTCCCCCTCCAAGTCCATGTTTCTCTCCCTCCCTCTCTCTTTCTCTCTCTCTCGTATCCTGTCTCTCTCCCTTTCTCTCCCACCTACCTCCCTCCCCCCCCCCTCTCTCTTCACTCTCCACTCTGCCACTATCTCCCTCCCTCTCTCCTTCTCTCCCTCTTCCTTCCATCTCTTCTTCTTTGTCTCTCTATCTCACCCAAAAACATACACACTCTTTCTTCATATGCCTTATCAGTCCCTCTCTCTTTCCACTTTTCTCTCTTTAAGACTTTCTTATTCACTCCCTCTCTCCCCCTCCAACTCCATCTCTCTCTCCCTCCCTCTCTCTCCCTTCCTCTATCCCCTTCTCTCTCAATTCCTCTCTCCATTACTTCCCCTCTCTCCCTTTCTCTCCTACTTCCCTATCTACCCCCCTTCTTTCTCTCTCTCTATCTCTCTCTCCCTCTCTCTCTCTCTCTCTCTCGTTTCTCTCCAACCTTGTCACTATCTCCCACCCTCTATCCTCCTCTACCTCCCCTCTCTCCCCCCTCCATATTTGTGTCTCCTTCTCTCCCTTACCCTTATCTCTCACTTCTCTCTTTCTCCCTCTCTCTTCATTCCTCCTCTCCCCTCTCCTTCATTTTAACTCAATCTCTCCCTTCTCACTCCCTCTATCTCTCCTCCTCTATCACTCTATGTCTTTGTTCTACCCTCCATATATATATCTATAGTAAATATATATCATGATATATTAATATATATTATAATATAAAGAATTTAATATTATATTATATTTAATATTGTATTAATCCAAATTTATTAAATTTAATAATAGTATTATTATAATATTATAATAGTAATATTATATTTATTATTATTATTATTAATCTTTTAATATGAATATTAGTTTTAATGATGTTTTTTTCATGGCATGATAACAAAATTTATAATAAAAGTGCATCAAATTAATATTTTCAAATATTACAATTTTGTTGTGGAAATATTTATGTCTTTAAATATTTTAATATATCCATAGAATATGGTTTTTCTTTTTAAAAATTAATTTTCCAAATATTTAATTAAAAGAAGTATTAAAATATTTTGGAGTGGCATTTTGATTGTTTGTCTTGAATAAACCATTTTCCTTTGATTTAAGAAATGGTATCGCCTTTAGTGAAGAGTAAAGATGCTTAAAATTTTACCTAAAATGGAAATTTAATGTGGTAAAAAAAATTGTTGAAGGTAAATTTATGATCCAATCAAATTAACATATACGATAAAGAAACTATTAAAAGAATGATATAATTTATTATCCATTCAAATTATATAAATAATACAGAGTTATATTTCAATAATTAATCTTAGCTCATTAATAATATTTAAAATTTATATATAGCCTAAATATTCAAGTTATATATAATTTAATATTCAAGCTAATATTTTGGCCAACATTAGCTAAAACAAAATTATTATTTTTTGAGGACATGACATACTTACACATCAGGGTCATATTGGCCTCTAGAATGGGCCTCTCAATGCAATGAGCTTAGATCCATCTAACATCGGATCTATCATGCACTGAGAGGGATCAAATCCCTCCAAGTGCAAGCCTTATTTTTGGAGTGTATAACTTGAGGAAAGGTTCGCACCTTGAGGGATTTGATCCCTCTCGGGGCATGATAGATCAGGTGTTATATGGATCTAAGATGGTTCCAGTTGAGGGAAACAATGTCACATTTCTATACTATCATTATTATGTATTTTTTTGATATTAACTTCAAAATTCAAAAAATGTTTTCTTTTCTTGGCATGAGCATTTCATTCTCTTCTTTAATTTAGTCTATGTTTGTTTCCTTGAATGGTTTTATGTATTTTTTTGGATGCTTTGAGTGGCTTATGTTTTTATGAATTTAGTTTTGGATGGTAGTGTTTGTGAGTGTTATAGTTGTTGTATTATATTTTCATATTTCTATGTAATTGTTTATTAGTAATTAGTTGGCGATGAAGAAGGGAGACAATATTGTCAGTAATTTGCAAGAGGATTTATACTACATGTCTATTTCATTTAATTTTAGGTATCACAACTTCTCATAATTAATTATTTCTTAATAGTGTCCCTCGAGGTATTACTAAATGCATCTTGAAGATTAGTTTTAAAAATTTACTGCATCAAAATTACTATTGAAATAATTTGTTTCTTTGCTAATGTTTGAAATAATTTATTTCCTTCAAGAATATTTTGATGATTTTTTTAATCTATAGTCTATTTTTCAAAGTCAAGAAATAATGAATTTTTGATATTTTTGAAATGAGTAGTCACATTTATAAAATCTTTACATTATTTGTTTCTCCAAACAATTATCACATCTCCTTCAGGAATATTTTGATTTGTTTTGAATGTTTATAAATATATATTTTCCTCTTATAAATATTTTGAATGCATTTTTGTATGCAATTATCTATTAGTAATTTGGAATATATGTAATTTTGAATATGTTTTGAATATATGTAACTTTCTATTAGTAATTAGTGATGAAGAAGAGAGACGATCTTGTCAAGGATTAATTTTCACTTTGCAGGAGGATTGGTTTTGCATATCTATTCCATTTCAATTCTAGGCATCAAAACTTTTTAGAGCTAATTAATTCTTAATAGTGTCCATCTATGTATTACTAAATATATCTTGAATTGTTTTTTTAAGAATAATCTATAGCCTTAATATTAACAAAATCTAATGCATATATTGCAATAAATCAAATAAGATTAGAAAAGAACATCTACACTCAAATCAATGCATCTAACATAAGAAATCAAATGAGATTAGAAATCAAAATCTACACTGAAATCAATGTATCTAATGCAAATAATCAAATAGGATTAGAAATCTACATCTACACTGAAATCAATGCGTCTAGTGAAAGAAATCAAATAGGATTTAAAATCCACATATATACTAATAAATTCATGTAGTGAAAGCAATCAAATAGGATTAGAAATAAACATCTACACTGAAATCAATGCATCTAGTGTAAGAAATCAAATATAGCTAGAAATCAACATCTACACTGAAATTAATGCATCTAATGCAAGCAATCAAATAGGACTAAAAATCACCATCTACACTGAAATCAATGCATCTAGTGCAAATATTCTTCCCTCTCCCCCCCCTCAATCTAATCTTGAAAAACATTTTTAATAATTTAAAGCCTTATGGTTAACAACATCTAATCCATCTAATGCAAGAAATCAAATGTGATTCAAAAAAAACATCTACACTAAAATATATGCATCTAATGCAAACAATCAAATAATATTAGAAATCAACATCTACACTGAAATCAATTCAACTAGTGAAACTAATCAAATATAATTAAAAATCAACATCTATACTGAAATGAATGCAGCTAGTTCAATCATTCAAATAGTATTAGAAAGCTCCATCTACACTAAAATCAATGCATCTAGAGAAATAAATAAAATGAGATTGGAAATCATCATCTGCACTGAAATTATTGCATCCAGTGAAATAAATCAAATATAATTACATGTATACTAAATGGAAATGCATCTAGTGAAATAAATCAAATAGGATTATAAATCACCATATACACATAACTTAATTCATTTAGTGCAAAAAATATTCTTCCATATGCCCTCTCTCCATCTATATCTATATCTTCCCTCATTTACCCTTATTTATCTCTCTATTTCACATCCACCCCCCCCCCCCAAAACACATGTTATATCTCTCCACACACACACACACATATATATAACTCTCTCTCTCCCTCTTTCTATCTCTCTCTTCTCCCCCCTCTTCAACTCCCATTTATATATATATATATATATCTCCTTATGCCTTTACTTTGTCTCTCAATATCACCCCCGAGACATACACACTCTTTCTCCATCTTTATCCATCTCTCCCTACCTCTCCATTTCTCTTCCCATTCTCTCCCTCTCTGCCTCTTTTATCTCTCTTCCATCCTTCTATCCCCTCTCTCCCTCTCTCCCTATCTTTCTTATCACTCGCTCTATCTCTCTCTCTCCATTTTTCTCTCTCTATGTATTTCTTATTATCTCACTCTCTCTCCCCCTTCAACTCCATGTTTGTCTCCCTCCCTCTCTCCTCCTCCCCCTCTCATGGCTTTAGTAAAGAGTAAAGTTGTTTAAAACTTTGCCTAATTTGAAAATTTAATCTGTTAAAATTTTTTGTTAAAGGTAAATTTATGATCCATTCAAATTCATGTATTTATAAAGCAACTATTAAATGAATGATATAATTTATTATCCATTCAAATTATATAAATAATACAGAGTGATATTTTAATAATTAATCTTAGTCCATTAATAAGATTAAAAATTTGTATATAATCTAAAAATTCAAGTTATATATAATTTAATATTCAAGCTAATATTTTGGTCGACATTAGCTAAAAATATTTTCATACTTACACATCAGGGTCATACTCGAATGTTGAATATGCCTCTCGGTGTGCCCAGTCACTCACGCGTCCATGGAAAAGTGATTGTGAGCACTTTAGAATTTGTTTTAGCCTTTGTATTTCACTAATTTTGTAGAGTTTTAGGATTTGTGGGAGGATTCGGAGTGTAAGGGAGAGTAATTATTAGTAAAGGAGATTCAAATTATAAGTAGATTTACCATCCATGTTTTTCATTTTGTCTACACCAATCATTTTTTCTTACAATTAATTATGTTTGTTTTTCATATTATAAAAATTATTTCTCAATCAAGGGAAATTGGAATAAGGTTCTAGTATCTATCATATTTGTATTTATTGCTAGAATTCCCATATATAGTAGTAGAGACTCAATGAGTTAGTTTCTATGGAAGACATTTTTTTGACGAATTAAGGAGAAAAATAGAGTTTATGGTTTTAGTTTTTTTGTGTATATGAATTTATCAGTACTAGCTAAGTTGCACGTCTATTTTCGAATAGGGCAACCACAATTTTAATTTAATTATCAATAGTTATTAGGTGGACATTATGGATTTAACCTCCACAAAATATTCTAGAATATTCTTAGTACTATTGAGAGATCAAATATTGAGATTTATTTTAAAATTATTTGTTCCCTTTATGTCATTTTAATTAAATTGATTAATTTAAAATAAAATCGCATATGAACAAGTCTGAAAAAAAGTGAGTTATGGATTTTAGGCATGTGGTATTGATAAGCCATGGTATTGGTTCAAAATAAAGAATCTCCATGGTAAAGAGGGGTTGGATCTCCATAATTAAGTATCTTGTTACATTTAATATATATATATATATGTGTGTGTGTGTGTGTGTGTGTGTGTGTGTGTGTGTGTGTGTGTGTGTGTGTGTGTTTAACTTATATATTATTTCTTTATATAATTCATAATAATAGCATTAAATGTATATATGTTTAACTTATATATTAATTTTTTATGTAATTCATAATAATAATTGTTAATTATTTTAATCATGTTAATGTGAGATGTATCATTAAAATAAACATTTTTCATGCTTAGCAGCGTAGATCCATCTTAACTTCAGATCTATCAAGCACCGAGAGGGATCAAATATCTCTTCGTGCAATCTCTTTTTAGAGTGAACAACTTTGACGAAATATTTGCACCTCGAGAGATTTGATCCCTCTTTACCCTTCATAGATCAAGGGTTAAGATGGATCTAGGCTCATTTGATATATAAGTCTTAAAGCTTTTAGACTGTAAAACCTAGTAAGCTCTCCTATTGTAAAACCTAATAAGAATATATACCTCTTTCTTTGTAGGAGTCTATGATATTAACTACCCTTGGTCTACTTTTATTTTTAATGTTATTAATGACTCTCCTAAATAAAACTAAATTATAATTGTATCTAAACTAAGTTGTTATGAATATGGGAGAGACATATTCTAATGAATTTTCATGTGGAGGTTAAAACCATTAATTATTATTTTTTCATTTTTTTTTGTTTTTATAATGCAATTTTACCATTAGAGTGTGGTTGTGAAAACTTGAGCCCAAAAACCTCCATCCATATATTTTATTTTTTTTAATTTTTTTTAATTTTTAATTTATTTGTTTTTTAAATGTTTACATTACATGGCATAACATATTTATACTTATGAGCCTCACATTTAAAAAATATTCACATATTTAACTCCTACACATATAACATTTAATGCCTACACATCCTACATACCTACCCTATAGTAGGTTGCAGAGTGCCTCTAGGGAAATCATGAATGGATGCTTATGTTGTTTAACAACCATTCCCTAATTAGATATATGATTGAACTTGTATTATCATAAGTAATTGAATGTTTAATTCAATTACTTATTAAATTGAATGTGTAATTCACTAATTTATTATGTTTTTATGTTTGTGTGTGTGTATAACTTCTCATGTCTTATTGCACTGAGAGGCGCTCTACAATGTAGTACATGAGGGAGATGTTGTCATGTAACGTTACATTAAATAAAAATATATATTTGTCTCGGCTAATACATAATGTTACTTTAAAAATCAATGTCGACCATAAATAAAATACTTCAACTTTAACCTTTATTTTACATCAAACATTATGTACTGAGATAAAGTTATTGAAATTAAAGATAAAATTACTTTTTTAGTATGAGGGATATATGTAATTACTTCATTGACCTAAGATGTAATGCCTACAGTATGTTATAAATGTGTAACGTAACCTAATGTAATGTAAACAATTTAACTTGGTAAAAGCAAAACTAGAAATTGCACCATATGTTGCAAAGGCAACGTCGTAAGGCATAAATTTGAGAAGAATGTGAAATATAAAAAATCATTGAAGATAAAAAAATAGTGAACAAAATGTCATTCAAAGCTAGAAGATAAATGGAAATCACTTACATTATTCCAAATTGACATATAGTCTATAACCATTCCAACACATATTTTTAGTGTGTTTCCTTAGAACACTTGCCTTAAGTTGAAGGGGAGGGTAGGGATAAATCTAGTGAAAACACTTTAACTAAGGAATAATTATTACAACATATTTAGGTCGATTGTGAAACACCATTATTTGTACTAGGTTTTAATAATTCAATTCCTTCTCGAATTCATTTCTATTTTTTAGGACTAACGTAAATATAGGGCTTGGATGGAATTTTATTTCAATGAAAGCAAACTCGAGGCAATATCACATTCCCCCGACATCACTGGTGGCTATTGCATTCAACACTTATCCTTTACAGGCGTAACTAAGTTGGATATTGGTTAACATTTGTTTCATTAAGGATGGTGCTAATTTGAAATTATCAATAAGATGGGAATGTTTTGTTTCAACTCTCATTTATATGCTTATGTGCATGTGGGATATGAATTATCCTCATTGTTATTGGGTTGGCCATTCTAGTAATGTGGTCACAATATATTTGAGGGGGCATCATTCAATTATGCCTACCTTATGATTGCACCACCTTATTTTGAGAAGTTGATCCATTTGTACAAATCATTCGTAGAGGATTACAATACGAGATCGTAAGTAATGAATTGATCATCATGTGATCAAATAGAGGTAATAAAATTTCCTAAGGTTTGGTAGTTGTATAGGTCGAGGTAGAGAGAGAGAATAAAAGTTACATCGAGTGTGCCAACTCTTGGATCACACCTACTGACATGGAGTTAAAGGGTATGTGAGAGTAGGACTCTCGTATTTTGGGGTGGATATTATCTATATGTCCCAAACTTGATTAATATTTTAGCTTCTCGATCTTACTATTCTAATCTCCATGAGGTTCGGGCCTAAAGAGATCAATTGGGAGTTGAGTGTAGATTACTAAATATGAATGACAACCTATAGATTTATTAAATGTCAGCTGCAATATACTAGTCCCCCTCCTTTATAACTAGTTTGACATTTAGGGGTAGGAATTCCTTATACAATGAACCCTTGCGAAATGGATTATTCTTTTTATTGAAACTATTGAACCCACAGAGGGCCAAGACAATTTTTTTCCATATTCCATACCATATGAAGTTTTGGATGGGTCTCAAATAGGTAAGCCATATCTTAATCAATATGAGAATATATCTCAGTTGGAATTATATACATAATTATATGACAAAATTCTCAACATGTAGTAATGATCTAAAGTCAAAACATATATAGTTCAATGAGT
Organism: Pinus albicaulis; assembly: GCA_034641835.2. Classification (NCBI taxonomy): domain Eukaryota; kingdom Viridiplantae; phylum Streptophyta; class Pinopsida; order Pinales; family Pinaceae; genus Pinus; species Pinus albicaulis. The sequence goes on along the minus strand of CM076578.1, from coordinate 808,388,994 downwards.
GTTGCGGTTGGCACAAAAATAATGGTACAATAACCATGACCCTGAGGATTCATATTGGTTCAAAGTCACCATAATATGATGATGACCTATCCAAGCAATTCATCCATACATATTCCTTTATTTCATTACTAAGGTGAGGAGGATGTAGAGAAGCACTGGTTCCTCTGCAATGCAATTTATAATGCATCGAGGACCAATGATTCTGCCATATTGGTATAGTTCTATATGAAATTGCATGAGAGGGATCTGCAATGGTATATGAAATGAAATAAAAGTGCACCTATGATGTAACAGTAATTATGACATAACAATTGTGTGTTAAGTATAGATCGATATTGACACAAAACACAAATTGATATTAATATCGATAGTCAAAGGGTGGGGTGGGATATATAGGCATATGTTCCAGTTGATTCTATTGATTAAGTTGCTAATTATGCCATTGAAGTAAGACATGTACCAATTTTAGGGTAAGAATCTCCTGCAACAGTTCTAGGGACAACAATTTGGCCCCAACGTTTGATCACTTCTCCCTCACGTACCAACTGAGAAGTTGAAGAAAGACATCCTCTCCAGTGGGTTCTTTTTTTGAATATGGTTGGTCGAGGTTGGTCGAAAGGGATTCAGTGAATGGATTTCTAACATGGGCACAGAAAGCTAGTCAAAATCATCAATCTATTTCCTAGTGCTATTGGGTAAACCTTGGAACTTTGGTCATGGACTACCCTGGCTGGTGAGCGAGGCACACATGATGTATAAAACTGCTTCGGTTTGGTTTTCCAAAATAAATAAAAATATCCCAAGCTTGTCTAGTTTTCCTTTATCTATCTAAATATCCGTTATGATTCATATCTAGATCATTTGAGTCCTTAGATTAGTAAGTTTAGTTTCCAACTCACTACCTTCATGATTGTCTCCCATATCAAAATATTTATATTTTTTTCTTATTCTTCTTGCTCCAATATTATATTTATGAAGAGCACTCCATTTAAACCAGGATTTTTTACTTTGTTAATAGGGTTCACATATAGGGAAATCAATAAATACCTTTTAATAGTGAAATTTACTCTCCCTTTAGTTGATTCTAGTTATTGCTCAACAAATTCATCACTAATAAAGCCAAAAAAAAGAGAAAATGGGGCCAATTATTGTAGAATATAGCGTGGGAAAGGGATTTCCTTGAGCGAAACAAGGTAAGAAGGAAGAAAAATGTAGAAAATATGATCTTCTATGTTGTTGCAATCACTTAAATTGGAAACTTATTTATGCTGCAAAATAAGCTAAGTAATTGTAGATAGAACATAGAACATATAAAACATATGCGCAATGGGAGAAAACCAAGAACACAATGAGACATAGAGATTTTAGGTCAATGACCAGGGAAAAACGCACAAGGGGAAAATCCAACCAGATTCTTCTTCTATTAGAAATCAATTGTTAAAAAGAGATAGAAATTACAATGAGAGAATGAAGAAGTTCACCCAAATCTAAAGAATATATCTGATAACATTAGTTGATTAAAACAATGAATCACTTTGGCTCTCCAAGATCTGCTCTTGCTCTTCAAGACTCTCTTTCTCTCTCTCTCTCTCAATCTTCTTCTAGATTCTCTTTCTGAAGTTTGAATTATCATTTCACAAGAAAAAGTGTGTCAAGAAAGGATGTGAGGCACAAACATATAGGAAGAAAAATGAGGTTGAATTCATGAGGTGGTAATTATTATTCCTTGAGGAGTTACATATGACAAAATAAGATTGTAATTTATGTCATAAACAAGAGGAGTGTAAATTATGCGTTTAGGAGAGAAGTGTAACTTATGCATTAAAGAGGTGTAAGAGGAATATTTTTATGAAAAGTCATTAAAGTGTGTAAGAGAGTGTAAGAGGTTCATAAGAGCATTAAAGAGAGAGATTAACATATGCATTAACTGAGGAGAGTTACATATAACATGATTGAGTCTCATGATTGGGAGGCTTGAATTTATTTTAAAAATAATACAATATATTCATTAAGAGAAAATAATAATAATAATACTGATTATTACGTTAAAAAATTTAACAATTGAGATTGATTAAGGACAAGCTAAGTGATTTTCCATCATGTATATATGATAACGAATTGATGGAAGGTGATTTACTATTTTTTGAAATTCATGGTTGCAAAGATAGACATGAATTTATATTTTTAGAAAGGTCACTAATGAATTTTTATTTTTAGAAAGTCACTAGAAAATATCTCCAATTGTGCTTCCTCATTTTCAACTCTCCTTCAACGAGCATTTTATCTAGCTTGAAATTATATAGAGCTCTATCAATGTTCCTGCAGTTTCTTTAAATGTTGAAGGCCACTTTCTCATGTTATTAAGTAGATAATAAGTAATATTTAATTACTTACCCTTTAGAAAGTTCATTAAGAGACAAACATGATAGAATAAGATAATTCCATACCTACCTTCATAGGTAATAAGTTTTTGCAAGATAAAAAAAAATAAAAAATCTCCATTTTCTTTTAAATGAAGATATGGGAATAGTTTTCTGCATGCCATGACGTCCATACTAGGATTCTTTAGGAGGGATTTCCATGACTCATCTATGAGTTTTTTACATTTGAACTAGTTATCACCAGTTCTTAAAATTCATGTGGATTTGGATAAGAAAGAACCCATTATCTTATACCTAATTCCCCTTATTTCGGCCTCAACTCCATCAAATGTCCTGGTGACTTTGATATAACGTTCCTTAAATTTATCAAAGAAAGTCATGAAATTTTGGTAGCTTAGGGACAAATTCCCTACTTTGGAAAACCTTCCTCATCTAGAGAAGACCCTCTTTTCCCTTGAAAGAATTTAAGTTGGTCAAGGAAAAACATATTTTTAATGTGAAAAGCCACATGTTCACAAAAGTTTAGGTAGGGCTAAAGGAAAAATTGGGTCTCCAAATAAGCATATAAATGCAAGTCAATTCATCCTCATTTATACACACATCTTCTTCTTCTCTTGGAGATTTATATAAGTCTCAAATTGTAGGTATTTTTTCACACATGCATGTAGGAGAGAGATAATTTCAATAGGGTTGAAATATGTCTTTGACAACTGTTGAATTTTTTGGGGTTTGGGAATACTTTGACTTGGTTTGACTTGTGATTTGGATCTATTTTTGGAGGTCGCATTATTTGGAAGATATACCAAGGTCTTCTAGGAATTTTGACTCCTATTGAAAACATACTTTGACTATAGGTTTGACAGCAATTTCTCTCTCCTTTGACTAAGAAATTTTGGGGTTGTGTTGACTTGACTTTGACCAACAAAGGAGGCCAAATATTTTGACTTTTGAACAAGGTAATTTGGAGGTTTTTTGGCCATATATTTTTGGAATATTTAGGAAATATTGAACTAATGTTTACATTTACCAAATTTGACGTTTTGACCAGATTTAACTTTTGGGCTCATCTCTTGAATTCTTTGGTATTGGTTTATTGGAAAATCAATTTTTTTGATATTTAACTCTTGGCTTATGAATTGGATCATTGAAATATATTTTTTGAACATTTTATGTATAATAAGAATAAGAACTTGAAAGGGTCTTTCCCCTTATGGGATTTTCCCTTGGTCTTTGACCAATTTGGCATCTCTTATTAATGCTATTGATTGTCTTCTATTGTTCATTTCATTTACTATTCTATCTATAATTTCTATTTATAACTGTAATATTAAATTTGATTGATAATTGAAGAAAATATTGGGTTAAGTGAAAGTAACAACATACAATAGTGGAAAATTAACGTGGATCAAAGTTGAGGTGAAGACAATTTGAACAAATCCAGAGTCAAGAAAAATCATATTTGGAAGAATATAAAGGATCCTCATTCATAATTTAGGTGATTCATCTAATTTTGTTTCTTGGAAGATCAAGGTGGAAGTGATACTGGATGACAATGATGTTTTGGAATATGTCGAAGGGAAAGTACCTGAGCCTCCAAATAATGCTTCTACTCCTATCAAGGTCAAATATAATAAAGGTGAGAAAAAATCCAAGAAATGTTGTATTGATTCATTGAAAGATCATTTTCTCACTTATGTTGGAAAGTTGAAGAAGTCTAAGGATATATTTGATAAGTTGGGTAGGATGTATGAGGTCAAAAATTTGAAACATATCCTCTCCTTAAAAAATCAACTCAAGGACATGAAGATGAACAAGGGATAATATTTTCAATCCTATGTCATGAGGATATCCCAACTAAGGGATAAATTATATAATACTAGTGAGCCTATATCTGAAAGAGAGGTTATGTGGTCACTCTTCAAGGTCTTCCTCCTATTTAGGAAACTTTTATTACTACTTTTAGCAATAATGAAAAGTTCCCAACATTTGATGATCTAGTTGAAAAGTGTACTGAAGAAGAAAATGGGATGATTTCCAGAGGCAGGATTCAAAAGCATGAAGAAGGAGATCCCTCCACATTGTTTGCACAAGACAAGAAGATAAAAGGAAGAGGGATCCCATCTAGTTCAATAAATCCTTCCCCCAAATAAAAGGAATCTAATAGAATATTAAGGGATATTGAATGCTACAATCATCATAAGCAAGGTCACTACACCCGAGATTTCCCAAAGAAGAGAGATGCTCCAAGGTCCAATTACAACAAAATGCATGGCTTCAACAACAACAAGTTCAATTATAGAAGAATAGGAGATGATAGAAGAAGAAGAGATTCCCCCGATGGTAGATAAGAAGGCCATCATCCTCAAAAGAGGTTAAGGAACTACAAATATGAAAATAATGTTTTTTCTAGTCAATATGAATAATTCTTATTTCTGGTATTTATAGTTCGTCTCCTCTAGATTCTTGTGATATTTGGCTAGTAGATAACAGGGTTTCTAGACATTTCTCTGGGTACAAGGAAGTCCTCTCAAACCTGGTTGAGAGGGAGTCTAATATAAATATCATTCTTAGGGAAAACACTACTCATAATGTGAAGGGATTTGATTCTGTTAAATTTATTTTGGAATTTTGGGAATGCATTATTCTTCATGATGTTATATATGTTCTCGTACTAAATAAGAACCTAGTATCCATATCTTCCTTGGAATACAAGGGAATGAGATTTTCCTTCAGAAGAGGAAAGGTCCTCACGTAGCACATGGAATCTCGCATGAGGGATGCTTTCACATTGGGATCTAGAATTTAAGGACTCTATAGAGTCAATGGAAGGCCACTAAAAGCATTGGTTCTTGATTCCAATCATAAAAGTGAGCTATGGCACAGAATAAAGGAGCACATAATTTATGAAGCCCTGCATAAAGTTAGAATATTGGTTTTATGGATGCCTAATTTTCCATAAAGTAATGATGGTGTATGCCCAGGATGTGTTAGTGTAAAGAATACAAAGGGACCATTCACCTCCAGTAAACACATGAATAATGATATTCTACAACTCATCGACTCTAACCTATGTGGACCCATTCTTGTGCACTTCCTTGGTGGCTACCTCTATTATATTATCTTTATTGGTGACTTCTCTACGAAAACATGGATATTGTATCTGAAGCATAAGGATGAAGCATTTGACATGTTCAAGACCTCAAGGTGTTGATAGAAAATCAAAGAGTGAATAGAATTAAATTTTTTTGGTCTGACAATGGTGAAGAATATACCTCAAATGAGTTCCTTAAATTTTACAAGGAGTCCGAAATCGAGAAAGAGACTATTGTACCATATAATCTTGAGTAGAATGGCGTGGTTGAAGAAAAGAACAAGTATATCATGGGAGCTTCCTAAGCCATGTTATATGATCAAAATATGTCAAATTTCCTTTGGGGATAAGCTAAATATACAATGGTTTATGTTAAGAACATTGTTCCTCATCAAACCCTGGATAAAAAAAATATCGAAGAATTTTTTACACGTGTGAAGCTGGATGTTGGTTATCTAAGGATATTTGGCTTCCCCATGTATTTCCATGTGCCAAAGGAAAAAAGGAAAAATTTCAAAGCCACAAGAAAAGAAATTTATGTTTGTTGTATATTGTAAAAATATTGAAGCATTTATAATATCTATATCTATATATATATATATATATATATGTTGAGAAGAAATATGATGAAATGGACCTACTAGAAGGTTCTTCTATGTCAGAATCTAAGAAGGATATGTTTAATGCTCCCATGGATCCTATGGACCCCTTGGATCCCCCTCCAAGTGATCCCTCTGCTAGGAAGAGACCCCTTTGGCTTCATGATACATTAGAGGGTAATGAGAGACATGTCGCTACTAAAGGTACCTTTAGATACCAGGGGTACATATACCTTTGAAGAAGCTATAAAATAGAAAGTTTTCAAGGATTCCATGGCTAAAGAGTATGAGTCTATTATGAAAAATTATGTATGGGATATTGTTTCGACACCTAAAGGAAAATATGTTGTGACTTCACAATGGCTTTACAATATTAATAATGGAATTAATGGAAGCATTGATAAGTATGAAGAAATGTTTGTGGCTATATGTTTCTCCCAGAAAGAGGGAGAATAATATGATAACATATTTACACCAGTTTCCAAATACAGCACTATCTGTTTTATTGTTTTCATTGCTTCTATTCAAGGATGGACCCTTCACTAGATGGATGCGAAGACTACATTTCTTCATGGAATACTACAAGAAAAATTATATTTTGAGAAACCTCATGGATTTGAACTGAAGGATAGAAAAATCATGTTTTGAAGTTGAATAAAGCTCTATATAGCTTGAATCAAGCCCCCAAATCTGGGTATGCCTACTTTTACAGTTATCTGGTGAAGCTTAGATTCACAAGAAGCAGTGTTGACCCAAACCTCTACTTCAAACTCGTCCAATATATGCATTTAATTTTTGTTTTATATGTTGAAAACTTATTCTTGACAAATAGCGATCCTTTGATGCTAAAGTGCAAGAGGGAGTAAGACTCTTAGTTTGAGATGAAGGATTAATTTTTATGCACTATTTCCCTAGGATTATAGTTGTGGAAAAGACCCAGTGATATTTTCCTTTCTCAAGGAAAATATGTTGTGAAGCTAATGGAAAGATTTGGAATGATATCCATGCAATTCCTTGGCCACACTGATGTATATGAACTTCAAGAATTTATGCGGATATGTTGCAGGACCTAACTTGGCCAACCCCTCCAAGTATCTACACTTGATTGGGGCATTGACGTTCCTTGTGAACATCTGTATGGAAATATGTTTTACAGTGAAATTTTTTATTCAATTCATGACTGATCCCCTTCATGCACACCGGATTTCTACCAAGCATGTACTAAGGTATTTGCATGGCACGATAAAAATTGGTATGAGATATACTGGAGGAGATGTGAGACTACATGGATACCCTGATGCTAACTAAGCCAAAAATGTTATGGATAAGAAGAGAACATCAAGGTATTGATTTATTTTTGGTTCTACCATGATTTCTTGGATGGGTAGGAAGAATAATTCCATAACTTTGAATACGATAAAGGTAGAGTATATTTCTCCTAGCATGGTTAGCTATGAGGTAGTCTGGTTGAGGAATCTGTTTCAAGATTTGTTTTAGAAGTTCCTTGATAAGGCTGTGATATATTACGACAATAAGAGGGGGATATATAGCAGAGAATAATGTATTTCATGAAAATTCCAAGAACATTAGTATTGGGTATCACTGTATTCGAGAAATGGTGCTCAAAAGAGCAATGAGACTTCATCACATTTTGACCGATGAGGAGATAGAATTATACTCACCAAGTCTTTTCTGATAGGGTAGTTCCTGGTCTTCATAGATTATATTGGAATAATGGATGTAACCCTCTCAGGTAAGGGTCCTGGTTGATTGAGGACACTAATATATTTTCTTCATCCTTGTTTGAGCTCAGAGGGAGAGGAATTGAGCTGGAGATCTCCTAGATTTGAGGGAAATTTGGACAATAAGATAGTCTATGATCTTGTTGACAATGTTGGATGTCGCCAAAATGTAAGGGGATCTCCCCTATGTAAATTCCCAATTATACCTAACACCATTTGTTGTAGGACTCCTATCCAACTGTATGGTTCAACCGACATTGGAAAGGTTTCTAATATATGCTTTGGTTACAAATCACATACAAGATATAGCAACACTTCTTTGGCGTTGCAAGTATGTAATCTTTATGTGGCACCAAATTTAAGATGCATAGGGAAATTCCATGGTTTGTAAAGAAAAAGAGCCTCTAATTAGGAAATTAATAGTACTATCCTAAAAGGGGACCCATGAACGAAGAGAAAGGCTTTTCAATTACCTGTAGACTAGTCCACATAATAAAAAAATCATGAAATCATGAAAAAAATTATTCAATAGTAACCACATCCAAGAAAAGAAATAGTTCATTAAACTTAGTATGTAATTAAACCAACATATACCAAAAGCATAACATGAATATTCCTACTATATCCATGAAACATGTGTGAAGAAGTATCGACTCATAGAGCTTTTGATTCTAAAATAAAGATCCCAAGTACATTGTTGCATAGATGAAACACTAGATCGAGTAGTGGAACATGAAGCCACAATTTGTTTCTCCAAAGAATGATTCTATATGCTATGCACTATAAGAGAAAACAATGCAATATCTGAGCATCCAAGCCCTTAGCTTGAGTTATGAGGAACTAATTTTAACTAATGACAATGACCTTTGATATTCCTCATGACTCTTCAACTCCTACACATTTTCATATTCTGTGACATGACTCTTTGCATTCAATATGTGGCTATTCACATTCCACATGTTTCTCTTGGAATTAATTACATATGATTTATTACAACATATAGATTAAATAAGAGATAATGGCTATATAAGACAAAATTGATAATAGCACAAAGTATTATCAAAATGAAAATTAATTTTCTTCCTCATGGAGATAATTGGTGAGGTATGTGTGCCATGATCTGAACTCCATACAGATAAATTTTATCGGGAATAGAAACTCCCTTGCATAACACATCTTCACATCCAGTTTTTTAGAAAATATGGTCTTGGATCTTGATTGCACATTATTCCATAGCCATGAGATTTTCAGTGAGTTTTGACTGGTGTGATCACATATTGTAGAATAATGTCTTTGCTGATCTCTGAGCCTTCCTATTCTGATGCTTCCTTGACCTATTCTATGTAATTCTTGATCTCCTAGAAGGCAATTTTCATCCCAATGATTTCTTCAACTGATCCTATTGAAGGAATCTCATGTTTCTGTGTTAGATAATTGAAACTGTTAGGTCTCTGTAATAAGCAAGATTGGAAAAAGTTCAATCACAGAGTTAACATCATTTCAACCAACTTTGGGATTCTAGGATCTAGCCCTCATGAATCTGGAGAGGGATCTCTCCAATATGTACAAAGATGGATTTGTCTTTGAAGGCTTAAGGTAACGATATTAGGCTAGTTATGAAGTTCAAGGGCTTGGTTTTGTGTTTGGATGGTTGAACATAGTTGCTGTCTGAGGCTGAAATATCTATATGCAAATAGGTTCAAAAGTGAGAAGTTGCAAGCAAAAAGAGTAAGCTCCGGTCAAGAAGAAAGATGATGGCAGATTTTCAGTCCATTGGGCTATGGAGTCATAATAGGATTTAATTGAAACAATCAGGTCCAAGAGTGGTGTATAGGGCAAGTCATCTATGCCTAAGGATCTCTTTAAAGTTTGATTTATGGAATGGAGTGATACAATAAGAAAGGGAAATGACAGAGGCAGAACAAAGAGCAGCCCAGGATCTGGTAAGTACTTTGAAACTAGCTAGCCTTTGACTAGGCGCTTAAGAAAAACATAGAAGAAAACTAGGATCTGGTAAGTACTTTGAAACTATCGAGCCTTTGATACACTTCTGATAGAAAACATATAAAAAACAAAAGGGAAACTCAAATATAATACAGAATGGTCTAAGATCTGATAAGTACTTTGAAACTAGTCAGCTTTTAACACATCCTAAGGGAAACAATCAAATAGTTGGACAAATAAGAAAGGGACTCAGGGCTAACCTTAATTTCCTCAGTTCATCTTCACACAACATATATTTAAAGTAACATTTAAAAATAACATTCAGCTAAGACAACAAGATGAGGGAACGCCAACATCCCTGTACTTAAACTGAATCAAATCATTTTCAAATAACACAGTTGAGAGAAAACATTTAAATAAAGGTTTTTTAGCCAGAGAAGGTTACTGATATACAGTAGGTCCTAACCCTATTTAAATTGTTCTTTATAGTGGAAAATGAAAAAAATTGAAAACAGAAACAAAATACAAGTTACAGTGAGAATAACATCACCATCGGCATAGACCAGGATCCCATGAATCAACTTATATTGATGCTTCAAACCAGTTACAATCTTCAAATCCAGTGTTTTAATCCATATCTCTTCACAACCTAACCTATCTGTTACAAGCAGAGCTCCAAGAGCTAGTGAAATCCTATATACAATCAAGAGTTTTCAGCTCAGTTACAATACAATGCTTCAGCAATTTACATTAAAAACCAACCCCTCACTCATCTTCTATTGAGGTATTTATAGAAGAATGAGGAGGTGAGATCTAATGAAAATATCTCAAAAACCAATTAATACAGATATTAATGTCTTCTTGGCCATCGAGGGGCTCAACGAAGAACTATACAGGTGTTCCTCTGTATTAAATGATTTACACTCATGAATTTAGCTCGGTGGGAGCTTTATTAGACTTTTGAGGCTCTGTGTATCAATAGGGTTGCTCTGCCGACATTCTGTCATTAATTTCTTGGCAGAAATAACTCCTTTTGCTGTGTCGAGGCAAAATGTCTGACTTTGATCAATAAATTCGGTTCTTGATTGAATCCTTTGAGGCACAGGTGGCGATGTAGTCGCTGGGAGGAATCAATTCGCCTCCATTTTTGGCGGTGGAGGGTTTTTTTTTTTTTATAAAACACTTTAGATTTTTCTTAATCCGCATTTTAGATCCGGGGATTAGGCGTCTGATAACTGTCTTAGCCTTAATCCCCACAAATCTGTCCACTAATTTGCTGTTCTGGTTCATTTCTGGTCTTCAATCTCTAATACTCTTTTTCTGCATTGATCTTCACGATTTTTTCTGCTTGTGCAGGGCTGCGTAGGGCCTGTAAGGCATCGATGCCTAATAAATCATCAATGAAATGTGATGTTTACCCAACAGAGATGATCTTCCTCCAGAGGAAACGAACAAGGAGGGTCGTCACCCCTCGGTCACCAAATATTCTTTGAAAAAGGCGGAGAATACATTCGAGCTTGCAAAAACATGAAAAACGTTATATAATCACGCATATTTGGTTTTGCGCACGCCCGGAGGCGTGTGGGAGAATGGAGCGATTAAGAGCGAGTCGATCGCATTGTAATCAACGCGGTCGGGGCGATTGGAAAAGTCAGCGGCGGAGATATGTTGACTGGGACGTGGAATCCGGGAAATGAATGTGAGCCGTTGATCTGCAGAGATCGACGATGAAGATCGAATTTCGGCCGCGTGATGACTGTGTTAACGTGCGCGCATGTTGGTTAAAGGTCGAGCCAGTCAGAAGATCGACAGCCGTCGGATGGGAGGGCCCAGATCGGACGGTGGAGGGGGATTCCGCTTCGTGGTTATGGTACGAAGATTAACGCGCAAAATGATTTGGTGGCGCGGCGGTTTTGGAACAGTGTGGGGACACGCGTCGGCTAGCGTATGGAATTTCTAGCCGACGGGAGAAAACCACCAACCGGCGGAGGGTGGCGCGGAATGATACTGGCAGTTTTTGGAATCAGCGCGGGGAAAAGGGGGTCCACCAGGCAAGCGGCATTCCGCTCCGTCGGATCTATGGAGAAAATCGACAACCCAGGTTTAAAACTAATTTGCACATGCAGATAAAACAAAACTTTATAAAAACCCAATTTTTTATGCTTTGTAAAGGTTTGGGCGGAAAAATTTAAAATGAAATGATAAACGCCCTCTAGTTTTGTGCGCGGTTCTAGTGCTCGGGCTTATGGACGAAAAAGGTGAAGGGCTTAGCCCGCGGGGGCTAAAAACCTTTTACATAAGAATTATGTATTTTCATGGGAAATGGAGAATAGAAAATGAAGTTAGTGAGGAAGAAAAGGAAGGGGACCAAGGGGTTCTGTAGCAGTATTTAAATTGGGGTTTATAGAAGGATTTCAGAGGCTTTGAAGAGGGAAACAGATGTGGAGATTAACCAGAAGCTATGGATTCATCAAAAAGACTTCAAGCACCAAAAACTTCAGGACTGAATTTGTTTCTTGAAGGCTGCAAAAATCATTTAGCCACCAGCTGATATGACAGAAAAATATGGGTGGCTAACAGTGGCTCCACTTGGGGATGGTGCCTTCATGAAGGCATCAAGAATTTAGACTTGATTTCTCTGAAACGTTGACCATGTGCCTCATCCATTCGATTTCTCTTGCTCTGCAGAAAAATAATATGGTCATGATAATGAACTCTAGATTACAACTTCTACCTGCAATCCCTGCGATCTAACATTTTCTTCATCGGAAACGCACTTGGATTGGCAATCTCTTTCTCAACATTTTATTCTTTTGAAAGCATAAAACTAATCTAATTCTACCCTTATTTCTCCTTGAACTCGGATTAAACGGTTGAGCTCAACTATTTCTTGCATTTATTCATGCATGCCTTTGGGATTAAGCTGGTCAACGGACTTTCATTCTCTAAATTCTAAAGCGAGAAATTTAAAAACGTGCAAGTCAAGATTAAGCTGTTCGACTTGCTGTGATCTATGGCATAAAAACAAGCTTCACATAGATTATTCTTTTGCAGGAAATTAAAATAAAAAATGGAAGGCTTAAGATCTGAAAGTTGAGCACTTCCTTCATCTTTTTCATAGCTCGGTTTTTGCTTTTTCTTTGAGCTCTTTCTTTGCTTGTTCTCTGATTCAGATTTTAAGCTGATTTGAACCAGAACTGGATATTTCTTTGACTCATAATTTAACATAGATATGAGTCATCTCTCTTTGGAAACATTGGTTCAGATTTTGAGTTTGTTTGAACCTTCAATTTCTAACCTAATCTATCCACTGATAAGCCAAGTTTGAACAGTTTGGCAAATCAAATTCACTATCCTATCAGCAGAAAAAATTCAAAAGCTAATTAGTCAAGATTAGGCTGTTTGACTAACTAGAAGTGTGTTCTTGAGGAGTGGCATTTGAGCTTGCACACTTTCAGCATTTGTTTCTCTTTTTGGCCTGGGGCTTTGCCTTTCTTGTTTTCATTCCTGCCCTCTTTTCATTTTTTTCTTTGTTTTTGTATTTTTTGATTTTTCATGACTTTGAATGCAATGGGGGATGGACTATTCATAATGGAAAAAAGATAAAAAGGCTTCAAAACATAAAATGGATCAAGAGAAGTAATGCTTAAGCATCCTGCCATTGACAGGACCCCCAAACAATTCTGTTCCATCCAGTTCCTGTAAGAAAAATGCATTATTACCAGCGACTGAATGAATAGAGTAAGGGCCAAGCCATAGATTGTCAAATTTTCCATGCTTGCCCTTTTCTTCCCTTCTTGAGTCCCACTTTAAAACTTTGTCCCCAATCTTGAAATTGCTAGCCTTTGTTCTTTTATCAAATATCTTCTTGATACTGTCTTGCTTCTGCAATGCTTTGTTATACACTTCCTCCCTGGTTTGCTGAAGATGAATGGTTTGATTTATTCTTCTGATTATGTCATTTTATTCAGTCTGCAACTCTTGAATTAACTTCATAACTGGTACACCAAGGCTGTTAGGAAAAATTGCATCTGTACCATACACAAGCTGGAAGGGTGACATACCAATGGATTTCTTCAATGTTAATCTGTCAGCCCAAAGAGCATGGATCAGCTTTATGTGCCAAGACTTTTTGTTGTCCTCCAACAGTTTCTTTATTATGTTCACTAAGCTTTTGTTGGAAGACTCTGCAAGTCCATTACCTTGAGGGTAATAGGCTGTGGAGTGTCCCAATGTTATCTGGTACTTGTGACAGAATTCTACCATTCTCTTTGATCCAAATGCTGCTGCATTATCTGTAATGATCTTGGTAGGACAACCAAATCTGGAGAGGATGTTGGTTTCTATGAATTTAATGATAACTAAGTCATTGGCCTGTCTACATGGAATGGCTTCTATCCACTTAGTGAAGTAGTCTGTGGCAGTAAGGATCCATCTATGCTGGGCAAAAGATGAGGGATGGATTTCTCCTATGAAGTCAAGTCCCCACTGTTGAAAAGGGGCTTCAACAGTAATTGGATGCAGAGGAAGGGGTAGTAATTTTCTCTTGCCTTCAAACAATTGGCATTTATGGCAAGTGGTTGTCAGTTTATGTACATCAGGAAAAAGAGTAGGCCAATAGAAACCAGCCCTCAAATTTTGTTGGCTGTTGACTTCCAGTATAAATGGCCTCCACACTCTCCTTCATGGAATTCTTGCTTAATCTTTTCTGCATCAAACTCAGGCAAACATTTAAGCAATATACCACTAGCATTTTTCCAATAAAGACATTTATCAATAATGCAATAGTTTACAACTTTTAACTTTAGGAATCTTGCCTTTGTTTTGGATAAACCAGGAGGTGTGTTTAAATTAAGCAAAACATAAACAATATCAGTATACCAAGGAGAATTCGCAAAATAATCTTCAACAATGGGAGTTGAGAATTCTTCTTGGTTATCCAAAGCATTAATCATATTAATATCAAGAACTTCACAATTTGATTCAGCCATTAACCTAGCTAGACCCTGACCTTTGATGAGCTTAGTGGGTTTAATCTCTAAATCATATTCAAGAATAACAACAATCCACTTACCTCTCTTACCATCTGGATCCTGGGTTAGACTGTCTTTTACAACTGAATTTGGGACAAAGGCAATGATGTGTGAATGAAGGATGTATACCCTAAAGTCTTTCAAAGCTTTTACCAAGGCAAAAGCTTGTTTCTCCATAATGTTATACTTCAAAGGGGCATCCCTTAATGCCTTGCTAAAAAATACAATAGGTTGCTCTTGTCCTTGTGGATTTTTCTGTAAAAGGACCGCTGCAATGGTATGTTCTGATGCAAATGAGAAGATATAAAAATCTTTTGAAAAATCAGGACTTATGAGAACCGGTGTTTTGGTTAATGCTTATTTCACCAGCTCAAAAGATGTCTTTGCTTCCAAGGTCCATTTTATCCCTTGCTCCTTCTTCAACATATTTGTGATATTCCTAAGGAGCTCAGCTAGGTTAGGGATGAAACTTATCAAAAAGTTTATCTTTCCAATGAAAGACTGCAACTCTTTTATGTTTTGAGGATGAGAGATTTGCAATATGGCCTCAATCCTCTTTGGATCTATCTTTATACCCTCTTCTGAGATAATGTGCCCAAGAATTTTACCTTCTTGGAGACCAAATAGTGTTTTCTTAGGGTTTAAAGATATTCCAAACTTTCTGCACTTCTCGAAAACTTTTCTCAAATGTTCTAAGTGTTCTTCATCTGTTTTTGAAAACACAGTGACATCATCAAGATAGATAATGATGAAGAAACCCAACTCTTCCGAGAATGCTATGTCCATGGCTCTTTGAAAGGTTGCTCCAGCATTCATTAGACTGAAAGGCATTTTCACATACATGAAAGTGTCCTAGGGTGCAGTAAAGGCTATCTTTAATTGATCATCAGGGTGGAATAAGACTTGATTATACCCTGAATAGCCATCTAGCAAAGAAATTCTTTTAGACCCCACCACCTTTTGTAAAATATGATCCATCTTGGGCAAAGGGTAGTTGTCCTTTAATGAATCTTTGTTTAAATTTCTAAAGTCTATAAAAAGCCTGATTTCTCCAGTCTTTTTCCTAACAGACACCAGATTAGACACCCACTCAGAATACCTAATAGGGACAATAATACCAGCATCGTGCATCTTCATGATTTCCTTCTTAACCAATGGTAACTGGACAGGGTTTATTCTACGCAGTTTCTGTTTGAACGGTTTTTGGTTTTCTTTAAGAGGGATTTTGTGTTGTATTATTTCAGTGTCATAGGACTTAAGATCTTCGTAACTCCATGCAAAAAAATTGGAAAACTCTTTAAAAAACTCTATATATTTGAGTTTAATGTGAGCTGGAAAAGTTTTGGACAGTTTAATCATTTTTGGTTTTTGCTCACTGCCTATGTTGCATTCCTACACTTCAGTTTCTACAGGTTCCAGTTTAGGTTTATTGGCCACATCATTAAAATCAAACAATTCTTCTAGAGGGGCCAAACCCTTGGGCAAAATATCATCCTTAGAATGCAGAGTTTCCAATTCCTCTGATTCACTCAACTCTGTTTGGTTTCTAAGTTTGCTAGTCTAAAGGTTAATATATACAAGCTCAGGAGACGGTTCTTCTTCACCAAGAAAATTTTCTTCACTGCAGTCGGTATCATAGTCTGAATCTGAACTATGGAGTTCAAACTCATTTCTGAATTGCATGAAGTCTTCTATTTGTTTATCTCCATCAAACACCTACCAATATTTCTTGTTATCCGAGACAGCTGGTCTGAATTTTATTTGAGATGTGTCATCATATAGCATTGGGCAGGTTCTAGCAGCAAAGGCTAAATTGTCGGCTGCAATGTTTCTTTTCCTTGGTACAAAACTTAAGTTGGATTCCTCAAATGTTTTCAAAAGGTCCATGACATCGTTCCTGTAGGTCCTAAGTCTGGGGTGATTTGCATTATACTCCCCATTGACTTGCCTAATGATTAATTCAGAATCCCCATATACATTGATTCTCTTGGTACCTAGCTTTTTCAAGAGATGCAAGCCTACGAGAAGGGATTCATATTCTGCTATGTTGTTGGAGCACTGAAAGTTCAGTTTACAAGAAATACACTCTGTATGATTTTTTTTAGTGTTAGTAATCTAGACACCTGCACCATCATTTTTTCTAGTGCATGACTCATCAAAATACATAGTCCAGAGAGGGTCATTTTCAGTTTTATCAGTTTGGTGCATGTCCTTTGTATGATTTGACTGCTCAAGTTTTTCATCGGGTTGAGGATTGCTCTCTTGACTGTCAAGATTTAATTTTAATGGATTGATGATTCATATTTCAAGACCTGTGTTTGGTTTGCTAGGATTTTCAGATACAGTAAATTGTCTTGATAGTTCAGTGCTGTATTCCTCTTCCTCCGTTTCAGCCATTGATCTTTTTGGAGTGATTTGTTCAGGGAGTGTTTCATCGTTAAACATGATAAACAAATCAAGGCTCGTACTTACAGCGTACAGAGGAGATTTTTGAGGCTTTTCTTGACTTGTAACTACGTATTGCATGTGGGACTCCCTGTAAAGTCTTCTAGTCTGATTGAAAACAGGGATAGACGCATAGGTCATGTCCATTTGCATGGTTCCCTGTAACTTAGCCCCCCAAGATCTTGACAAAAGCATTCCATACTTTGGGGGTACATCAGCCACAACAACATCCATGACCAAACACTTGGCTGGAATTTGGGCTAAATTAACACAGAGGTCCTTGATCAATCCTAGACATTTAACTTTTCTTGAGTCAAAGGAGTACAGGTCTTTGTAAGGTCTGGTAATTTCAAGACCCAGGCTTTCCATTACAGCTTTTGGCATTAAATTATGAGAAGCACCTGAGTCATGCATGGCATTGTGTAGAATTTTGTCATGAATGTTCAAACTTACATAGAAGGGAGGGAAATGTCCCTCTTGAAACTTACCTTCAATCTTTGGACCAAAAATGAGCTTTGGTTGATCATCATTAAGATTGAGAGTATCCTCATTTTCTTCTATGTTCAAAGCCTTCAAAATTTTTGACCTATATACATGTTGGGCAGCTAACTCGGTCAAAGGAACAGAAATTTTAATCTTTGAGATTTCCTGTTCCAGACTTAAAGGAATCTGATACTTTAAGGTGTTGGTTTCAGCCTTGTTTACTGCCACTTTATCAGCAACAACAGCTTGCTGATTTGTTTTATCTACAGTTGACACAGCGGTTATAATAGGAGTACTAGCTGAAGTGTTAGTACTACTGATGTTTGCACTCTGTTTTTCCAGATTTTGAGTGTCTTTCTCTTTACCTTTACTAGAATTATCAGCCACTGTTTTGTCTTTTTGTTTGACTATTTTAGGCTTGGTTGCAGTGCCATTTTGAGAAGGTTTGTCAGAGGTTTTTTTGTTGGGGGTTTGTTGATTAGATTTACTTCTGAGTTCATATTCCTTTGAAGGCTCAGTCATGGCATTCTCCATGTCTTGAAAACAATTTTCATTATCATCTCTTTTGTCATCATAAGGTGTGTAAAGACCCTCTTTTCTATCATAATGAACCTCAAAGTCATCATCATCTACCCCAAATAGGTTCATATCATTATCCTCTATTATGTCATATGTTTCCTCAACCTCACTTAAATAGTTTTGATGAAAGGGAGGAGTGATCTGCTGACCATCTTCCCTTGGTTTGTTTAGAGGTTGGTTCCTTCTCATTCTCTGATTTTGGTTTTGGCTTCTGTTTTGAGGAGCATTTTGATTTAAACTTGCTTGCGCTCTCTCTAGAATGCTCATTTTCTTCATAATTTCTTCCATCATTCTTTCCATTTTTGAGTTTGGCATAGAAGATGATGACTCCTCTCTGAAAGATACTCTCTTTTCAGCTTTCATTCTTGCCCTCTTCTCCATAAGGTTAACTTCCATAGAAAGAGCACCTCTTTGCATATCTTCAAGGGTTGCAAAATCTCTTTCTCTTAATGAATAGGTCATATCAGCATCAAACCCTTCAGGAAACTTGTTTAAAGCTGAGCGCTGTGGAGGTTTTAGTTCAGGAGAAAGTTCATTATACACACTGTTAAATCTGGTACAATAAGCCTGTACACTTTCCCCTGGGTTTCTATGTAGATTGTTATAGTCAGCAAGGACTTGGAGAGGATTCTTCCTCACTTCCCATTTGTTTAAGAATGTTTGATGGAAGCCTTGGAGATTGTTGATACTATGGGGGGCTAGGGCTTTAAACCATTTTCTTACATCTCCCCCCAAACTCTGAGCAAACAATCTGAGTTTGACAGAATCATCATCAATTTCATTTCTGTCAAAATAGTCATTCATTTTGTCCACATGTTGTGATGTTGTCGTAGCATTGCTAGCATCATATAATGGAATTTTGGACTGATAGTCCTGTGGAAGATTGACTAATGGTACAGGAAGGACTAAGGGAGCATACCATGCTGCCATGATAGGTGGTGGGTTGCCAAGAGGTGGGGTGGGCTGAAATGAAGTGGTTTAAATAGTGGATGAGGGATGAACAGAAGTGGATGGGACAATAGTAGATTGCTGAGCTGATCTTGGATGAGAGGCACCTAAGTTAAGAAGAACATGTAAATCAGGCGGTGTTGATTCTCTACTCCCAAGGTGTTCACTGGTTTCCAGAGATGAATGTGAAGACTCAGAATCTAGCTGATCTAAATCACCAAATGACCTAGTCCTAAATGGGTTGACTAAATCATCTTGTGATTGTTGTAGAGCTGAAAGATTTCCAGGGACTGAATTAGCTCTTAGGGATGATCTGAAAATAGTTGAATATTGTATCTTAGGAGACTTCCTAAGGATTATTTCTGGGTTATCAACTATCTCAGGTGGATCAGGGTCAGGATGGGCTCTAGTGCGAATCTTTCTAGGAGCCACTATGCTATGTTTTTAGACCCAAATAAACCAGAAAAGTTGAACCAGATATGACAATCTTTGAGAGGTTAACTAGTCTGTTAATGAAAATTTCAATCCCGCAGTCCTCTAACCGAGTTTAAAGGATATTATAATGATAAGGGTTCTTCCCAGTGGAGTATTAAGGTCTTTTCAGGATTGTGGAGTCGCCAGGTGGAAAGTTCAGAGTGTTTTCAAAGGAATACACTGTCCACCACAGTGCTTGTGAAACATCCTTTTTCAAGGATATCCCGAAACACAACAAACTTTAACCAAAGATTGACTGGGAGGGAATTCACCAGATATGTCACCTCTAATAGAGGATGAGATCCGGAGGCTGCCTGGCCCTTTCCAGACTCTGTCTAAGAGTATGAGGTAAAACACATCCAATGGTAAATGGAATTTAAGAACAGGTTTTTTACTACCGATCTGTAATGTTTTTGGTATTTTCTGAGTTATTTTTATTTTTGTGGTTTCTAAGAATGTCCTAACTTTGTTCCAAAACTTAGCTATGGTTGTGAGACAAAGACATTCTATTCTTATGGCTAAGCTAGTTGATTTTTCAAGGTTAGATAAAACTTATAAGAATCCTAGGATTGACCTAGATTGTCACTAATTCAAAACAAGTTTCATCATGATTACCATTTCTTGGTAGTGCTTGAAAAGGCTGCTTTTTACTCTCAAAATTTGTGTAAAAATAAAGGGGAATAAGGTGAAAACTCAACTCAGTTCCCCAGCGAAATCGCCAGAAATGTTAGGTGACTCTAGCTGGTTAATAAAGAAAATGCTCTATGAACCAAATCTCTGATGTCGTATGATTATCTTTAAATGAAAATGATTCGGGGTTCGATCCCCAGTGGATTCGCCAGAAATGTTAGGTCTCTGTAATAAGAAAGATTTGCAAAAGTCCGATCACAGAGTTAACATCATTTCAACCAACTTTGGGATTCTAGGATCTAGCCCTCCTGAATCCGGAGAGGGATATCTCCAATATGTACAAAGATGGATTTGTCTTTGAAGGCTTAAGGTAACGATATTAGGCTAGTTATGAAGTTCAAGGGCTTGGTTTTGTGTTTGGATGGTTGAACATAGTTGTTGTATGAGGCTAAAATATCTATATGCAAATAGGTTCAAAAGTGAGAAGTTGCAAGCAAAAAGAGTAAGCTTCGGTCAAGAAGAAAGATGATGGCATATTTTCAGTCCATTGGGCTATGGAGTCATAATAGGATTTAATTGAAACAATCAGGTCCAAGAGTGGTATATAGGGCAATTCATCTATGCCTAAGGATCTCTTTAAAGTTTGATATATGGAATGGAGTGATACAATAAGAAAGGGAAATGACAGAGGCAGAAAAAAGAGTAGCCCAGGATCTGGTAAGTACTTTGAAACTAGCCAGCCTTTGACCAGGCACTTAAGAAAAACATAGAAGCAAACTAGGATCTGGTAAGTACTTTGAAACTATCCAGCCTTTGATACACTTCTGATAGAAAACATATAAAAAACAAAAGGGAAACTCAAAGATAACACAGAATGGTCTAAGATATGATACGTACTTTGAAACTAGTCAAATTTTAACACATCCTAAGGGAAACAATCAAATAGTTGGAAAAATAATAAAGGGACTCAAGGGTAACCTTAATTTCCTCAGTTAATATTCACACAACATATATTGAAAGTAACATTTAAAAATAACATTCAGCTAAGACAACAAGATGAGGGAACACCAACATCCCTGTACTTAAACAGAATCAAATCATTTTCAAATAACACAGTTGAGAGAAAACATTTAAATAGAGGTTTTTCAGCCAGAGAAGGTTACTGATATACAGTAGGTCCTAACCCTGTTTAAACTGTTCTTTATTGTGGAAAATGAAACAAATTGAAAATAGAAACAAAATACAAGTTACAGTGAGAATAACATCACCATCGACATAGACCAAGATCCCATGAATCAACTTGTATTGATGCTTCAAACCAGTTACAATCTTCAAATCCAATGTTTTAATCCATCTCTCTTCACAACCTAACCTATCTGTTACAAGCAGAGCTCCAAGGGCCAGTGAAATCCTATATACAATCAAGAGTTTTCAACTCAATTACAATACAATGCTTCAGCAATTTACATTAACAACCAACCCCTCACTCATCTTCTATTGAGGTATTTATAGAAGAATGAGGAGGTGAGATCTGATGAAAAGATCTCAAAAACGAATTAATACATATATTAATGTCTTCTTGGCCATCGAGGGGCTCAACGAAGAACTCTACAGGTGTTCCTCTGTATTAAATGATTTACACTCATGAATTTAGCTCGGTGGGAGCTTTATTAGACTTTTGAGGCTCTGTGTATCAATAGGGTTTCTCTGCCGACATTCTGTCATTAATTTCTTGGCATAAATAACTCCTTTGGCTGTGTCGAGGCAAAATGTCTGACTTTGATCAATAAATTCGGTTCTTGATTGAATCCTTTGAGGCACAGGTGGTGTTGTAGTCGCTGGGAGGAATCAATTCGCCTCCATTTGTGGCGGTGGAGGGTTTTTTTTTTATTAAAAACTTTAGATTTTTCTGAATCTTCATTTTAGATCCGGGGATTAGGCATTTGATAACTATCTTAGCCTTAATCCCCACAAATCTTTCCACTAATCTGCTGCTCTAGTTCATTTCTGGTCTTCAATCTCTGATACTCTTTTTCTGCATTGATCTTCATGGTTTTTCCTGCTTGTGCAGGGCTGCGTAGGGCCTGTAAGGCATCGATGCCTAATAAATCATCAATGAAATGTGATGTTTACCCCTGCAGATGATCTTCCTCAGAGGAAACGAACAAAGGAGGGTCGTCACCCTCGGTCACCAAATATTCTTTGAAAAAGGCGGAGAATACATTCAAACCTGCAAAAACATGAAAAAACGTTATATAATCCTGCGTATTTGGTTTACTGCATCGGAGGGCGTGTGGGAGAATGGAGCGATTAGAGCCGTCGATCGCATTGTAATCAACGGTCGGGGGCGATTGGAAAAGTCAGCGGCGGAGATATGTTGACTGGGACGTGGAATCCGGGAAATGAATGTGAGCCATCGATCTGCAGAGATCGAAGGCGGAGATTGAATTTTGGCAACGCGATGACTGTTTTTACGTGTGCGCATGTTGGTTAAAGGTCGAGCAGGTCAGAAGATCAACAGTCGTCGGATGGGAGGGCCCAGATCGGACGGTGGAGGGGGATTCCGCTGCGTGGTTATGGTACGAAGATTAATGCGCAAAATGATTTGGTGGCGCGACGGTTTTGGAATAGTGTGGGGACACGCGTCGGCCAGCGTATGGAATCGCTGGCCGATGGGAGAAAACCACCTACCGGCGGAGGGTGGCACGGAATGATACCGGCGGTTTTTGGAATCAGCACGGGGAAAAGGGAGTCCACCAGGAAAGCGGCGTTCCGCTCCGTCGGATCTATGGAGCAGATCGACAGCCCAGGTTTAAAACTAATTTGCACATGTGAATAAAACAAAACTTTATAAAAACCCTATTTTTGATGCTTTGTAAAGGTTTGGGCGGAAAATTTTAAAATGAAATGATAAGTGCGCTCCGGTTTTGCGCGCGGTTCTAGCGCTCAGGCTTATGGATGAAAAGGGTGAAGGGCTTAGCCCGCGGGGGCTAAAAACCTTTTACATAAGAATTATGTATTTTCATGGGAAATGGAGAATAGAAAATGAAGTTAGTGAGGAAGAGAAGGAAGGGGACCAAGGGGTTGTGTAGCAGTATTTAACTTGGGGTTTATAGAAGGATTTCAGAGGCTTTGAAGAGGGAAACAGATGTGGAGATTAACCAGAAGCTATGGATTCATAAAAAAGACTTCAAGCACCAACAACTTCAGGACTGAATTTGTTTCTTGAAGGCTGAAAAAATCATTTAGCCACCAGCTTATATGACAGAAAAATATGGGTGGCTAATAGAAACCATTGTGAAGTCGATTGTAAGTGGAAATATTTCTAATGGATTATTGTAATATTCCAAATTAGGAAAAACATGAATATTGAACATATAACTCAAAAATGCAGTAAAACATCAATACATCATAACATGAGAAGATCATAGAGCCATTGTATTATATATGATAGCAGAAAATGAAGTACAAGATCTTGAGGAACAAACACTCAAACTAGGCAAAACAAGCCTCAAATGACCCTATACATCAATACTTGAAAAATAGATGCTACATAAACTATTGGGAGGCCATGAATGCACAATCTTGCTAGAAATTACTGCTTCTGGAAACCAGCAAGACATAGATATGATGATATAGTGCTCAGAAAATGTTGGGATCAGAGATCTAGGATTTCTAGCACAATTCCAAGATAACCCAGAAAGGGTTTCCAGAAATACACAATATGAAAAATGCAGGCCTAGGGCTGAATTATTCTCTAAATCTAGGTAACTACTGGGAGGTGGCCGATATGATATAAAAATGGTTGATACTCCTCCCCACTGACTTTTCAAATGAAGGGTCGCTCCCCTCATAGGAAACTTAGCTCAAGAACTTGGGTTATCAACCCTCCACTGAAATTTCCCTCCTAGATTGCGCAATTCATGAAGGAGATTGCATTTATAAAGGTGGCTAAAGATTGGCCTAATGTCAGATGATGGAATAAAGCTTAAAGGAACATATCCTGAGTGGGCACTCAAAGTCCATTGAGGATGACGGTGGGATTTCTGCCTAGAAACACCCTTGTGCTAAACAACATAACAGACTCTGCTAAACAGCTGAAGCATGCAAAAAGTCATAAGAGACAAAACATAAAAAATATTCATAATGCCCTTTATGGCTACCATCCCCTTCTGTATATGCTTTTTGAGCCCCATCCCCTAGGTCCCACTCATTAAAGATGTTATTCTCATGGAGAATCCCTCCCATTATGGTTGTGCTGTCCTCCAATATCTCTCCACTACCTCCATGACTGCACTATTGATTTAGTCAATCTTGACCCCATCCACATGCATTGACCCCCATTCACACCAAGGAGTTTTTTATTTAACTAGATGGACTAATCCACATTCACATTAGAAGTAGTTTTATTCCTACTAAAGAGCTTTATGGGTCCCTCTACCCTCTTATTCATCTATTTTATTAACGAAAACAAAATGTAATATTCTAACTAGCTAAAAGTTAATTTGGAATATTACAGTCCTCCCCTCCTGAATGTTTTTTGTCCTCAAGCAACTGCAAGCATGGATGTTGCAAAATCTTCTCTCCTTCCCATGTAGCATCCTCATCTAGTAGATTCCTCCACCGAATCATGTAGCTTCCAATTATCTTGTTCCTTAGTTGCCCCTCGCAAGTGTCCAAGGTAGCCTTTGGTGACAATACCAAATGGCTTAGAACATAAAGAGGTGGGAGATCCATGATGAAAACTACATGCTTTCCCATGGCCCTTTTGAGACATGAAACATGAAAAATATCGGGGCCCTTACTCACCATGGGTAACTCCAACCCATATGCTACTCACCCAACAAGATGTATCACTCTATATGGTCCATAGAAGAGCCCCTCAATCCCTTTCTCCTTCAATATAGATTGTTTGCAAGGCTGAAGATGGAGAAAGATAAAATTGTCAATCCCAAAATATCTCTCTACCCGCCCATGATCTATATACAACTTCTGCTGATCTTGGGAAGTAGTAATTTTGTCCTTAAGAGATCGGAATATGTCCTGACTCTCTTGCATCCAATCTTGGACCTTAGGAGCCTTTCTTGCTCCAAAAATTCTATCAAAAATTCCTAGAGAATCATCACCATATGGAACAAAAAATAGAGACATACTAATTTCCATATGAAATGTCAGACAGTAACAACATCCCTACAAATGGGACCAATGTAACCATGTTATTTTTTGCCCTGGAACACATTTCTGCAAGTAGCTTCCTAGCCACTTGTTTTCACACTCTGTTTTCTTGTATGTTGAGGGGTAATAACTGGTACTCGGTCTCAACTTGGTACCGCCCAACCAGAAAAACTCCTACCCAAATCCATCGTGGAGGTGGCTATCTCCATCATTGACTATGGTCTTAGGAAAACCGTGAAGTCCAAGGAGAGGCTTAGCCCCTTGTGAAATATTGCACTAAGAATAGATGGAAAAGAAATGTCAATACTTTGTTAGTTGACAAATGACCATAAAGAAACAATCCTTACCATGTACCATTGGAAAACTGGTGATGAATTTCATAGAAGAGCACTCCCATATCCATCTCAGAAAAGGAAGTGACTGAAACAATATTGCAAGATGGTTGCTTTCTTCTCCATTCTTCTAGAAAACTACACACTTCCTGATATACTAGAGCACATTCTCCTTGAGACCCTCCCATGAGAATCTCTCCCTAATGGCCTGATATGTCTCAATGAAACCTTGGTGGCTGAAAATGGGTGAATCATGTGCTACATGTGTATTTTTCTCCTTAATTTTAGAATCTCTAGTCAAGAAGATATGATCCTCTGTAATATTCCAAAATTAGCTTGCAACTAATTGGGATATTGATTTTTTCTTTTATCACCTAAGAGTTTAATAAATGGGTAAGAAGGCGCATGAATATTAAAAATATGAATAAAATCCCTCATAATGTGAAAATGGATCAACATAGGAGCTGGATTTCACACCCTCATGTGTGAATAGGGACATTTGCATGTGGACAAGGTCAAGTTTGACCAAGTCAATAGCGCTGGGATAGGAGGTGGAGATCATCTTGGGAGACATCATAGATATAGTGGGAGGAAGATTCCTTAGGGGAGGAAACCCTAATGAGTGGGACCCAAGGTGAGAGGGATTCCATTTATATAAAATGAGGGCAAGGAAGCCATAGCAAGACATCTTATGAATTGAATATTGGATTTTGGTCTACATGAATATTCTTCTTTCTTCAACTGTTTAGTTGAGATTGCTATGCTGCTGAGAAGAAGGCATTCCTGTTTAGGAATCCCTCTCCTTTCTTGAGAAGCCTCTTGAGGGAGTGTTTAATAAATTTCTTCACATCTAGGCTTGACGCCATGCATCCTCCTTCAACTACAATGTTATTTTTGTAGTAGTATAACGTTGTGTTGCAGGGTGTTGCAGTAGGGGTTCACAACACCACTTCTAGAGCTTGTTTTTCATAGGAGGGAGCTTCCATTCCTTTGGGAGATCAGAAAGGAAGATTGTAGAGCATATTTCCATATCTTGGCACTTGGAAAAAGTACTCCAATCACCTACAGCGTAGTCCCTTGCAAGAACTTCTTCATTTCTTGCAGTGTTGCAGTGTGAGGGTCAAACCCCTCAACCTTCAACTACTTTCTTAGGGAAAAGGCCAAACTTTCTCCAAGAAAGTTTGTAATGAAGTATCCTCCTTAATTTATTGTATTATTTAGCTGTATGTGAGCAGATATTTATTATACTGCATTATTTCATATCCAAATCTGCAAATCTAGCATTTTGTACTTGGGCTTTCATGAAACCCTTGCTGGGTTATCTTCATAATGTGTAAAAGAGGCTAGATCCCTATTTTTCTCCATAATTGAGTAATAAAACTCTAGATATTTTATTTCCATTATATTTTAGTAGAAACCCTCATAAAACTATGTTGTGCATGCTTTAGAAAATTCTGCATAGATCAAGTCATGGGATTTGGGCATTTTTAAGCCATATTGGGCCCGGGAGATTTGTTTAACACATAAAAATTTATTTTTTTCCAATCCCCTTCTGGATGTGAGTCCATTAATACATAAGCAAAGGGATCCCAAAATTATTTCTCATATTTATAGCGTAATTCCCTGAAATAACGTTTTTGGGGAACATATTGCTGCATTTCCCCACTTTGGGATGAAATAGTGGGACATATTTTTGGATGTTGTACATGTAATTGATGGTTATGAGTTCCTCACACACTTTATGAGTTCATTTATCATTTTAACTCCACTTTCTTTTCATATATTTCCG
Organism: Pinus albicaulis; assembly: GCA_034641835.2. NCBI lineage: Eukaryota > Viridiplantae > Streptophyta > Pinopsida > Pinales > Pinaceae > Pinus > Pinus albicaulis. The sequence goes on along the minus strand of CM076578.1, from coordinate 808,361,349 downwards.
CATCCCTATTTTCGGATACTGCAGTGGTATCATAGTATAATATTGGCTCAGCCTGTGAGTTCTAGCCATTATGCTATCAGAAGAATAAGAAGACAAAGATAATAAGTAGATCAAAATGATGGAGAGAATGAGATTTGTCTCATCACTTTTCAAATCCAGGAAAAACCTCTCCAAGGAGGTTAAGCAGATGAAGGAGAAGAGATGCAATGAAACTCCTAGAGGGTTTCAAGAGGAGGAAGGGCCATGCACTTCCTATTCTCAAGGAAGAGAAGAAAAGAGGCATGAAGGACACTTGGAATCTGAAATTCTAAGAAGGTACCTTGCAGAATACAAATCCCAAGCTATAGCTTTAAAGGAGACCCTAGCTCTTCTTCAGTTTATTCAGTTGAACGAAGAAAGGAGGCCCTACAGCAATGGGGTGTTGAGAGGCAATAGATTTCTATTGTCCACTTTTGATGGGTCAATCACATGTGTAGTAGAGGCTTGGGTGATGAAGCTAGAGGAATTATTCCTACTACATCCAGTAGTAGAGAGAGAGGTTGTAGAAATTGCAATGCTGCACCTTGAAGGTGAAGCAAACACTTGGTGGTTCAGCCATTTGAGCCATGCAAGAGTGACTACTCGCGCTGAGTTCTCTCAAATGTTGATTAGGAAATTTTGCAAAGGGAAGGAGAATCCCTCACCACCATTGGAAGAGGCATGTACTAGTGCTATTGTAACCATGGAGGAGCAGCCTTCATCTTCAGTAGTTTGGGAAACCAACACATATGAGGAAGGAACTCTCGCAGCCCTACAAGTCGATGCTTCCAAATTTCACCAAGGTATGCCCAAGTATCCATATCTTATCATTTCAAAAAATCTTATGGATGGATATACATCATTGCATACTGCTAATTTAGAGAAACAGAATGGCACTGCACTGTAAAAGAGTAGTAGTGAAGAAAAGAGGACCCATTCCTTATGGGAGCATTCAAATGGCAGCTTCCTTCATGAACCAATGGAGGAAAGGATGATATATGGTAGACATCTTGAAATGAGAAATATTTTATCCTTTCTAGATGACCCTTTCTCAATGAGCATTCCACAACTCAAAGAGAAACTTCTACCTACAACAGATCCAGAACCTTAATGGTTTTGGAAGGCCATCGATGAGAAGAAGGTCTCATGGGGAGATCCTATGGCAGGTGCACTTCAACGTATCATGGAGTGCAAGGTTCTTCAATATCTTGAGGATGTTTTTCCCTCATCACACTTGGATCCTTATGGATTCAAGAAGTACATTGATGAGAGATCTTCCCTAGAAGATCTCCAAGGATTTTCATTTCAACACCCCATGAAATGCAAGAGGAGAAATCTGATTTGGAGGAATGGGTAGTCTTCCTTGGGAGAGTACTAAGGGAGAGCATGATGGGAGGCACCCACATTTGGATGAATGGGTGTAGATGGGGAGGAAGAAGCTAGAAATCTACTTGCAAATCTATGATACTGGGCAGTAGGAGGCTTGGCTGTGTTGGCTATTCTTGAAGGAGTTTTTCCATAATGTGACATAACCTCTTTCAAAGGGTATGTGGGTGGAGAAAGTATGGCAGGATACTAGCATCATTTGGCAGCAAGGAGTATGGATACATTGTGTTGATATGACATTCTTCATATCAAACATTATGATTTCACGTCATGGTTTATATGATGGAGGTATGAGGAGGCAGCAAAAGTTATTGTTGCTTTGGTTGCTTTTGGGAGAGCATGGGCAGATTTGCTCTCACACTTTGCATGATGTTGTAGGAGTAGGACATGGCACTATCATGGTGCAAAGGGGCTACTCCTTAGCCTTGGATGATCGGGAGGTACTTCCTATTTGGAAGGAATTTCCAATATGTAGCAGCATTTTGGGAGATGTCTTTGACAAGGAGCATGTCAAAGAATGGAACTATGAGTTGACAGGAGCCTATTTGCATGGGCCAATAGCGCTGCCACTTTGGAGCTTGGACCTATTGATGGAGTGTCCCTAGGATCACTTCACTTTTGATGCACTTGGTGGAAAAGGAGGAGATGAGAGTGATGGAGTAGTGGATGGAAACATCTATTACATTGATATGATCTTCTTAACTTGGATTTCCAGGCATAAGAAGGAAGACTCTCATGCAACACATGGTTCATTCCTCTTCATGGGAGTATATCATATCACTATGGAGGGCCTATTCATGTATCTATGCATCATCTTACTTTCAACTCATGGTAAAATTATTTTTTTTTCATCTATTGATTATCTAAAACAATATTTTCATTCTCTTACCATTTCTGTACAGTGCATTTCTCCACAAGAGGGCAAGCTTCTTATTGGGCTCCATGGGCAACATTGGGCCAAATTGTATGATGGAGACAACCATCTTTTATATGGCCTTGGGCAAGTGTTTTATCATTTCATGTATGTTCAGTTGATGTACCCAACCATTTACTATTCATTAGTAGATGTGATTACATGCACAATTATCCATGTATCAAGAAACAACTTGCCATGTTATTTTTTGAAACATCAGTTAGGAAAACTACGTTGTGACTACTTGGGAAACTGTTGGTACCTTCTAGCCCCACATGAAACCTTCAATATTTCCTTTATTTTGATGCTAATCATGATTTCACTTGTTGATATTTTTCTTATCTTTATTGGGAGCATGATTGGGAGAGAAACACATGGGTTGAATGTGTCCTTTGGGGAAGAGGATTCCCACACTTTCTGCATTACATTTTATAATGGGAGCATTAGAGGTGATATGGCCACCACAGTAGAACACTTTCCTTTTCATGAGGTGGACCATGTGATTGATTGGATGCCATATGATGATGATTTTCTATCCATCACATATGGGATGGTTTGGGCCAGCTTGATTCACAATGTTGGAGAGGAGATCTTTGGAGGTCTAGCCTTCTTCTTGCCACCTAAGGGAAACCTTCTTGCAGTCCAAGAACAAAAAATGATCTACACTTATCTTAAGTGGAGAGGAGGAAAACATGGGGTAGGCTACTTTTTCTATCATGATCAGATTTTCAGCCCACCTACGTTGCAGGAGCCAAAGGTGGAGAAGAATTTTCAGGAGTTTCCATGTTGGGAGGTAACTCATTTAGTATGGAGGATTGCTTGAGGATGGAGGATACACATGGGAATGATAGTTCCCAACACTTTTCAAATTCCATTCCTTAAGAGAACTCCTAGACAACACCTTATTTCCTCCTTGATTACTCTACCTATTCATGATGATAGCTATTTAGCTAACTTACATGCTTGGGAGAGGTAGTATGGAGATTTATTGACAAGAAAACATCTCATTCTTTGGAGGAGCATATCACATGTGGATGCTACAGCAGGAGGAGGGAAGACTCTTTAATTCATCCTCGCAGTTGCTTGAGGACAAGAAACATTTGGGAGGGGAGGACTGTAATATTCCAAAATTAGCTTGCAGCTAATTGTGATATTGATTTTTTCTTTTATCACCATAGAGTTGAATAAATGGGTAAGGACGCCCATGCATATTAAAAATATTAATAAAATCCTTCATAATGTAAAAATAGATCAACATAGGAGCTGGATTTCACACCCTTATGTGTGAAAATTGAAATTTGCATGTCGACAAGGTCAAGTTTGACCAAGTCAACAGTGCTGGCATAAGAGGCGGAGATCATCTTGTAAGACAGCGCAGAGATAGTGGGAGAAAGATTCCTTGGTGGAGGAAACCATAATGAGTGGGACCCAGGGTGAGAGGGCTTCCATTTGTATAAAAGGAGGTCAAGGAAGCCATAACAAGACATCTTATGAATTGAATATTGGATTTTGGTCTTCATGGCTATTTTTCTTTCTTTAACTGTTTAGTTGAGATTGTTGTGCTGCTGAGCATAAGGCATTCCTGTTGAGGAATCCCTTATCCTTTCTTGAGAAGCCTCTTTATGGAGCTTGTACTGAATTTCTCCACATCCAGACTTAATACCAAGCATCCTCCTTCATCTACAACATTATTTCTGTAGTAGTACAACATTGTGTTGCAGGGTGCTACAGTGGGGGTTCATAACACCACTTCCATAGCTTGTTTTTCAGAGGAGGGAGCTTCCATTCCATTGGGAGATCAGAAAGGAAGATTCTGGAGCATATTTTCATATCTTAGCACTTGGCCAAAGTACTCCCATCACCTACAGCATAGTCCTTTGTAGGAACTGCATCATTTCTTGCAGTGTTGTAGTGTGAGTGTCAAACCCCTCAATCTTCAGCTACTTTCTTAGGGAAAAGGCCAACCTTTTTCCCAGAAAGTTTGTAATGAAGGATCCTCCTTCATTTATTGTATTATTCATCTATATGTGAGCAGAGCTTTAGTATACTGCATTATTTAAGATCCAAATCTGCAGATCCAACATTTTGTACTTCGGCTTTCATGAAACCCTTGTCGAGTTATCTTCATAATGTGTAAAAGGGGCTAGATCCCTATTTTTCTCCATGATTTGAGTAATAAAAATCTACATCTATTATTCACGTTATATTTTAGTAGAAACCCTCATAAAATTACGTTGTGCGTGCTTCAGAAAATTCTGCATAGATCAAGTCATGGGATTTGGGCATTTTTAGACCATATTCGGATCGAGAGATTTGTTTAACAAATCAAAAGGGATTTGTTTCTGATCCCCTTCTATATGTGAGTCCCATAATACATAATCAAAGGTATCCCTAAATTATTTCTCATAGTTATAACATAATTCCCTAAAAATAACGTTTTTAGGGCACATATTGCTGCATTTCCCCACTTTGGGATGAAATAGTAGGACATATTTTTGGCTGCTGTACATGTAATTGATGGCTATGATTTCCTCACAAATTTTATGAGTTAATTTATCATTTTAACTCCACTTTGTGTTCATATATTGCTGCATCCATATTTTTGGATACTACATCCTAGTAATAGATGACCCCACCCATCACTCTATACCTCTCATTAGTCACCTTCATATTAAGTACCTCACATGTAAAGTGGTTCTTGGAATACTCCACCAATAGCTTGGACTCCCAATCTGAATCCAAACTCACCAATGATAGTGTTTTTGGTTTCTGCGATAAGACATTTGTTACCTCATTGCTTCTATCTTTGACATATTCAATGTCAGAATCATATGTCGGAATTCCGCTAACCCACTTTTTCTGCCTCTCTTGTAGCTTATTTTTCTCAAGAAAATATTGAAGATTGTGAGAGTCAATATTCACTTGGGAGTTGTTTCTCATCCAATATTGCCTGAGTTTTTCCAATGCATGCATTATGGCCAACAATACCTTCTCATATATGGAAGACACCTTCCTATGTGGATGTATCTTCTGACTCTCAAAGGCTATGGAATAGCCTCCTTGCATCATATATGTGACATCACCTACCCCTAAAGCATCATATTCCAGCGCAAAAGACTTCATGACATCTGGTGATACCAATACCATAAAAATATTCATCTCCTCCTTGAGCCAATCAAAGGTCCTCTGCGTAATGTTTTTCCCATCAAAGGCTTTCCTCTTAGCTAGATCTATGAGTGGTGCCAGTAGTTGTGAGAACTCTTTAGCCAACTCCCGGTTCGGGGGCCTTCCTGGGGTAATACCTCCAAATACTATAAAATCATGGCTTAAAGTAGATTTAACATCTAAGTAGACTGATTTGTCCTTGCCTCCTCTATGCAAATTATTATCCATATTATGTGCAGAGACTTCCTGAGGTGGATAGGTGTGCATGCCCCTGATCATTTGATGCTTACTGCTCTTCTTATATATCCATTCCATCTGCAAGGTCTCGCAATCTATGGTAACCTTCCCTAGTGTAATCAACCACTATACATCCAATATCAAATTAGTGTCAGGAATATCAACCACAAAGAAGTGATCAGTCAAAGTGTATGTCCCCAAGGTTACAGACAATGTTGGAACATACTTCACACATTGCATCATTCTAGCTCCTGGAACTGAAACTGACAATCCTTCGAAATCATCTGTGGGTATGGTTCTCTTCTGCACTAGATGAGCATCAAAAAAATTGTGGGTAGCCCCAGTGTCTATCAATATTAACACTTATTTCCCTTGAAATTTTCCTCAGACTCTCAAGGTTAGATACTTGGGTACTCCCCGCAATGATGTAAGGGCCCCTCCAGTTGGAGCAAATGCCCCATTTCCACCTCCTGGGGGTGGTGGATTCTATCTTGGTTCCAGAGCGCTGATGTATCCTTTTGGCACCTACTCTTCCTCTTCTTAACTATCATATAATACCTCAATATATTTTTCCTTCCATGCAGAACATCGATGTCCTTGTGCCCATGGTTATTGGCAAGTGAAGCAAAGATTCCTCCTTATCAAATCTCTTTGTACATCATCACTAAGAGCTCCTTTTCTCTGGTTCTCCTTTGAGGGAGGGACCTTCAAATATTTCCCCTTTGACTGAAATGTGGGTTTTTGTTGGAATGGAGCTCTTTCCCTTGGAAAAGCATCCTGTAAGTCTCTAGCCCTCTCAATGGCATCTTCTAGTGTAGTTGGTCTAGTGGACTTAACCAACCCATGCAGAGGCTCTACTAGTCCATCAATGAACATATATACTCTCCTAGCTATAGATATATATGGCACCATGACAAAAAGTTTTAGGAATTTAGAGATATAGGTATCCATATTTCCTGACTGCTTGAGCTAGGATAGCTCAATAAAGGGTGCCTCTGTATCTCTTTGGTAAAATATTTCTACCAACCTCTGGGTGAATTCTGCATATGAAGTCACATTTGTGTTCCCTATTGTAGATAGACCATGAAACCACCATTCATGTGCTTCACTTTCAAGGTGCAGCGCTGTTATATTTATATCCTCAATCTCTAGTACTTTTCTCAACTGGAAATATATGTCTAATTTTTCCACCCAAGCCTTGGTTTTTCACTTGGATGATCCATAAAAAGTACGTAAAAAGAATCTCCCCATAGCATGTTTCAAATAATTGTTCTGCATGTATCCTCCACTTCTATTCTTATTACAGGGTCTCCTATTTTCCTTGATCTGAAAAAACCCCTGGAAGTTTAGATTCTCTTTGAAATTTTGAGATTGAGATTCATAGTCTAGAAAGTAATCACCAAGAGCCTCTTTTTCTTGGGTTCCTCCACCCCCATTTCCCACTACTAGGAATGTAGGCATGGTTGAGTGTTGGGAAACTTACTACAATACATGTTGCTCACACCAATGATGTGAAATGTTGGAGCTTTCTCCATGTAGAAACCCTCTTTGGGTCTCCTTATGCATTTCCATCCTCATCTCCTTAATTTCTTTAGCGATATCTTTCATGGTTTGGAGAAGAATCTAGGGAAACTCCTTTTCATTTATTTATCCTAATATTGGAATCTTTCCTTTGTCTTATTTGTTTTTTGTATAATCAAACCTCCGAACTCTATTAATATACCGTTTCTCCCATTCTATGAGAGGTTATTCTTCTTCTTATGACATAGATGTGGTGCCTTGCAGGATGAGCCAAGATTATGCTCTTATACCATTGTAATATTCCAAATTAGGAAAAATAGGAATATTGAACATAAAACTGGAAAATGTAGTAAAACATTAATACATAAAAAATGATAAGATCATAGAGTCATTTTATTATACATGGTAGCAGAAAATGAAGTACAAGATCTTGAGGAAAAGACACTCAAGCTAGGAAAAATAAGCCTCGAATGACCTTATACATCAATACATGAAAAATATCTACTACATAAACAGTTGGGAGGCCATGAATGCACAATCTTGCTGGAAATAACTGTTGCTGGAAAATATTAATGCATATATCTACTGATATATTGCTAAGAAAATGCCAGGATAAAATATCTATGATTTCTAGTACAATTCCAAGATAACCCAAAAAGGGTTTCCAGAAATACACAATATGAAAAATGTAGCCGTAGGGCTGAATTACGCTCTACAGTTGGGTAAATGCTAGGAGGTGGTTGATATAATGTAAAAATGGTTGATATCCCTCCCCACTAACTTTCTGGATGAAGGGTTGCTCCCCTCACAAGAAAATAAGATCAAGAACTTGGGTTATCAACCCTCCACTGAAAATGCCCTCCTTGATTGCACAATTCCTAAAGGATATTGCACTACTGAAGGGCTGAATATTGGCCTGATGTCAAATTATGGAATGAAGCTCAAATGAACCTCTCTTGAGTGGGAACTCAAATTTCCCCAAGGATTAGGGTGGTATTTCCGCCTAGAAACACCCTTGTGCTAAACAACACAACAGACTCCACTAAACAATTGAAGCGTGCAGAAAGTCATAAAAGATAAAACATAAAAAATATTAAGAATGCCCTCTATGGCTTCCATCCCCTTCCTTATATTATTTGTGAGACCTCTCCCCCTAGGTCCCACTCATTAAATATTCTACTCTCATGGAGACTCCCTCCCATTATGACTATGTTTTCCTCCAATATCTCTCTACTACCTCCATGACTGCGTTGTTGATTTGGTCAATCTTGACTCCATCCACATGCATTGATCCCCATTCACACCGAGGAGTGTTTAATTCAAATATATGGACTGATCCACATTCACATTAAGAGTGTTTTTATTCCCACTCAAGAGATTTATGGGTCCCTCTACCCTCTTATTCATCTATTTTATTAACAAAAACAAATTTTTGTATTCCAAACAGCTAAAAGCGAATTAGGAATATTACAATTATTCTCCAAGACGCATATAGTTCTGATGGTGGAGTCTCATCAGAACTTTTTTTAACTCAATCAAAATAATGTCTTTTCTCTCGAAATATTGTAGAGCATCCTCATACTTGGAAGTCCATTCCTGAATTTGGTCAATTACTCTATTTGCAACTTTCATGAGTTTTACAACTTTTTGTTATTTTATTTGAATGCCAACATGAGGAGCCACCACTTGTTGTAGAAGTATCATCTCATCATATAACTTGCCATGGTTTCCTCCATTAGCCCCAGTTCCTTTTGCATGGCTGACTGAATTTCTACGATGTTGAAATTGTGTGAATATAACTGTTGATTTTCTTCCACAAGGAGTTCTGCATGTTTCCTCACTATATCTAGTTCTCACCTTAATATTGCATTCTCATTCAACAAATATTTGGAGTTATCCTGCACTATTGTAGCAAAAGAAACAATTTCCATCATAATCTCCCTGAGATTATTTCTGGTATTGGAATTTATCACCTTCTATGTAGATACTGAGAGTGGGTTTTGAGTATCGTTTAAGAAGTATCTTTACCTCTGCTACATGATCCTCTTCTTAAGTTGATCAATCATGACATTGCAAACATCCATGAATCTATCCTTAGCTAGAGGTGTGATTCCCATTTCACCAAAAGGGAGATGACCACCCATAAGAAGATTTTCTCCTAGAGAACTTGGTTCATCATCAATTGGTTGGATTGTATCTTGTTCCTCCAACTATTCCTCTATCTTCCTGGTCAAATTTTCTTCCTCCAGTCTCTTTTTTGCTTCTTTTTCCTGGGACTTCCTTTTCCATTAATCTTCTATTCTCTTTTTTTCCTCTTCTTCTAACTCCCTCTTTTCCTATTTGTCATGAATAGCTCTAATGTTCAAAGGATTTCCTTTCCATTTCCTACTACTTTCTCTTGTTGAATAAATATTGATCATTTTCTTGGGAGCTACACTCCTTGATTAAGGATTTATCTATGTTTCCTCCTCTGAAACTCAAGTCACACAACACCCTACTGTGGAAGTAAACTGTGAACTTATTCTATGTGTTGCAGCTCTAATACATTCCTGTGAATGCATATTATGACACTGCAACTCAAAGGGAGGATATATGCCCAATTGAAAACTTCACCATGGGTAACCACCATATTGAGCATACATATCCATTTTTTCTCAAGTACCTCAACATTATTTCACCCATGCAACTAAAAACACATAGTAGTGAGCTATGGATATACATCCCTAAGAATCCTGGTTGGATAAACTGCAGATGGGAGGTGACATAACTTAGCAGGCTCTTGAAACCAATATTTAGTGTAACTTGGGTCAATATCACCACATCTGTTGTAGAAGTAATTATTGCTGTATTTTGTGGGCCTAAGAATATTATAGTAGTTTGCATGTCTTCTCCATAATGGGTGGCGAGCTTACCACCACCTTCACTAGGAAGCATGAGATAAGAATCATACAAGTGTGTGATAATCCACTTAATCACTTATACAAAATGGATTACCAGGAGCCTGCATGCAATCATATGCATCAAACTATTTCTGCAAACTATGCTTGTAAATTCTCAAATTTTATGTATGCTTGTAAATTCTCAATTTTTTCAGCAAACTATTTCTGCATGAATGTGCCTTTAATGCCATTCCATGTGACTTCAGTGGAATTATCTATGAAGCATTATATATCTACATATATGGGAATGGTAGGATTTTTCACTTTAACTACTTCCTTAGTGATTTCCTCTAAATATTATTTGGAGGCCACTTTACATGTAGTAAGAGGCATGACTCTAAAATATGAGGAAATTCTAAGAATACGTGTAGCTCAAACTCCTATTTGTGGAAGCTCACTCATGGTGACAAGAATAGATTTATAAAATATCCTATATATTGTAGCAATATATTAGCAGATCATATTCATAAAACCATCAAATGTAACTTAGAAAGTAAATATATCAATGGCAACACATAGTTTCTTGCATGGCAAGAAAAACTACATCAAAAAAATGAGGTTGCACTTTCAAAGCATGAAGAAATATCAAGGTTCATTTGGGGATTTGAAGTGTGCTCATGTGCTCAATAAAGATAGAAAAAACAACAAGGGAACAAGGGAGCACTCTAAAGAGATGAAGGAATGAGTCTGCAAGACTTTAGGCCTTCAAGGTCTGCTTATGCACTCAAATGGATAGAGAGGGCGCAAGGGTGAAACAAAGGGATGAAGCTTCGGTACTTTAGGCCTTTGAGGTGTGCTCATGAACTCAAGTACCAGGAGGACACACTATCGCATAATGAAGAGACGAAGGGAACACATTCAAGCCTTCTAGGTGCACTCATGCGCTCAAGGAGGGCTCAGTTCTTCATGATGAAGGAGTGTGCTCAAGAGGCAAACTTCTCTTTTCTAGGTGCATTTTTCTGAGTTAATCGGGGCTTCAACTTCCAGAAGTGTGCTCTGTTAGAGAAAGGTTCAGGGACAATTTTAACAAAAAAATTGCATGATAAAATTGTGAAGAGGAAGTATCTTCAAGTTTTTATGGATTTTTTCACAATCATGATGAAAATGTGAATAGTTAAGGAATATGTAGACTTTGAGTCTGTGACAACAAACCAACACTTGTAGAATCAAGAACAAACTAGAACACTAGTAAAAAAAAAAGAAAAGAAAACAAACTCTAGCAAGGAAAGCAATATCAATAATGAAATCATGAAAAGAAACCAATAAAATCAACATGCAAAACTTATTTGTAATGCAGAATGATGAAGACTTTCTTGATCCAAAGATGTGTGCCCAACCTAAATGAGAATAAAATAATTAATTGAGTTAATTTGAAATATATTACATGAAAATCCATCTCCCGCATGCTTTACACTTTTCTACGAGTGAATGAGTTAGCTGAGGGAGGTTAAGTGGGCTCGTATTTTCTATGAGTGCACTCACATGCAATAGGGAAGTCGATGCATGCATTCTAGAATGGTGCATGTCTTCGTGTCGAAGGAATGCACTCCAGGAAAACACACTTTCTAAGCATGAAGGAGTGCACTCATGGAGGGAATAGTTATTCAGCCCAAATAAATGCTCTCAACACAAGAGAAAGTCTTCATCAACTTGAAATGCACTTATTCCTTTAAATGTGATTTTATTTATTTATTTTTTCTTTTGTTTTTGTTTTTTTGGTTTGTTCATGGCGAAAAGGCTAGTTTTTAAGTCAAGAAAAGTCATGAGTTCACGTAACCATGGACAAGATAACACAAGCGCTTCTAAATTTTAGGTGACACCACTTAGAAACATTGAGTTAGGAGGATGTGACACTTGGATAAAACATAAGAATAACAAAAAAAATAATGTGATGACACTAAGGGGCTTGAAACGAAAGTTCATGTAGGCTCCAAAATTTACTTAGGAAAAAATTTTGGAGGGTCGTTGTCACAATGAAAACACTTTTTGATGCACTAGGAGAATCACAACTTTTCTAATATGCTTTCATTTAGGTACGAAGTCTCAATTATCTAGGAAGTATTGATTCAATTAGTGAGTTTCCTTAGCTCCCCATTCTACTTGGTTAAATATATAGTCTTCCAAGTTTCCAATACTTAGTGTAACACATTGTGAAGTAATCCATATCATTATCGTGTTGACATAATTAACGGTAATATGGCATGGTGAGTTAAAAACAATTAGAGTATTATTTTTACATCCGTGAAGTCGCCTGAAGAACACAAATGTTTCTTCACTACCATCAAGCCTAGACAGTACCCTGGTGAAGTCATTTTCTTCACCTCCCTATGTAGGAATCCTTTATCTTATTTTGCCCTTTATTTTTCTTTATTTTTTCATAGAATTTTTCGTATGCACCTATTATTTTTCAACAAGTAGAAGAGGGATCCCTACTTATTGAGAGAAAAATAGGTTTCTCCTTCAGAGACAGGTTTAATACATTTGATGCCTTGTTTGTAAAAAATTTCCCCTTATCTTGACCTACTCTAATAGATAAGAAAGAATAAAATATTAATAATAGGACCAAGTGCGGGAATGAAATTCCTAAATAGATATGTGCATCATGGTTTTCTTATAGCTTTCCAACTGAAGGATCATATTTTCCATCGAAATATCATTGAATTGAAAAATGTAAACCAAAATAAATAAGGTGGTAACATATAAGTCAATAATTTTAAGTTACCACAACTTTCCTTTCATATAAGATTAGCCACATCATCTTAAAGCTTAAAAACAACTTTATTCAAGGTCTAATGACACTAAAAAACAAAGGGAGGAAATAAAATCAAAACAAAAATGAAATGCATCTATGTAAATGCAACCAACGTTATCCTAAACTAAGTAGTACAAGGTTGGTGCATGTGAAATGGAATTTCCAATGCAACCATAGATGTTGCACCTAACTTTTGGGTCCACAGATGTGTTCGAGTAAAACTAGAATAAGGTACAATGCAGTGAAAAAGATAAACAACACAAACATATGCATTGAAAAATAGAAACAAAAAGTGAAATCATTATGGTGTAACTCACTTGACTGCTTTATTGGATGAAAAATTCCACAACAACAAAAATTATTGGGTTCATGACCATACAATAATATTAAATGCATGCAAGTACATGCCATGGGGCATAATTCCTAACTGATAATATTCTTTGAGGGAATCTGAAATAGGATCACGGAAACAACCTTTAGGAAATATTTAACAAGTAAAATTGATCAAAGATAAATCCATATCATAAGAAATATCGACAGGTTGGCCACAATCCATGGTGTCATGCAAGTTAAAATATTTGATGGATGATGTAGAAGGTATGTTAGATAAAAATATTTGGCAACCATTAAGATCACTCTTTGGTTCCATATTGTAGATTATATATTTGCTTGAGGTTGGATGTAGTAATTGAATTTCAACAGTCACATTAAAATTCCTACCATGATGGTTTAAAAATTTTATGTGAATAAAATGAGAATACCTCAAGAGAGATTTGACGCCCCATGAGCTGACATTAATAAAAATATTCCATCAGAAAAGATTAAACTGAACAAAATCACAAATACCATCTAGGTGACAGGAACCTGACATAACTATCAGTGTAGGCTAAAGTTTCCTACTCACTTGGATTAACTTTCAATTATGAGAAAACACGATCAACTTCATATCTAAACAAGAGTCAGTATTCATATCATGAGATTCATATGAGGTTGATCAAATATATTTTCGATATTACCACAAAATAATCAATGATAGGAATGTCATATTCGTGATCAAAAGGAGATATACTTGAGAGAAAATATTCAATGATCGCATCATACTCGATTTGAAACTTCTGCAAATATGACTCTTCTTTCGGGAACAAATATTAATCCCTGATACTTTGACAATCACCACCATATAATTCAGAAAAAAAGGAAATGATCAGGGCCATAGTTGTCCAAGGATTCAAATTGATTAACAGGTTGAGGGTTGACGATATAGGTATCAAGACTCGAAGATGATTGACTGATATGATCAGATAAATCATCATCAAGGGAAATATGTGAAAGAAAAATCAATTCTTCATCAGAAAATTTATCTTCCAATTTATTGATTAGTTTAGTCTCAAAATAGGAAACATCAATAGGGCGCATGAAATGAAAGACATATCTAGTTCTTCCTCAGGATGTTGAACTTATTTTTCATAGAGATAACATGATGAATTAGATTCAAAATAGCTCCTTGAAATCCTAATTTACAAACGAAATTTTTCATCTAATAATTTCCAGTCCACATCCTCGTCTAAAAATTGATAGAAGAGATGAAGGAATCTACCAACAAAATGTTCAAGAGATTCATTGGATTCAATTCTAACCTAATTGATTTCATTAAGAACATCTTGATATTAATATTTTTTTATAAATTCGATGAGGCTCATTAACCAAATGCTTAAAATATGTGATAGAATTAGTTGGTAAAGAACAAAACCATTGCTTTGCATGACCATCCAATGTAATGGTAAAAAACCTTGCGAGTATTTATTTAGAATACACACCACTTGAGAAACAAAATTGAACAAACTCAATTATGTAATAAAGGATGGTTTTTTTACCCTTTCCATCGAATTTCATATGTGACAAGTTATGTAAACATTCCACAGGGATTGAAATATCTAAGGATTCGGAAAAAAACCTCAGGATTATGATTTGGAATGAAGCCATTAAAGGTAAGAGATTCAAAAAAAACTTCACATGCTCAAATTTTATTTTGGCCCTCCTTATAGTGCCAAAATGTAAGGGGATATCCTTGGTGTTAAGTCCCAATTAAACCTCACACCATTTATTCTATTAGTCCCACCCGTTTGTATGGTCCATCCACTATTAGAAATGTTTCGAAGATATTCCTTGGTTACAAATCACACAGAAGAGATCACAACACCTCTTTGTGGTAGCAAGTATGTAAGCTTTGTGTGTCACAAAATGTAAGATGCATATGGAACTTCCACAGCTGGTAAAGGAAAATGAGCCTCCTGTTAGGGATGTAAAAATACAATCCTAAATGGGAACCCAAGAACAAAGAGAAAGGCTTGTTTATTACCTACATATTAGTCCACATAATAAAAACCAATCATGAAATCATAACAACACTTATTCGACAATAACCATAACTAAGAAAAGAAATAGTTCTTTAAAATTAGTATGTAATTAAACCAACATATACAAAAAACATAACAAAAATAGTCCTACTATATCCATGATACATGTGTGAAGAAGTGTTGGCTCATAGTCCTTCTGATTTTGAATGAAAGAACCGAAGTACATTGTTTCATAGATGAAATACTAGATCCAGTAGTGGAACATGAACCCAGAACTTGCTTCTCCAAATAATGATTCTATATCCTATGCACTACAAGAGAAGCCAATGAAAGAATCCAATACTCCACGCCATTAGCTTGAGTTATGAGGAGTTATTTATAACTGATGGAAATTACCTTTTAGCTTCCTCATGACTCTTTAACTCCTACAAAATTTCATATTTTATACTTGACTATTTACATTCCATGTTTGGTTATTCACATTCCACATGTGTCTCTTAGACTTCATTACATACCATTTATTAAAAGGGACAAATTACATATGATACAGTGGCTATATAAGAAAAAAATGATAATAGGATAATGTATTATAAAATTGAGAAATAATTTTCTTCCTCGTGGATCTCATTGGTAATGTATGTGTGCCATGATCTGAACTCCGTAGAGATGAATTTTACCCGAACTGACAATTCCCTTGCATAACACATCTTCACATCCAGTTCCTCCATAAATATGGTATTGGAGCTTGATTGTACATTATTCCATAGTCATGAGAGATTCATGTGGGAATTTATTGGCACGATGGCATATTTTAGAATAATGTCTTTGGTGATCTCCAAGTTTTCCTATTCTGATGCTTCCTTGATCTGTTCTATGTACTTCTTGAACTTCTAGAAGATGATTTCCTTGCCTTTGATTTCTTCAAGTGAGCATAATGAATGAATCTCATGTTTTTATGATAGAGACTTGAAATAGTGCTAATCAATTATTCTCCAAGATGCATATAGTGTTGATCAGTGGTTGTCATTGATGTCAACCCAAGCAGCACTAGGGGCTACCCTGATATTGCATGGAAATTTTGACCTAACAAATTAATATATTCTAGGTCAATAATATTTTTTATGGTTTCTACTTGTCGAGATGTTTCCATTGATATATTGCATGCCATGTAATTCTTCACGGTTTGAGAGATATTCATGTTTAAAGATTGTAACCCCGGTTAGTGGGATAAAACCCCATGGGGTTGTGTCATGGGTCATTGAAAAGTAAATAATTTTTAATTTTTAAGCTCCTAAAATCCCTCCCATGTTCACTTGTTGAAGATACTCTTAACTTAAGAATTTATATAAATTGTGATCCTCATATCCTCCTCATGTAGGGATTTCTCTACCTAAAACAGGTCATTGTGGAATTTTCACTATAATTTTTTTTCCACGAAGGTTCAGAAGTTGAAATGTTTCTAAGGTGAAGCCGAAACCTTGAGAAATATCTTGTAAAAATTTTAGATCAAGGTGTGCAATATTTTCAGAGATATGATCTGTGGAAGTCAGTGTTTGTGCGGGCTCCTCAACTTCATCTTAAAGAAGTGACCTTGGGAAAATCGTCATAACTCTCTCTCTGAGTATCATATTGGAATTCGGTAAAAAGTGGCAGATATCGAACAGACTGTATTATTCTCTGCATCCATTTTAGAGCCAAATAAAGAAACAATGATACGGGGCACACCATACAAGTTATCTCTACTAAACCAGTCTATAATTAGGGCATTGTGAGATATTTGACATAACTCTCCCTTGAAGAATCTAAACTGGGTCAGACCTATGGCATTGGATATAAGACTTAGAGGAATACTATAGGACCAAAAATCACATATTAGGGATTTGAAATAACAAAGATACACCATATTCAATATCGAGCTCCTAGAAAGCAAGAAAAAGCTAGATCATGTGTTGTTAAGGGCTGCAAAGGACCAGAATTTCTAGGAAAACAAAGAAAAGAAAGGTGAAACAGAGGGTAGCCTGAAAAGAGAAACAATCAAGATGTAGAACAACAGCAAGAATTTCACCACATGAAGTCTTCAAGTGGGTAGCATTGCATACAGTCATTGTAAATGCATCATTGTAAAAAATGTACAAGTGTCTATCTGGCAAGAGTTGAAGAGGCAATGTCGAGAGGTCTAGGATCATCATTAGGTGTTTGTGTCATACTTGTGGTTATGGTCTAGTGTGTATTATTCTTCTACATCATTCTATATCATTGTAAAGTGGACCATGTTCCCTAGTAAGGGAGTCCATTCTTCTTTTATTCTTCTATAGGGTGGTAGGGTGGTGCTAGGTTGGTGCATGAAGTCACCAACAGGTACAAGCCTATGAAAAATTCAGGATCATAGGCTGGTGCTAGGGTGAGTTTTAGCTCATTGGGTGTTGGGGAATCCGTTCAATTAGCTGCAAAGGACCAAAATTTCTAGGGAAACAAAGCAAAGCAAGGTGCAGCAGAGGGTAGCCTGAAAAGAGCAAAAATCAAGATGTAGAACAACAGCAAGAATTTCACCACATGAAGTCTTCAAGTGGGCAGCATTGCATACAGTCATTGTAAAGGTATCATTGTACTAAGTCATTGTAAATGCATCACTCTAAAAATTGTACAAGTGTCTATCTACCAAGAGTTGAAGAGGCAATGTCAAGAGGTCTAGGATCATCATTAGGTGTTTGTGTCATAGTTGGGGTTATGGTCTAGTGTGTATTATTCTTCTACATCATTCTATATCATTGTAAAGTGGACCATGTTCCCTAGTAAGGGAGTTCATTCTTCTTTTATTCTTCTATAGGGTGGTAGGGTGGTGCTAGGCTGGCGAATGAAGTCATCAACACATTCAAGCCTGTGAAAACTTCAGGATCGTAGGTTGGTGCTAGGGTGATTTTTAGCTCATAGGGTGATCTTGTAGTAGATCTGACAAGAAAATGTATAAAAATGGAAAATATGCCCAAGAAATAACACCATTGAATATAAAATTCAAATCTTCACTAATATCAAAACCCTTAAGGTAAGGCAACACCATACATTCACTCCTTAAGGAAGGAGATCACTCCACAAGCCATATGCTTTCCCATACAATAATCCTTGATATCTTTCAATGGAGAGTCTCTAGCCTCCATATAGGTTTCATACATGCAATACCATGGGTAGTTACCATGGGTCTCTCAATACCATACATCCAATACAATGGGCATATCACTTTGTTCCCTAGCTACATGTGGCCCCTTACATAATGTGGGTTAACCACTTTATTTATTAACTATGGCCCATTTATTTATCATTCTTATATTATTACATCATATTATTCCCTTGGGTACCTCCCTCTATACCCTATATTATCCCCTCTAGGTACACTACATTACAGCCCCCTTAAACATGTTTCGTCCCCGAAACATGAGAAGAACACAAATAATAAGATCTACTCAAAAGAGTATTCCACTGGTACCATTCATGTGCACCTAGCCATCCAAGGGAAAGGTGAAAACTTGATCTAGTTGGTGCCTTTCTCGCTTGAGATGGAAGCGGGTTCTAGTGGTTCTTCCTTGTTGATGTGTTGTTAGTGGATTTTCGCACCTCTCTATGTGTCGTCCAGGGGTTGTTGTCCTTGTTTTTAATTTGTTGCCACCTTTCTGGTTGTTGTCTTGCTGGGTGATGCGGGTGGTGATATGTTGAAGCTTTAACTGATGTAATATCTTTCATTAATTCCTCCATGATTGGTGATGAAGTGGTGTCTAGTTCTTTTATTGGTACTTGCTTTGATGTCTTTGTTTGGTTGTCTACCATCAAAGGCTCATCATCTGATGTGTCTGTGTCGTTAGATATTTTTGCTTCTTCCTCCTCGGTCTCTGCATGGTTCCTAATGCAAATATCGTGCAATGTAATTTTCTTCTTTTTATACCAGAGCTTCATGAATTTCTTTTGCACATTAAAATTGATAGTACCAACGGATTCTATCCAAGGATGTCCCAAAACAACATCCACAACAGCCATATCTGAACCATAAAAATCAGAATGCAACACATACTTATCCATAGAAATCTTCAAATATTTATAAATTTTAACATCTTCATTATCAACCCGTGTGCTTTCAATATGCTTTGCTGGAACTTGCAATTTTTTAGCCAAATTCACATTGATACAATTATGCTTGCAACTAGGAATGATAGACACAATGATGTTCTCTTTCTGAATACTTCCATGAACCCATAATATGGAAATATTAGTAGAAGATAAGTCTTTATGGCTCTTGCTATCCTTCTTTCCAGCTTGAGACCACTTTTCCAAAAGGACTTTTTCAAGTTTTTTCTCAGGAAGTTTCCTCACTGAGCTGTCAAGTGAGATCCACCATTTATTTGCCTCATCTTTTATATGAAACCCTATGGAGCATATCCAAAAACTTTGATATTGATCCTTGAGATGTTGTAAAAAAATCTTCAATAGTAGGGCCATCATCTTTTCCTATAAACTTCATCTTGCGAGAATCCATAAAATAATGTAAGGGTTTTGAAGAAAATCACTTACTTTGGCAAAAATTTAAAATGGACATTACTCGGTCAATATAACTCAGAATCCTTAATATAACCTATTTTAAAAAATGGAATAGCCATTCTGCATCTAACCATATGACTGAAATCCCGATCTAGGCACTCTGGAAACACAAATTTGCGCTGCAACTGCCCCGACATCACAAACTTTCTGAAAAAATGGCTGATTTTAAATCAGTGATAACTCCCTCATCCGGACTCCAATTTGACCGATTTTTTTTTTGAAATTGGGTGATTTTTCAAGGGGAGCTGATATCTATAATTTATTGTATGGGTTTGTGCACGATAATCTACTAAAAATTTCAGGAGATCCGCCGTACACAAATTGTCGTCAGAAACATTTCTGCAACACAACTGAATTTAAATCAGCGATATCACCCTCATCCGGACTCCGATTCGACTGATTTTTTTTTTGAAATTGGATATTTTTCCGTAACGAATCTAGATTTGATATTTATTTCTGAAAATTTTTTTTCCAAATTTTCCAGATCTGCTCTACAAACTCGCCGCCCAAAAATTTCCTACAAAAAAATGAAAAAACAAATCTCCAAACTCTGCCCAAGAAAGTGCTCTGTTACCACTTGTAGTAGATCTGAAAAGAAAATGTATAAAAATGGAAAATATGCCCAATAAATAACACCATTGAATATAAACTTCAAGTCTTCATTAATATCAAAACCCTTAAGGTAAGGCAACACCATAAATTCACTCCTTAAGGAAGGAGATCACTCCACAAGCCATATGCTTGCCCATACAATAATCCTTGACATCTTTCAATGGAGAGTATCTAGCCTCTATATAGGTTTCATACATGCAATACCATGGGTAGTTACCATGGGTCTCTCAATACCATACATCCAATACAATGGGCATATCACTTTATTCCCTAGCCACATGTGGTCCCTTACATAATGTGGGTTAACCACTTTATCTATTAACTATGGCCCATTTATTTATCATTATTATATTATTACATCATATTATTCCCTTGGGTACCTCTCTCTGTACCCTATATTATCCCCTCTAGGTACACTACATAGAACAACAACAAGAATTTCACCACATGAAGTCTTCAAGTGGGCAGCATTGCATACAGTCATTGTAAAGATATCATTGTACTAAGTCATTGTAAATGCATCATTGTAAAAATTGTACAAGTTTCTATCTGCCAAGAGTTGAAGAGGAAGTGTCAGGAGGTCTAGGATCATAATTAGGTGGTTGTGTCATAGTTGCGGTTATGTTCTAGTGTGTCTTCTTCTTCTAAATCATTCTATATCATTCTAAACTGGACCATTTTCCCTAGTATGGGAGTCCATTCTTCTTTTATTCTTATATAGGGTGGTAGGGTGGTGCTAGGCTGGTGCATGAAGTCACCAACAGGTTCAAGCCTGTGAAAACTTCAAGATCATAGGCTAGTGCTAGGGTGAGTTTTAGCGCATTGGGTGTTGGGGAATCCATTCAATTGACTACTGAAGAATCTCAAGATTTGGAGCGTCCATCCAGTGGGAGATGGAGAAGAATGCTTTTCTAGATTCTAAGAAGTTGGAGCTTTATTTTCAAGTGGAGTTGAATATTAAAGAATTATTAGAAAATAATTTAGGTGGTTTTTGTCCCAGAGAGGGTTTCCACCTTAAAAATTGTGTACAATTGTGTCCCTTTTTTTTACTGTTATCATTGTACAAATACTGATAATAATTGTAGATTAAATAATAAATATAAAAGATTAATAATAGTATTAATTGAAAGGAATATTGATTCACCCCCCCTCTTGGTATTTCCAAAAATTGGTATCAGAGCTTGGTACCTTCAATATAAATTTAACAGCTGGTAGGAGGTCATGGAGCATACCAAGAATGATGTACCTTTGTTTAATGAAAATAATTATGCACTCTGGAAAGAAAGAATGGAGGTATATCTCTTAGTGCAAGGTTACGAAGTATTTAGCAAAGTATTTTGTAAATGATGCAAAAGAAAATAATATTATTATCAGTGGACTTATTGAATCTACATATCATAAGGTATTGGGTTGTAAAACCACCAAAAATGTATGGAAAAAGCTTGGGAATATATATGCAGGTGACTCAAATGTCAAAGAAGCAAAGCCTCAAATCTACAGAGAAAAATTTGAGCAACTTAGAATGAAATAAGATAACAACATTGTTGCATACTTCCAACACGTTAATGAAATAAACAACACTCTAGAAGGATTGGGAGAGCATGTTGACGAGAAGAATATTATATGAAATATTATTAGAATGTTACCAAGGAGATTCAACCCAAAGGTATCAGTCTTAGAATATAGTGAAAATCTGGACAAACTCAGCAAAGGGGAATTACAGGAGTTCTCATAGCATATGAAATGAGACTTGATGAAGAAGAGGGTACTTCACATCTAGAAATTGTGTTCGCTGCATCTAAGAAAACCAATAAGGAAAAACAACCTTTAAAGGTATAGACCTACACCTACAATTGTGAATAAAAGGAAGATGATGAAGAAGGCCTTTCAGATGAAGAATATGATTACTTTACGAGAAAACTAAAAATTGGTAAGGGAAAATTCAAGTGTAAAGTTCCATTGATATGTTTCAGCTGTGGTGAGGTTGGGAATTTCGCTGCAAAATGTCCAAACATAAGTGATGGGAACTTAAAAGAAAATAAAGGCTTTAAGAAATTCAACAAGCAAAGAAAAAAGAAAGGATTCAAAAGGAACTTTCTCTGTAAAGAAGATAGCTTGTCATCCGATGAAGACAATGACAATGAAGAAGAAGCCAATGAGAGAGTATTGTTTATGGCCAAGAAAATTAAACAAGAGGTATCAAAAAATGAAGAAGAAGCGTTGACCATAGAAGAATTTTCTAAGGAGGAAATAAAGCTTAGAAAAGAGCTCAAGGTTGAGAAGATCCGTTCCAATACTCTTGAAGAACGAGTTCAAGGTCTGAAAACTGAAGTTGAAGAACACAAATGTATTGAAGAGTCACTTCAAAAGAAGTTGGAATAAATTGACCAAGAAAGGGAATAATTAGAAGCAGAAGTAGTCTCATTGCATAAGGAAGTGAAGAAGGGAAAAATTATACAAAAATATGCCAAAAAATCAAGGAAATTGGAAGAACTCATTAAAAATCAATGATCTTACAACGACAGAACTGGCCTCAGTTACAAAAGAAGAAGCAGGTCCTTCTACAACAAAATACAATGAACCTATGAGATCTGACATGCATGTAGACTTCATTGGAAAATATTTGTAAGAACAACCTTGGAAGACAATTCCTTGACAAATATTTTCATCCGGGTACCAACATATTTTTTATGGCTATTGTTATTCATGTGGAAAATTTGGTCATAAAGCTATAGAATGTCACATGTACCCTAGGAACCAATACAATTCCAAGAAAAATGTCAAATATGAACCTCCCAGGGCTCAAAAAAACATCAATATATTTGAAAATTTAATAAATAACATTTAATGTTACAAATGTACAAACTTTGGACACATAGCAAGAGACTGCAGACTTGAAAATCCTCCAGAAGAATCTTTGTAGCCACAAAATGAATGAACATGTAAGAATAAGAAGACTGATGATTGTGCTCTCGCTCTCAAGGCTCAAACCAACAAGATATGTGTG
The DNA here is from genome assembly GCA_034641835.2 of Pinus albicaulis. Classification (NCBI taxonomy): domain Eukaryota; kingdom Viridiplantae; phylum Streptophyta; class Pinopsida; order Pinales; family Pinaceae; genus Pinus; species Pinus albicaulis. Next base: position 808,337,858 of record CM076578.1, on the reverse strand, counting down.
GTATGTTGATATTGGTTACTCATCGCATATGACTGGGGATAGAAATAAATCTGTATCTCTGAAAGAGAAGAAGGATGGAACTGTGTCCTTTGGAAATGATGGATCTTCAAATGTTATAGGATCAGGTACCATCACTCTCGGAAGAAAATATGTTCTAGCCAAGAGTGTTCTATTGGTTTAAAACATGAATCAAAATATGCTCAGTGTTGGAAAAATGTGTGTCAAGGACACACATTACTATTCAACTCCACAAAATGTGAAATCAGGAAAGGCAATATGGTGAAGTTTTGGCTACAGCAAGTCAACCTCCAAACAAGATATATGTTCTGGCTGAAGCAACTAAAGCATGTCTACTAGCTAAAGAGCATGATATAATATTTGATATAAATTATGATCGAATAAGTAATCACTTTGCTAAAAATATGCAAAGTGAGTTCGAGATGTCTTTACTTGGTGAGTTGACATACTTCTTAGGGCTTCAAATATATCAACAAGAGAAAGGAATATTTATATGTCAATCAAACTACATCAAGGAAATTCTCAAGAAATTCAAAATGGAAGATTTAAAACCCATCCTTACTCCGATGGTAACAGGTTGGAAATTGAGCATATACGACTCATATAAGGATGTGGATCAGAGGCTGTAAAGATATATTATTGGTATTCTTCTATATGTAATAGCTTCCCGACCAGATGTTATGCAAGCAGTTGGACAAGTAGAAAGATTCCAAGAAGCACCAAAGGAATCACATATTATTGTCGTCAAAATAATTCTTCGATATCTAAAGGGAACAATATAATATGGCTTGTGGTATCCCAAGGGTAATAATCTCATTATTCAAGCCTTTACAGATGCAAATTGGGTAGGAAGCGTTGATCATCGCAAGAGTACTCGTGAAGAATTTGAATATCTTTGCAAGAAGCCTGGGATTCTCCCACGTTCTCATTAGATTTTCCTTATTCATAATATAAAGGGGGACTGAAGTGTGTACACATCCACATGATGGTTGTGTGTAAGGGGGAGTTACCCTTTGCCATTAATGTTAAAGGGGGAGAAAATGTTGTAGGAAGAGGTGTCATGATCACAGGGGGAGTAATTTTGTTGCCATCAATGCCAAAGGGGGAGATTTTTGATTAGTCGTTGTCATTGATGTCAACCCAAGTAGCATGAGAGGCTACCCAAATCTTGCATGGTAATTTTTACCTACCAAATTACTATATTATGGGTCAATAATATTTTTTATGGTTTCTACTTGTCGATATGTTTCCGTTGATATATGGCATGCCATGTAAATCTTCACGGTTTGAGAGATATTCACGTTTGAAGTTTGTAACCCCAGTTAGTGGACTAAAACCCCATGGGGGTGTGGCATGGGTCATTGAAAAGTCAATAATTAATAAATTTTCAGCTCCTAAAATCCCTTTGATGTTTATTTTTTGAATACCCTCTCAACCTAAGCATTTATATAAATTGTGATCCTCATATCCTCCTCATGTAGGGATTTCGCTACCTAAAACAGATCATTGTGAAATGTTCGCTATAAATTTTTTTCTACGAAGGTTTAGAAGCTGAAAATTTTATGAGGTAAAGCAAAAATCCTGAGGAATATGTTGAAGATTGAAACAATAAATAGTGAAGGAGGCATCCTGAAACATCATTCCTGATCCTAGTTGGAAAGTGATCACCTAAACTAGGTGGGGACCACACAGGTGATTTTTGTTGCAAAGTCTATTTTTAGACTATGTATATTTTTAGACATATGGATCATGTTCTATAAGTTGCGGGATGCTATTTTTGGATGGTTGGTCAAGTTGGAAAAATATATGGACTTCTATTTTTAGACATATTGGGCGGAATCTATTTTTAGATTGCCAGTCTAAAAATAGATATGTCGAATATTATTAGCTCTTAACAATATTTGGACTCTAAACATTATCTTATTCTCTTGGAGCACTTCATTTAAGTGCACAGATGTGGCACAGGAGCTGACAGAAGGAATTACGCTATTCCTAAGGGTTATGTGGATCTATTTCATGGATACTTCAGTTAGAACTCATGTGACAGAGTTTGGTGGAGTTGATTGAGGAAGTTAATGGAGTTGTGTTCAGTTTAAATAATCTAAACATAGTTGAGCTATTTGTATCTAGTTTGACTAATTGATACAATTAGTGAGAGTGATGTGAATTAATTATTAATTAATTCACTAATTATAAACTCATTAATCAACTAAAGAATACATTAGTTAACTTCAATGCATGGACAGTTTCAGTGGAGACCAGTGCAAAGATAGGTGAAAGGGCAAGTGTGACTATCAATTGTGACTATAAGTGATGCATGGTTTGCATCCAAAAATTAGTAGAGATGCCTATAAATACTGCGTGAGCAAGGCTGATATAATCAATTCTCATCAAGAGGCATTCTTCAGCAGGGATTGCGCAGTAGAGGCAAGCTAAAGGCTGGCAAAGATCGGTGCATAGGATTTGCAAGATCGGGCCTGATTAGTGTGTAGAAAGTGGAGATTATAATGAGGGCTTTTGAGGAGCTTTGTATGATGATTGTTACATGATCTCTATGACATATATAATATACAAATAGTTGGGGGTTTTTAGCTTTAATCTTTCCCATTACATATTGTGTTCATATGTGTGAATTTTTATGGTTTTAATGTGTGCATGCAATTGATTTTATTTCCGCATGTGATGATCAATGGTAGAAGAGATTCTATATTATGCATGAAGCTAAAATAGTGTGTGATCAGGAGAATCTCGGTGGATAGGATATGAATTATTCAAATTTCTACAGAATATTCTATAAATATTTCAGATCAAGGTGCACAATATTTTCGTAGATATTATCTGTGGAAATCAGTGTTTTACAGGCTCCTGAACTTCATCTCAAAGACATGACCTTGGGAAAATTGTCATAACTCTCTCTTTGAGTATCAGATTGGAATTCTGTAATAAGTGATGGATAGTGCATGGATCGTACTTTGCGTTGTATCTATTTTAGAGCTTAATGAAGAAAAAATGAGACGTGGAGCACCATACAAGTTCGCTCTACTGAATCAGTCCATAATTAGGGAATTGTGAGAGATTTGGCATAACTCTCCCTTGAAGGATCCAAATTGGGTCAGACCTATGGAATTGGAAAGAATAATTAGAGGAATACTATAGGATTAAAAATGACATATTGTGGATCTAAAATAACATAGATACACCAGATTTAATATATAGCTCCTAGAAGGCAAGAAAAAGATAGATCATGTGTTGTCAAGGGCTGTAAAGAACCAGACTTTCTAGGGAAACAAAGCAAAGAAATGTACAACAGAGGGTAGCAGGACAAGAAAAACAATCAAGGTGGAGAACAATAGCAATAATTTCACCACATGAAGTCTTCAAGTGGGCAGCACTGCATACAGTCATTGTAAAGGTATCATTGTACTAAGTCATTGTAAATGCATCATTGTAAAAAGTGTACAAGTTTATATCTGCTAAGAGTTGAAGATGAAGTGTCAGGAGGTCTAGGATCATAATTAGGTGGTTGTGTCGTAGTTGGGGTTATGTTCTAGTGTCTCTTCTTCTTCTAAATCATTCTATATCACTCTAAATTGGACCATTTTCCCTATTATGGGAGTCCATTCTTCTTTTATTCTTCTATATGGTGGTAGGGTGGTGCTAGGCTAGTGCATGAAGTCACAAATAGGTTCAAGCCTATGAAATATTTAGGGTGGTAGGGTGGTGCTAGGGTGAGTTATACCTCATTGGGTGTTGGGGAATTCGTTCAATTGACTACTGAAGAATCTTGGGCGTTGGAGCGTCCATCCAGTGGGAGCTGGAGAAGAATGCATTTCTAGATTCTAGGAAGTTGGAGCTTTATTTTCAATTAGAATTTAATATTAAATCATTATTAGAAAATAATTTAGGTGGTTTTTGTCCTTAATAGGGTTTTCACCTTAAAAACTATGTGCGGTTGTGTCCCTTTTTTTTACTGCTATCATTGTAAAAAAACTGATAATAATTGAAGATTAACTAATGCTCTGAAAGAATAATAATAATACTAATTGAAAGGCATACTGATTCACCCCTCCCCCCCCTTAGTATTTCCAACATATAGTTATAATGATGGGGTCTCAACTAAAATTTTTCTACCTTAGATACAATCATGTATTTTATCTCCAAATGTTGTGGAGCATCCTGATACTTGGCATCCCATTCTTGAAGCTGGTCAATCAGTATGCTTTCCACTTTGATGAGTTTTATGACTTTTTGTGCTTTCTTATGAATGGAAATGAAAGAAGCCATAAATTATTGTATAAGTATCATATCATCATATAACCATGCCATGGTGTCCTCCATTAGCCCTAGTTCCTCCTACATGGATGACTACCATTCTGTGGTGTTGAAGTTGTGTGAAGATAACCATTAATTCTCTGCCACAAGGAGTTCCACCTGTTACCTCATAACAACCAGTTCTCTCCATAATCGTGCATTCTCATTCAACAAATATTTGGAGTTATCCTCCACTAGTGTAGAAAAAAAAATTTTCCTCCATGATTTCCCTGGGACTCATTCTGGTATTGGAAGTTATCACCTTCTCTATAGATATTGATACTGGGTTCTGAGGATCATTTGAGAAGTATATTCACCTCTGTTGCATGATACTCTATTCTCAGGTGGAGGTGTGATGCCTATTTCACCAAAAGGGAGATTACCACTCGTAAGAGGAGGTTCTTTTGGAGAACCTGGTTCATCATCAATTGGTTGGATGGTATCCTCTTCCTCCAACTCTTCTTCTATCTCCCGAGTTAATTTTTCTTCCTCAATCTCTGTTCTTTCTTCCTCCTAGGAGTTCCTTTATCATTATTCTTCTATTATCTTTCTTTTCTCTTCTTCTAACTCTCTCCTGTGCTATTCATCTTAAATAGCTGTAGTGTTCAAAGTATCGAATTTCCATTTCCTACTACTTTCTCTTATTGAATAAATATTGATCCTTTTCTTTAGAGCTACGCTCTTTTTTCAGGAGTTATCTATGTTTCCTCTCGTACTTGTGTATTTGGAGCTTGTCGATGTTAGGGTAAACCATATTCCATCCCTAGACATTTCTTTCTAATTTCATTGCACTATCTATTTACCTTCTCATCTTCTGTTGTAGGCATTGATTAATAAACCCAACTGAAACCAATCATTTCACAATATTTCTTGCACACTCTTTTAAAATCATATCCATGGAAGTATTTAACTAGAAAGTGAAATCATTCCAACTACTATATTTTTTCTTCTGCCTCCTTATGGTTCTTCAAATCATATAATCCAATCCTCAAAGAGAAATTGGGCCATGGGGATTTTTTCCTACTCTAAAGGACTCTTGATAACCCTTTGTTCAACTAATGTGCTAATTCTTCCATAACCACCTATTTGGTTACATATAATGACATGAGATGTGGAGAAATATGACATTCTAAGCAATCAATGTAAGTACCTTCGGGCACAACAAACCAATCCGTGATATAATGCAATGACTCCTTCACAAGGTCAGTCATGTAAGGAGGATCAATCGATATATTTTTTCCTGAGAATTTAATATGATCATTTGTTCATGAAGAGTCATTTAGGGTTCAAGAGGTATGTATCACAAGTCAAAAACATGAATAGAACAAGTCATGTTTCATTTTTTAAATTTTCATGGGCCTGTTGTTAATGATGTCCATCATGCCTCATTCCACCATAGATAACTCATCATTCACTCTTCACCATTTAATATTCATTATTATTTTTCATATACTCCCTTCTATAGACCCCCTTCATTTACATTTAACATCGCATGCACACCCCTGTACTTAACTCACCTCTCATCATAAAATGTGTCTTTTTAACTCCTATTTATCCTACATTAATTATCAATCCAGTTATGAATTTTTATCTCAAGAGTGTACTTAGTATGAGGTGGAAATTTAATCTAAGAATAATGCTCTTCAATGTACAGTACAGTGTCTTAAATACAAGAATAAACGGATGCTTGAAAATGAAATATACTTACAACAATATGAAACTCAATGTTCTAAAGTTCAATCACTCACTCAACAATCATCAGTCAAGGATGCAGTAGTAATAAATCTTTCCTCTGTCAACTGATGAAATAAAATACGAAAAAGGTAATCAATTTGAGAACGTAGGCAGTAATAACCAATGTCCTTTACAGTTGATGATCTTACACTCCCCACTAAAGCAATTAATCGGAAATGGTAATTGTGTTGAATCACTAATGCTGCTAATGAAAATAGACTAAGCAATATTTCTATAATAACACTCCAAAGAAAAACCAAACTCTTGCAAAAAGGAATAAACAGTAAAGCTAATTAATAGGAATGAAAAAAAAATCTATTTACTGGAAATAAACAACAAACTCTTTCTAATAGAAATGAACAGCAATCTATGAATGAAAATGAACAACAAACTATTAATGGAAATGAAGAACAATCTATTAATGGAAATGAACAACAATCCTGAATAGCGAAGCTCTGTATCTGCAAAGCATAACAACACAAATTATGAAAGAATAAATACTCTTGTTATGTGGAAAGGAACGAAAACGTGATTCACTGATGCAACACACCAATTTCATAAATCATTAAACAGTAAGATATAAACTAAGATAACTATGAAGTGATGCGGTGTAAAGGAAATGAAAACTAATGCAAACCATCACACAAATGGAATTGGAAAATAAAGGTACAAATAGCAAGTGGATCCACCAGGGTCGGGCCCTTAGCCTCTAGTGAAGCACCACCAAACTACTCCAGTATCAAATAATGGAACGGCAACCAAATTTATCTATTAATCATATGTAGTAGAGTTTACAAGCAATCACACTATGTTTTGATTAATGAGAGTCGATGAACAATCCTGAAATTACAAAAGTAAATCTGACTAATCATAAGATGTCTAATCCCCCTTTGATTTCTACAAGCATTTTTCTTTTATAACAGCCAGTGGATGAAACAAGAAGTACTGATAACTTTGAGTAGCAAACCCTCAGGATCGAGAGGTTCCGAGGGATTCACTCTATCTTCCATCTCCAGCTATCATTTTGTCCTCTTGCGCTAATGCCGTGATGTTCCTTTCTTTATTTTGACTGTGCGCTCCGATATTGATTTTCCTGTCTAGATACGGCATTTTTTTAAAGGGATAGCAGTTACACCTGCCTTGTCTATTCCTCCTGAATGGTGGCTTCCCACTTAATCTAGTTCCTATATAGAAGAAAATATAATCTTTAGTTAATTTCACAATAAGCACTAATCTCCTCTATTCTATTGTAATTCTTCAATATATTATCATTCTAGAATATAAAGGAGTCATGATTAAAGGAAAAATATAAATAAATACATGGAAAATGCATAACTTTTCTAATTCTCAGCACATCCCCTTCTTACCCCTTTTCATGTCCTCATGAAAACCATAATTTACATGTAAAGCAGTTAGAGAATAGGCTAGACAAGGTTTTTCATTAAGTGGTCTAAAACCATGATTTGTAGCCAAAACATCAAAAACATGCCCTGTATGCCCTTCAGGTAATTCATATTTGGCCTTATAGTCTGCTGCAGGATACCAGATAATAGGGGTTCGATATCTACAACCTAGCCAATACAGGCCTTTCCTCAAGATGAGGTTGCTATAGATAACCAGGCGGTTGGTAGCTAACTCAAAAAATTTGTAATTGAATGGCTCTCTGTCTTGATTATTCTGGCAATTGGAAATCTTCCATCAGAGTTTAGCTGCTACTACAGCCTGGTCTCTGATGGATAGAAAACATTCTCCCACATCTAGGACGATTGCTTTGTGGATGGGTCCCAATGTTTGGATCACACCTTCCTTTGTCATTAAGCTTTTATTCCTAGCCCACAATTGTAATGGGTGCTTTGGTTCACCCCTAACCCAAAGGTCTAACCCATTTTCTTGGCTGTAAAAAATGTTATAGGCCTTGAGCCATTTTAACTAGTTAACATAAAATGAAATGAATGCTTGATATTGGATATCACCCACAAAAGGACTGGGATTTGTCTCCATTTCCTCAGCCAATATAAAATTGTGCAAATAAAATTCACAGAGTGGGCGCTGAACTTTTACTCCATAGATTTTGCAGCAACTTATAAAATCATCTACAGTTTTTAATTCTATAGGTTTTTCTGCCTTAGCAGCCTTAATTTTTAACTGAAAATATCTTTCTAATAAAAACAAAGCATAATTTTTGGCAGGTCACCTACATGCTAGAACATCTATGTGTAAAGAACAGAGAGTATCCATTTGATTCTTGACAGTTTTTAATCTATTCCTTACCTCTTCAACTTTCTCTTCTGCCTTTCGACATTTATCGAAAGCTTCTGCCTCTGATGCATTGATGTCCTTTAATTGCTGCTGTAACTTTTGGTATTTCTTCTTGGGAATAGTCTCTTCTTCAAGCTTTTCTCTAGCCCTCTAAGCCTGTGCCAGATCCTCTTGGAGTTTTTCTATACCAAGCTCTTTTATCAAAACATTTTTTGGTTGAAGATATACCTAGGTTTTCTTATTACAATGTCGAGCGCCTACAGTCTGTGTCTCTTTGTTGGCCATACTGCTAGAGGACAGTGCCTTGGTCTGAACATCTTTATTACAGACTTGTACATTTTTAGTTTGGGAAACTGCATCTGTAACAACTGGATACTGTTCCTTGTTATCCTAAATGAATATGGGCTTGGTTTGAGTCTCCATGGCCCTTGTATTATGGGGTTCCATTTGGATGTCTGCATCCTTCGTTTTCAGGGTTCTTTTAGAGACTTTCCCCTTTTTTAGAACCCTAATCCTCTGCTTGAGTTGTTTTAATAATTTTTGGAGATTTTTTCGTTCCCTCCGCAGCTTCTCAATTTCATTTGTCTTCTTCTTCTTCTTGGAAGGAACAACTATTCCTTTTTCTGTACTTGGTTGATCAGCTAGGGTTTGTTCTCCAGTGGTCGTGCCCTCACCCAGGCTTGCTTCTATAATTTCAGTGATCACATTCTCTAGGTTAGGTTCCTCAGGGGAAGTAACCCTAGTTTGTTCTGCTGTTTTCTAAGGTGTTTCTTCTTCTGCCTCTGCATCATGCATTTCCTCAAACGTGTCCTTGTTGATGAAAAAATGTTCTTGTAATTGTTCTATCTCAATATTGAGACTGAGCGAACTGTGGGGTTGTATATATTCACTCATATTGGCCAAAATTTGGGCCAATTCATCCTCCTGTAATGGATTCTGCGGTGGGCTTGCACTAGAGGTTATGGGAGGTTCTCCTTCCTCCATTTCTTCTTCATTGGTATGGTTACTTTCATCGTCTTCCTGCTCCTCTCAACTGGTATGGTTATTTTCTTCTTCTTCCCGATCTTCTCCTCCTTCAAGTTGCAGGGGTTGCTCTTCCTCCTGATCTTCTCCTCCTTCAAGTTGCAGGGGTTGCTCTTCTTCAGAACTAGGTAATTCCATGGGTTGGATGCTACTACCCTGAAGGCTTCCCAACATTCCCCTACTTCTTCTTAATCTGGAGGACTATCTACATTTTAGAGGTTCGTTTGTTGTGTTGGTGACTCTTTTTCGTTTTGGGGCTAGTAAGGTTGTTCCTCTATCGATTGAGGATACTAATTCTTCCCAGCTAGTCTGCTACTGGGAAAGACTATAACTAAATATTAATCAAATTAAACAGTGGTCGCTTACTACCATCGTTGTATGACGGGATTTCCTTATGCTCTGAGCAGCATCATGCAGTAAAAAATTTAAAAATGCAGGAAAATTCACAACTCATTTCTATTTTATTACTACTAATAATTTAAGGTGGCGTGGTCTTACCACATCCTTTCTTCCATCGCATGTAATGTAGCTTTGCACTACTCTGGCCAGTTCTATCCATGGTTCTCCCAGAGTTGCTGGTTGGAATCCTTTTTCTTTGACGATCAAGGTCTGTTCTTCGTCTCGAAAGATGTTCATGGCCTCTTGAAGTTTCACTTTTTTATGGGTCCATATGGGTCCAACTTCCGGTAGAATAGATACCTCGACAATTACTACCTCTGTCACCATTATTTTCCTACCTCTTACCATGGAATAACTCTCTTGCGAGTTCTGTAAAAATTCGATAGCCACAATTTCATGGGGCTGCTGCAGTCCTGTAAGGTATGTAATCCACCCTTCTCTCTCCAAAATTGCTCGTGCAGCGTCAGAAACTGTTAGTACTAGAGGTTCACTATGTATTTCTCACCCTCCCATTTCATCTAAATCCTGCACACTATTAGTTCTTCACAATAATACACAGAAATGGCAATGGAACAGCTCCCCGTGCATATTAGAAAAAAAATACCGTTAAAATTGCTATTTCTGGGAATTGATGAACATAGGGAATTGACCCATATGTAGGCATATTTGAAAGTCACCCACACCCCCCTGAAATATGATAGGTCGCCCTCGACCATGAAATGGAGGAGCAGTGTACCCCAGGCAGTTGTACATCATAGAAAGGCATGCATACTTATGATATGATCCAAAAAATTATCAATTTACTGAAATCAAGGCATATTATGAAATCATGAATAGATATGAAATGCTATGTAATTATTTTAAAATAAGGGAAAGGACAGCTGACATAAATAAAAGTGCTTATGCGGTCATTATTCACTTAAACCATTATGATTGATTTATAAACAATATTTCATGTATAATGGTTCAACAAAGGGGTTTAGGATCATAATCTCATTTGTAATTAAGATAAATATGTAAGAAGAGGGTTTATAATTGCTATTGAGTTGTGAAAAATATGACTCGAATACCATCAGCAGAGTTCTATTGCCCACAGGTGGCCATAACCTTGACAAAGTTGCTTTTTTACCCTTGGAACCATAATCCTTTATATATGCTTAGGAAAGTGTTTTTTGATGTCATGATGGAGGCCATTGTGCTAGTTTTGGAACCAGATGAATCACAATGCCATTCACCAGAAAGGAGTGAATGGTGGGCAGGCTAGCTAATGATGAGACCTCCTGTTCCAAAGACTGTTTAATTTTTTGAGTTTCCCATTGGATCATATCCCTGGTGTGGTGGCCATAATGGGAATGCCACTTCACTGCTTCCTTATGATCATGGTAGGCTGGCTCGTGATGAGACCCCCTATCCTCCATCTAACATATCATAGAAGTGTTGTATATGTATATTTTTTCTTTTATTTTTCTTTTATATAGCACTTGCCTATATATGTATGAAGGATGGCTCAACACTCCTTAAGAGTAGGGATGGTGGAAGAAGTATGAACATCTCAATAGAGGAAAGTATGCCCTTATTATTATTCAATAATAAAAGTCAAAGAGAATTATGAGAATTAGGGAAGAACCGAAATGATAAAAATAATCAACCAAATTAGTTTTAGTGAAAATAAAGACAACAAAGTGATATAGATAGTTGCATCCTTTCCTTTTTTCTTATCAATATAAAGCAATTTCTTCAAAGATTATAATTTTTCTTTAATATGATGATTCCAGTAACCCCTAATTTTTGTGTCCTTGCATAAATTTGTATGTTTTCCTTAAAAGGATCATGAAGAATTCACAAAAATTCTCAAAATGTTGTTCTAAGAAAGAAAAATGCACTCAAAGAGTGTTGTTCCTTAGATGGAACAACTATTGTTCCTTAAGAGGAACAACAAAAACAATCTGTGGAAATGTTGTTCCTTTTGAAAGGAACAACAAAAAAAATCGGAAGAAATGATGTTCCCTTTGAAAGGAATAGAAAAAACAATCGAAAAAAATGTTGTACCTTTTGAAAGGAATAGAAAAAGCAATTAGTAGAAATGTTATTCCTTTTGAAAGGAACAACGAAAACAATTGGAAAAAATGTTATTTTTTATAAAAGGAATAGTAAAAACATTCAACGGAAATGATGTTCCTTTTGAAAGGAACAACAAAAAAAATCGGCGTAAATGTTGTTCCTTTTGAAAGGAACAACAAAAAGATGAACACACAGGCGTGTTGTTCCTTAAGAGGAACGGCTATTGTTACTTAAGAGGAACAGAACAAAAAATAAAAGCACACAAGGTTGTTGTTCCTTCCAGAGGAACAACACGAAAAATAAAATCAGTATAAAAAAAAATAGTTGATACAAGCAAAATTAAAAATAAAAACTTATGTACAAGTTTCAGAAATAAAGGAGTTATTCAGTGAATGAGTGATGAGGAGGAATTATCTTCCTCAGCAAGAATCTGCATTGTAGAATCTCCCCATAATTGTTGGTAAAAGGATTCCCGATTAAGCGGTTTATGGTAAAGTCGTAGTCGATGACCGTTTGCTTTGAAAGAGTGTCCAGATCCATCAATGGTAGTTAATGTAATGGTGCCATTGTCATGCACTTTCTGTATCTCATAAGGTCCAAGCCATCATGTCTGGAGTTTTCTGGGGAGATCCCGAAACCTGGAGTCATATAGGAGTGTCCGATATCCTTCATGGAAGATTTTCTTTTTAATGAGGACATCATGCCATTTTTCTCTCTTCCGTTGAATTAATGCAGTGTGTTGGAGGGAAGAGAGCCTATTTTCATCTAACTCATTGATTTTTTGTAGTTTTCTGATCTGAGCCTCATTTAAATTCAAACCCACTCCTGGGCTGTTCTTAACGTTTGAATTTAAAATTCTATTGGAAAGATGTTTTCTTTTCCAAATACTAATTGATATGGTGAATACCCAGTGGTACTTATCCATGCTTTTCGATATGCCCACAAGGCTTCCAACAATCTTGAAGCCCAGTCATGTCTGTGTGATGCAATTGTTTTTGTAAGTATATATTTTATTACCTTATTTGTTCTCTCTACCTGGCCATTTGCCTGTGGGTGGTATGGGGTCGTGATTTTGTGTTGAATGTGGTAATTTTTTAATGTTGCAGTGATTTTATTACCTAAAAATTGCGGTCCTCCATCTGTAATTACATCCCTTGGGAGGCCATATTGCACAAATATTTGGAAAAGGAACTGTATTACAGAGTCCTCTATAGCTCTTGAAAGTGCCTCTGCTTCAACCCATTTAGTAACATACTCTGTTGCAACTAATATGTATGTTTTCTGATTTGATGGTGGGTTAATAGGACCAACAAAATTGAGCGCCCAGTGCTCAAACAGCTTGACTACTAATTGTGGGTTCAAAGTCATTTCATTGGACTGTCCAGGGCATCCCGCCCTTTGGAAAATATCACAGGCTTGTACAAAAATTTTAGTATCTTTAAAAATTGTAGGCCAATAATAGCCTGTTTATAAAACCTTGTGACAGGTCCTGCGATCTGCGAAATTTCAGCCACATGGCATGTCGTGGCATCCTTTCAGGATGTAAAATATTTCATCTTCTTGGATGCATCTCCTGATGTGCATATTTTCTCATGTATGAAATAGGTAGCCCCCAATCCAAGAGAATCGAGTACTATGTTGTACTATATGTTTTCTTTCATTAGGCATTAGATGCTTAGGTAATTTACCTACTGCTAAATAATTTGTAACATCAGCATACCATGGGGTTCTGGCAGTAACAACAAAAAAAATTTCATTTGGGAACTGATCTTCGACTGCTACTGCGTTTGTTGGTTTTGGCATTTGTGAGAGAAAATCAACTACATGATTCTCTTTTCCCGGTCGATCCTTTATTGTGATGTCAAATTCCTGCAATAGAATCAACCATCTTGTTACTCTACCATTTGTAATAGGTTTATTTGATAAAAATTTTATGGCAGAGTGATCTATATATAAAACTACATGATACCTAGTTATATAATGTCTTAATTTATTTACAGCATGTATTACAGCTAAAAATTCTTTCTCAGTCACATTATAGTTTAATTCAACAAGAGATAGATTCTTGCTAATATAATAAATTGCGTATGGTTTTTTTATCTTCTTCCTACCCAAGGACTGCTCCAATAGTTGTGTCTGAGGCATCAAATGAAATTTGGAATGGAAAATCCCAATTTGGGCCCCTTAGCACTCAAGCAGTTGATAGAAGATTTTTCAAATCCTCAAAAGCATGGTTACATTTATCTGTCCAATTAAAATCAACATCCCCTGTTAGTGCGTATAGAGGTGTAGCTATTTGAGAATAATGCTCTATGAATCTTCTATAATAACCAGAAAATCCTAGAAAGCTATGTACCTCTGTTTGTGTGGTGGGAGTAAGTATTAACAAAAGTATCTGAATTTTAGCTGGATCTACATGTATTCCAGCTGCTGAGATATAATGACCTAATATGAGTCCCTTGGTCATCATCATGTGACACTTCTCATGGCTTAAGCAGATCCTGGTGGCAATACACCTTTGCAGCATCTTTTCCAATGTTTCTAATCCTGGCTCAAAATCATCTCCATAAGGTGTGAAATCATCCATATATACATTAATCCCTTCATTTATTAAATCTTAAAATATGCTGAGAATGGCCCTTTGAAATGTGGCAGGGGTGTTGCATAGACCAAAGGGTAAAACCTCGTAAGAAAATTTCCCCTAGGGACAGGTAAAAGTAGTCTTATCTTGGTATTTAGGGGCAATCTGAATCTAATTGTATCCATTGAAGTCGTCTAAGAAAGAAAAGAATTTCTTTCATGCTAATGTATTTAATACATGATCAATGAAAGGAAGGGGAAAGTGGTCTTTCTGGGTTGCTTTGTTTAGTTCTCTGTAGTCTACACATATCCTCCACTTTCCATTCTTATTTGGCACCACTACTAGTGGAGAGACCCACTTGCTATCAGATATTGGATAAATAAAGTTGACATCCAAAAGCTTTTGTAATTCAGCTTTCACAACATCCTTAAGATGAGGTTAAGATGATGGTTTAATCTTCGTTGGGGTTGGCGAATGGGTCTATCATATTTTTCTGTATAAATGTGGTGCATACATAACTGGGGATCAATTCCTTTCATGTCTAGGTAATCCCATGCAAAAGCTCCCTTATATTTTTTTAGTAGTTGGACCAATTTTTCTTCTTGTTCAACAATCAGATTTTTGTTAACATTCAGAGTTTTTCCTGGCTCAATTTTTATAGTTTTGCTATTATAAATAGAAGTGGTAGGTATTGATTGATCATGAATGTATTTCATGGGATCTTCTTCTTCTTCATTATCAAATGCTGCCTTGATAATCTGACATTGCAAATGGTATTTGGTTTTTGGTTGGTTGATAAAACTGTTAATGATGTCATCCTCTGTTTGGTCTTTAAAGTCGAAGGTGTCTTCTATAGTTAATGGTGATATAATGTTTTCTATCATATATGATACAGGCTATTTCTTTTTTATTATTATTGTTAGGCTTGGCTGGGCTGGAGTGTATAAGGCTAAATTCTTGACATAACTCCCTCTAGTTATAGTCATGCTGCCTTTCCGGCAGCCAATGTAAGCATCAGCAGTTGCCAGCCAAGGTCTACCTAAGATAAAAGGGTGTCCATCTAGCCGGTTTTTAGGATTAATGATTAGGAATTCAGCAAGGTATTCCCAGGAGTCTACAGATACCATAACATCATGTAGTGTGCCTTCTGGATTGACTATCGATTGGTCAGCCAATTCCAATAAGGTTGTTGTTGGATCTAATGATGTAATGCCAAGTTTTTGACAAGTGGTGGTTGTTAGGATATTAATTGCAACTCCCAAATCAACTAAGGAATTTGGAAGTGATTTTCCATTGATTTTCACTGTTACTATAGGATTTCCTGGGTCCTCATACTTTACAGCTGCTTCTCTTCCTAATAATAAGTCAGATAGGGTGCCGACTACTTGGATAGTTGGGTTATTTGTTTTTCTCCTCTCTGGATTTCTTATGCATAGTTCTTTGATGGTCTTTGCATAAATGGGAATATCTTGGATAGCTTGTAGGAGTGGGATTTTTATACACAAATTTTTTAGTTATCCCAGAAGATCAAAATCAGGATGTTCTATTGGACGAGGTATGATTAGTCGTTCTGGGAATGGTGGAGAAGAGGTGGTTGCTTGCTCATGAGTTTGTTGTGTAACCAAATTCTCCTTTTGTAGTGTTTGTTCTGAAGGTAATGAAATTTAAACCGGAACATTTTTGTCTCCCTCTGATTCTATTATACGCCCATACCTTAGTTGAAGGTTGTTGCACTCCCTTAATTCGGTTTCTAGTTTTGGTGCTTCGATTATTTGAACAGATTGAACCGGTCTATTATTAGGGTTCGGGTTGGGTTGGGATGGGAGTTGTGGTCTTAAGTTGGTCTGGGGATTTTGTTGCAATGTATATGGTGTTGGTAGTGTAGGTGGAGGGAGAGGAATCATTCCAACTAGTTGATTCATAAGTCTTTGCCAGTTCGACTGCCAGGTCTGACTCTATGAGGTGGAGGGGGACCATTGTGTTGGATATGTATTATTTTTCCAAAATGGTGGATAGTAAGGAAATTTTGGCCAATTGGTTTGATTTGTTTGATTTGGCCATGGTGGTGTAGGAAATGGCTACTGTGGCCAACTAGGAAAGGGTGGCTCATTTTGCCACATTCCATTATATTGCTGAGCATTATACTAAGGAGACTGAAAAGAAGAGGATGGATCAATGGGCATACATGTTTGTCATGGCTGCCATTGACGACGCTGATTGAGTAGGTATACTGGTTTTGTTTCTTCTTCTACTTCTTTGTATACTTCTTTCAAAACTGAAAGTGAGGGGCAAATTTCTGTAGAGTGATATTCCGTGCAGATGGCATAGGCTTTATCCAATGGGCACTCTTTATGGCTATGTTTCTTTCTACATCTAGGGCAGAATATTGACAAATTTTGTTCCACTTCTACCTACTTTTTTTTAGCTTGCATGATATCAAGTTGTGTTGACAGAGTCCCTAGAATATCATTTTTGAAATCTTCTAGTAGATTGCCAATTTATGTGCAAGTTATACCTCCACTGGAGGTCTTTCTATCCCTTGTGATCATGTCACGTTTTACTGGTTTTAGTCTTGTGCTACCTTTTGAACTCCTGATACATAAATCAATAATGTCAGCAAAATTTTCCTGATATATATCACCTTTTCCCATGATTTTTAATGTTTCAACCCATTGTTCTTTCATCCCTTTAATTAATGTAGTTTTTAACCCATTATCAGGTAAGGGTAAATATGCATAAGGTGATCTCTGGAGGTTGTATTGAAAGCGATATACATATTCCTCCAATGTTTCATTAGGTTTTGTTGTCATCTAAAATATTTCATCCTTTAATTCCCTGGACCTACAATAATCCTAATATTTCTTTAGAGAAGCAGCTTTCATCTGATCCCAGTCATTTATAACACCTGCACCTAACCCCATAAACCATTGTAGAGATGCTCCTTTTAATGTGGAGGGGAATAATTTTGAATTTTTGGGATTGGTGGTATAGTCATACCCTCTTCATAATACATCAAATTTAAATTGAAATGCATCTGGATCTTTTTATGTTAAGCCATGGAATGTAGGAATATGCTGGAGAGGAATGGCCTTCATCAGTGCATTAACTGCAGTGTCCAAAATGGGATATTGCAATGTGGAAGTTTGGGGTGGTTGCTGGTTGTGGGCCATTTGATCAAATATGTGCCAATATCCTTCTGGGATTTATAGGGAATTATTCCTAGGCTGACTAGAAGGAGTAGGGATGACCTTTATAGTACCTCCTTGGTCTAGGATAATGAGTGTCCCTTGCTGAACTATTATTCGAGGGGATTTTGGTTCTTCAGGTTCCTCAGCTTTGTTTTGGATGATTTTGACGAAACTTCCCTTATCTGGGCTGCTTAGTGTTTAGACTAACTCAAGAGGGGATCATGGTTTTTCTATTTCCCCTATTTCTCCTTCCCCTTCACGGAGATGACTAGATTTCCCTTCTTGTAAAGAGATTGGGCGAGAATTATAAATTTCTTGAGAATCTTGCTCTTCTGTTTGACTATGCACCTTAGCAAAAGCTGCAGATGGTGATTCTATGGCCCGAAGGGAACTAGTAGGTTGTCTAGAAGCAATTTTTCTAGGGCCTACTGATGGCTGAGATTCAGCTCTCTTAATGATGTTGTCAATAAAGGTCGTTCGCCCAAGGGTCACCGGTCCCTTAGGTTTTTCAGGTCTGGGAGGAATTTCGTTTTGTTTAAATTTTCTAGTCATTCAGAAAAAATACAACAATTCATTCCTACCTTGATTTTTCACTCAATTCTGATGTGAAATGGGTAGATGAATGATAATGTTCCTCGCTCGGTACACAGGTTCTTACCTTTCTTTTTTAATACCCAGTTCTTCGCTAGCAGAGAAAATCAAATATACATCACTCTTTTCTAAATAGCTACACTCTCCCCAGCAGTGGTGCGAAAATTTTGAGGTATAAAAGGTGTCTTTTAACTCCTATTTATCCTACATTAATTATCAATCTAGGTACGACTTTTTATCTCAATAGGGTACTTAGTTTGAGGCGGAAATTTAATCTAAGAGTAATGCTCTTCAATGTGCAGTACAATGTCTTAAATACAAGAGTAAATGGATCCTTGAAAATGAAATATAATTACAACAATATGAAACTCAATGTTCTAAAGTTTAATCACTCACTCAACAATCATCAGTCAAGGATGCAGTAGTAATAAATCTTTCCTCTATCAACTGATGAAATCAAATATGAACAAGGTAATCAATCTGAGAACGTAGGCAGTAATAACCAATGTCCTTTATAGTTGATGATATTACACTCCACACTAAAGAAATTAATTGGAAATGGTAACTGTGTTAAATCACTAATGTTGCTAATGAAAATAGACTAAGCAAGATTTTTGTAATAACACTCCAAAGCAAAACCAAACTCTTGCAAAAAGGAATAAACAGGAAAGATAATTAACAAGAATGAACAACAAATCTATTTACTGGAAATAAACAGAAAAATATTTCTAATGGCAATGAACAACAATCTATGAATGGAAATGAACAACAAATTATTAATGGAAATGAATAGTAATCCTGAATGGAAATGAACAAAAAACTTTTAATGGAAATGAAAAACAATCTATTAATGGAAATGAACAACAATCCTGAATAGTGAAGCTATGTATCTGCAAATCATAACAACACAAATTATGAAAGAATAAATACTCTTGTTATGTGGAAAGGTACAACAATGCGATTCACTGATGCAATACACCAATTTCATAAATCATTAAACAATAAGCTATAAAATAAGATAACTGTGAAGAAATGTGGTGTAAAGGAAATGAAAACTAATGCAAACCATCACACGACTGGAATTGGAAAATAAAGGTACAAATAGCAAGTGGATCCACCAAGGTCGGGCCCTTAGCCACTAGTGAAGCACCGCCGAACTACTCAAGTATCAAATAATGGAAGGGAAACTGAATTTATGTATTAATCATATGTAGCAGAGTTTACAAGAAATCACACTATGTTTTAATTAATGAGAGTCGATGAACAATCCTGAAATTACAAAAGGAAATCTAAATAATCATAAGATGTCTAATCCCCCTTTGATTTCTACAAGTGTTGTTATTTTATAATAGCCAGCCGATGAAACAAGAATTACTGATAACTTTGAGCATCGAACCCTCATGATCGAGAGATCCTGAGGGATTCGCTCTATCTTCCATCTTCAGCTATCATTTTTGCTTCTTGCGCTAATGCCACGTTGTTCCTTTCTTTATTTTGACTATGCACTCCGATCTTTATTTTCCTATCTGGATACGGCCTTTTGTTAAAGGGACAATAGTTACACCTGCCTTGTCTGTTCCTCCCGAATGGTGGCTTCCCACATCATCTAGTTCCTATATAGAATAAAAGAAAATCTTTAGTTAATTTCACAATAAGCATTAATCTTCTCAATTATATTGTAATTCTTCAATATATTATCATTCTAGAATATAAAGGAGTCATGATTAAAGGAAAAAAATAAAGAAATACATGGAAAATGCATACCTTTTCCAATGCTCAACAACACCCCCCTCCTTAACTCACCTCTCATCATAATTGATTCTACATCCCTCCATAACTCATTAACATCATTCATATTTCATGATCATAATAACCCTTTACCCAAATTTTATACCCATGACCAAACAAGACATATGAGGCACATATTTTCAAATTTATATTAATATTGCCCTCATTCTCTCTCTAGTCTATAGTTCACACTCTTCTCTGAGAAAATCCAGCATTTTTCACAACACAAGAACGAGAGAAGTGTGGCAGGGATTCAAAGACAGGTTCTTTCAACTGTGGGAAGGATTTTTCACAATTGTTGCACGAAATCAAAGCCACATAGTCACTGCGCAGATGTTGCAAAAACTAATAACATCTATTTTGGAGGTCTGCAAGCATGGAGGGAAGCAATCATAGGGTGCTACATCATCACTAGGTCATATCAACCACATTTATGCACTTATCCTTGTAGATGACAATCTGCAACCATATCAAACATGCAGGTTTGCTACACTCTACTACGAATTTGATTTGAATTTGACTGTTTTAGCCATCATTTTCAAAATATTTTTCTGACCAAATGGAACCTAATTTATAAAAACTGAAAGAGGTTTTTCACAAGAATAGATCAAAGAACAAAAATAACCTTCATTTTCTTCACATGTGTCATATATTGGGAGATTCAAATTCGCCTTCAAAGCCTAATTTTCAGATTGTGAAATTTATTGTTTTAGCCATGATTTTGGGGATTAGATTTCTAAGGAGCTAGGGAAGAATTTATGGAAACTGAGAGATTTTTCTCCCAAAAAACTGTCTTTCTAAAAAACATATATCATTTTTTACACACGGGATATATTTTGGGAATTACAGGTGTCACTTGGAGACCCATTTTCACAATTCCTGGCTGACAGAATTCTGAAAGTTTTGAAATTTGATTTGTAAATTTGAAAGTTTTGAAAGTTTTGATGCGTGATGGGAATTATAATTTGTTTGGGATGAATTGGTGGACAATGCATTATTTTTGGAGCATGAAATGACAGACAAAATAAAAATTTAAATTTCGCTAAGCAACTATTGCGCAAGTGGTGACTAGGCATTTGTGAGGTCTGCATGCATGGAAGGGAGCATCCAATGGGTCCTACACCAACACAACACCATATTCAATGTACCCATCAACTCGGTTTCATATAGTACAATCCATAACTATTATAAGCTGGAAGTCTACTGCGCAACTATTGTGCAACTAATCACTTCGTTTGTTTTGTATTTCGGTTATTTTTTTACCTTTCTATAGTTATGCTAGTGGCAATGATAGGGATGAAACTGATGTTACTAAGTTTTTATCCTAGCTTTAAGACATGATGTTTCTAATTGAATTTTTTTTTTATCCTCTTAGGACATAGGAGATACATTGCATATGATATCTGATTTTTCATGCGAGAGAATCTTCCAAAATGTATTTAAGAGAAATGAGTTATGAAAAAAAGGGGGGGATTAGTGATAAAATGGGCTTGTGTATGTTTATTTTCTGAAATTAATCAATTTTTTTTTACCATAAGTACAAGACTTTGGCCTCAAAGGTTCCTATGATGATGTTTTCCAGTCTTTTTTCTCTTATGGTGTATTTATTTCTTTCTCATGAGATAATTCATATGAATGTTTTGTCTTCTAATATTTTAATAAGAGTATATGATAAAAAATTAATCCATGTTTGATGCTCTATTTCACATTTTCAAATATTTCAGCTATTCCCTCTAAATATGCAATTGGAATTCACCCTTTGCCAGGTGCTCCATTTTAGTGGACTGTAATTCTTTATTTTATTTTCAGTTCAATATGATTTTATGACTAAGAAAATAATTTCTACCTTGCCTTTGAGTAACCTTTATTCCATTAACTAGGTATACAACATACTTTGATTTGATTTTATATCACTTGACTCCAATCCATTTCTCTTTTCCTTGCCACCACACCTATAAACTATGCTATTTTTTGAAATATATAGGCACTATTCTTCATTGAAACCAATATTTAGTGACTGAGTTGAAAGCGATATCCCTCTCTAGGGATGGAAGGGATAGTTTCCAATTCCACAAGTGGTTTTTTACCCCTATGATCCCTTTTGTAGCCTAGAGGTTAGTTACAGGGTGATAAATTTTGGCATTGCTTTTTGGAAGTGAGAGATCACATTTTCCCTGGGCGTTAACGACAGGGATCAAATCTAATTGTTGATGGTGAACAATAGTTGGAAATAAGAAGGTTGAACCATTCACCTGGTGACTACAATCAAGAAGAACCCGTATTTTCAAGTTGCACTAGTGTCTCCATGTTTTTAAGATGAATGTTCTTGAATTTATGGATCATGAGTAGATATTCAATGGAAAGTTTGAGTTTCAATTTTCTGAATTTTTCTTTAAGCCTGGTGGAGCTAAATATAAGCATAGGTTATACAAACATTTTCTTTATTGGATACATTGGAGGGATCATTTCACGTGATCGTATATATGTTTTCATTAGGTGTCGAAAACTTTCATCAATTTTTGAAGCACGAAGAGAAGGCCCTAAGACATTGGTGAGGTGTTGTCAAATATTCTTTTTTTTCTTTGTAACCAGTGAGTTAGTTAAGTTTCAGTTGTTAGTGTTTGACTCCTTTTCCCAATGGTTTGGATAATATTTGTTGGTGTTCTTGGCACCTCACTAGGAGGCTTCCATTCCCATTGGAGCCAATGTTAGGGTCCTAGGGTTTAGGTATCAAATTTTTTTCCATATTTTAATTCATTTTTGGATTTTGTAAAGTATTTTAGCCTATGAACTACTGTTGTCATAGTCTAAAGAATCATTTTTTGAGGTCACTATATTTTTTTCATAGAGGTTCCTTAAAGACAAGATTAAATCTAAGAGATTCTGATTCTATGAGAAGGTCATAAGGTCATTTGTTCATGAAGATTCATGTAGGGTTCAAGGGGTTTGTATCACAAGTCAGAACCACGAATAGAAGAGGTCAGGTTTCATTAATTAAAGTTTTGGGGTCTATTGTTAATGGTGTCCATCATGCCCCATTCCACCATAAATAAATCATCATTCACTGTTCACCATCTAATATTCATTATTATTTTTCATATACTCCCTCCCATAGACCCCCTTCATTTACATTTAACATCATATGCACACCCTCTCCTTAACTCAACTCTCATCTTCATTGCTTCTACATCCCTTCGGAACTCATTAGCATCATTCATATTTCATGATCATAATAACCCTTTAATACCCATGACCAAATAAAACATATGAGGCACATATTTTCAAATTTATGTTAATATTGCCCTCATTCTCTCTCTAATATACAATTTTTTCTCTTATTTGATAAAATTTGATAGTTTCCATAGCACAAGGCCAAGAGAAGTCTGGAAGGGGTTTGAAGACATGTTCTTTCAACTGTGGGAAGGTTTTTGTGCAACTGCTATAAAAATTATAAGCCACAAAGTCACTACGTAGATGTTATGCAAACCGAGAACAACCATTTTGGAGGTTTGCAAGCATGGAGGGAAGCACTCAGAGGGTGCTACATTATCTCCAAGTCATATCAAGAACATATATGCATTCTTCCTTACACATGACCATCTGAAACCATATCAAACATGCAAGTCTGCTATACTCTGCTACAAATTTGCTTTGAAATTGACTTTTTTAGTCATCAGTTTCAAAATCTTCTTCTAATCAAATGGATGTAAATGTCAATAAAAATAAAGAGGTTTTTCTCGAGCACAGATAAAAAAACAAAAACCTCCTTCATTTTCTATAGGTGTGATATATTGTGAGATTCAAATGAATCTTCAAAGCCTATTTTTCAGATAGTGAAGTTTATTATTTTAGTCATGATTTTTGGGAAAATATTTTGAGGAGATGGGGCAGAATTTGAGGAAAGGGAGAGAGGTTTCTCTAAACAAAAATTCATATACAAAAACATATCTCATGGTTTACACAGGTGATATAGTTTTGGAATTAAGGGTGTCACTTGGAGACCCTGTTTCATAATTCATTGTTGACAGAATTCTAAAATTTTTGAGAATCGATTTTTCAATGTGAGAGTTTTGAAAGTTTTGATGCATGTTGGGAGTTATAAGACATTTGGGATGAATTTCTAGATATCGCATTGTTTTTCTAGTGGGAAATGACATGTACACTCAAAATTTGAATTTCACTACACAACTACTGTGCATGTGGTGACTAGGAATTTCTGAGGTCTGCACGATTGGAAGGGAGCATCCAAATGGGTCTTACACCAACACAACACCATATTCAATGTACCCATAGGCTTGGTTTCATTTCGTACATCCTGTAACTATTTTGAGTTGGAAGTCTACTGCGCAACTCATCACTAAGGTTTTTTTGTATTTCGGTTATTTTTATACCTTTCTATAGTTATGCTATTTATCAAGATAGGGATGAATAGATAGGGATGAAGTTGATGTTGTTGAGTTTTAATCCTAGATTTAAGAAATGATTTTTCTAATTTAAGTTTGTTACAAACCTCTTAGTAGATACTAGATACATTGTATCTAAGCTCTGATTTGTCATGAAACAAAATCTTCCAAATGTATTTATGAAGAACAAGTTATGAAAAAAATGGGGGATTAGGGAGAAAAGGGGCGTATGTATGTGCTTTTATTTTTTGAAATTAATCGAGCTATTGGATCAGAAGTACACGAATTTGGCCTCAAATATTGCTGTGATGATGTTTTCGAGTCCATTTTCTCTTCTGGTCTATGTGTTCACTTGTCATGAGTTAATTCATATCAATGTTTTGTCTTATAATATTTGAATAAGAGTATATGATACATAATTCATCCATGTTTTATGCTCTATTTCACATTTTCAAATATTTGTACCCTTCCCCACTAAAGCTGCATTTGGATTTCATGCTTTGTTAGGTGCTCCATTGTAGTGGATTGTAATTTTTTATTCCACTTTCATTGCAATATGATTTTATGACTAAGAAAACATTTTCTACCTTTCCTTTGAGTAAAATTTGTTCCATTAAACAAGCATCTAGTAGACTTTGATTGGATTTCAGATCACTTGACTCCATTCCCAATGGATTTCTCTCTTCCCTACCACCACACCTATAAAATATGTTATTTTCCAAAGACCTAGACACTTTTATTCATTGAAACCAATATTTAGTGACTGATTTGAAAGAGATATCCCTCTCTACTATTGGAAGGGATAGTTTTAAATTCCGTAAAGTGGTTTGTGGCTACCCTTGTGATCATTTTTTCAACCCAGAGGTTAATTATAGGGCGCTAACACCTATTTTGATCTGAAAATTTGAAGATTATTTTCCCTTGTCCACGTGACTCTGCAACTCATAAGAGAGGATATCTACCTAATTGAAAAATTTACCATGGGTAACCACTTATTGTAGTGGCTACAATCATGCTCCAAAATTTTTCCTATGCTTAGTGTTGAGTCTCAAAAGTGTTTTCCATATTCATACATATTTCCATTATGTCATAACCATTTAGCTCTTATTTCATAAGCCATTTGACCAAAAACCCTACATCAAGTAACCATTTTCATAAATATATGGGTTAGGATCCTTGTTTTCCAAATTTATTTATTTTATGTATTTAAAGTGAATTTATGATTAGAAACTAGAAAATTAACATAGTTTCATATATCTATATATGTGTTATGAGTTTTGTGACATGTGTAGGTCAAAAGGAGACTTCTAGAAGACCCTTATGTGGCACTCTAAGGAAAAATTCGAATTTGGTTGGAGAAGATTATGGGATCAAGAGGATATGTGTCTCACTTCCTTGTTGTATTGAAACTCTAAGAGGATATGTGTCTCATTTCTTAGTTGTGTTGAAACTCTAGAAAAACATGTGTCTTATCATTTCCTATTTTGATTGTAACTCTAGAGATGGAGGGAGAGATTCATGGACTCCCATTAATGAGATGACTCCTCATATTTTGTATAAATAGGAGAAGCTTTCTCCTATCATGGGTAATGAAAAAGTAATGAAAAATTAGGAGAAGGAGAGAAAGGAATAGGGAGTCTTTTGTAACAAAGCTCAAGATGGAATGGGATGTAGATTTGTGAGTTTTTCAATAGAGAAATTCAGTTCTTTGATGCTATTTTGATTACAACTTTAAGGAGCTGAAGGACTTCACCAAATTGGTAGTAGAGGGCCCCTGCTATCCAAGGAGGCTTCTACATGTTTTCTAGATAAGTAGCTTTTAATTATGTGTTGTTAGCTTTTAATTCATGTCTTGCATTATTTGTTTAGCTAATAGATCCTCATGATGTTATAGTTAATCCTTTCTTAAAAGCTCTTCCAACATATCTTTATTCATGAAATGGATTTAATTGTGACATCTTGAGTTACCAGCACTTTAGTTTTTAGATTAGAAGATCCTCATTATCTTACAACCATTCTTTTTCTTAAATGCTCTTCCAGCATATCAATATTAGATGAAAAATATTTGGTTGTATTATGTTGAGTTAATTAGCATTTTCTATTTTTCAATTAGATTAAAAGATCCTCATTATCTTACAACCATTCTTTTTCTTAAAAATCTCTTCCAACATATCATTATTAGATGAAAAAGATTTGGTTGTATTATGTTGAGTTAATTAGCATTTTTAGTTGTAATTCCTTTCGTTAATTATCACAGTTAGACTTACTCTAATAAACTCTTCCAAAATATCATTATGATGAATAAGGCATAACTGTGGTATTGTAGGTTTTAGTTGCTTGTTTACACTAAGTGGCATAGCCATTCTTACTCTTACAAAGCTCTTCCAAAATATCATAATAATGAGTAATAAATAGCTGTGGTGTCTTAGATTTTAATTGTATTTTCTTTAAGTTTTACATTTATGTTCAATTGCGTTGGATAATACAGCCAGGACTATTTTACAAACTCTTCCAAAATATCATTCATCATGAACAAGATGGGCTGTAGAATTCCATAGACTAGTTGCATGTTAATTTAGTTAGAGCACTCCGGAGGTAGATTACATTTAGTTCAACTCTGTCATTTCATTTCATTTTTAAGTTTGATAGAAGATCCTCATTGCATTAAAATAAAAACAATAAGAAAAACACATACAACGAAGTAAGGAAGAGGTCACTTAAGCACATATAGTGCACCACACTTCATCAGTTTACTAGCCTTGGTTGATAATTTATGTTAGCAATTTAGGACGCTAAATTGACTACACACTTAGATTTTGGAGCATAACCTTCTACACATAAGAGATTCTCTTGCATTGCTATCAAATAATCATGCTTTGATTGAGAGTTATCCTTTTCATATGTTCTTGTGTTCACTTGTTTTCATACTTAGCTAATATTTTTGAGTCACAAGCTAACCTCTTCTGTGCTTTCCTCCAGAAACTGTGCAGTCCTTGAGGGCAAGCAGTCTTGATGTTTGGAATTGCGCAGTTTAGACTAGAAATCAACCTTGAGCTTAGAAATTGTGCAGTCGTCGAAGGAAGACCAACATTGAACCAAGAAACTTGATGCAGAGGCATTGGGCTCAAGAAAATTCCTTGTATTTTAATAGACTTAGGGGTTTTGTGTTTTCAAGGGAGTTGATTTCTTATGTAATGATTTGAGTGTTTTTAATGAAAATTAATTAAATATTGTGAGGAATTTTGTAAATGTTCTCGAATGTTGGAGAACATGAGAGAATTAGGCTAGTTGAGAGTGTATAGGGATTGAGAGATTTAGGAATTAATTATAAATCCTAAATTAGAATTGGTTCATTATTTTAGAATGAAAGAGGATCCTTAGGGATTAGTTGAGTCAAGTGAGGACTTAGAGGATATTTAGGATTTTGTTGAGAAGATGGAGGGACTAAAACCAAAAATAGTTTTAGAACCTTTTGTATAAAATGTAAGCCTCAAAGGCATAAAAAGAAGAAAATAGGTAGAGAGAAATTTAGGATTTAGAGAGGTGGGGTTTGAATTGTAAGCCTATGAGCAGAATAGGAAAAGGCTACTGATACAAAAGCTCAGGCCAGAGGGAAAATTCCTATGTAAATACTGATTTTAATGTAGAAATTCAATTTTTGAGTTTTTGTTTGAGTGTATATTGTGTGAAAGTGGAAATTGACAGGAACAAGTGAAATTATGTCATATTATATTCAAGCTACATTTTAAGAGATTGTGTGGTTCGAGGGTGAATATTTAATTCTGTTTGATTTGTAATTATTGAAAAAATTAGCATCGATCACATAATGGATCGATGCTATTAAAAGGATTACCTGGACTTCTAATTGGCCTGGATATATTTTATAATTGGAGCTGACATCATATAAGATATTTCAAGGAGGAATTATACACACTGTTGTGTATACATGGTGAAATGAGGTCTGGTGTTTGAAGTCGTATTTAGGGTTTTTATTGTAATGGAAACCTATGGATAAAAACCACAGAAATTGAACAATAAAAATTCATTCATGTGTAGAATGAATGTCAGAGAGGGTTTGAAGATTGTATGAAACCCTGGCCTGTTCGAAATCGTGAGTTGAACAAAGGTGAAAAACACAAAGGAATGATGGGTTGTGGAACTATGCATCATGGAAATTCAAAGTCAAAGAGAATGCGAAATGGAATGGTGAATGGTTTTAGAAAACCATAAATGGCTTTCACACGACGTTCGGATGGCAAGTGGTAATCATCTGTTTGAATGCGATAGAGGTCAGCGTGTGACATGCAGTAATCGGTGCTATTCAAATACCACCTATTTCGCGTGAAAAATAACCATTAAAGTTCAGGCTTATTTGGACGCGATATTCGTTGGATTAGAAGATTGTCACTTTGAGGTTGCGACTGCCATTGGATAAGAGGGAGCATGTAAATCATCGACAGAGATATGTTAATAAATGATGTGGGCTAGAACATTAATATATGTTGGTGATTTGGGTTTTAAACCAAAGTATGGGCCGTAATGTTTATATTATTTATTTGGGTTTTAAACGTTAAATGAGGTGGAAGTTAAACTTTAAATGGGGTCGAATTTTGGAATGAAATGAAATGGAAAAGTGTGGGCTGAACATAATGTATGTTGATACCTTTGATAAATTTTATCAAAGCCGAAAGTATACAAATGAATTTACATAAGGTGGGTTCGTAGCGTGGGCCATTATATATATATGTGTGATTATATTATGGGTGTTATTCCAAAGTCGAATATTGATTCAAATATTCATGAAGTGGGTTTTTATTATATGGTTCTAACCATAGAGTTAAGAAAAGAAGCAAAGTTTCCGCATTAGAGTTTTCCCAATATGGGAATTATTTTGGTTTCTATATGAACCATGAATTTTTTTTATATGCATCTATATGGAGAATGTGGGTTGTATAGCCTTTGGTTGCATCAAGTGGTATCAGAGCTGGAAAATATATTTTGAAAGTTAAAGATATTTTTTAATAAAATCAGAATGCATGTGTGATGGAAAAAGAAAGAGGAGATCAGATATTAAATCTGGTAAGTAGTAGATACACAGAATCGAAGTGAACAAGAATTTGTAGAAATGAATGAAGGTAGTCCAATAAAAGTATAAATGAATGAAGAGAAAAATTTCATGCAGAGATCTTGAAGGTGAGATAATTTTAATCTAGTTCAAAATTTGTGATTGTAGAATTATGGTTGCAGACAAGATGAGGACAAAGTTTTTGATAATGATGGCAGTGAACCTAATATTCCAGCTAAAGGTTGGATAGGGAGAACAACTGAAGTGTTCTCAAGAGAAGGTGAGTTGAATATATAAGCCTAGAGAGAGCATAAGAAAGTGCTCAAGAGGTTCCAGAGATAGAGAACTAGTACTTGCCAAAAGACCAAATCTAGAGAGGGGATTGGTGAGGTAAGTGGGAGCAGGGAGAACTTGTTGTTATAGAGGCTTAGTGAAACTCATAGTGAGTGAGAAGCTTATGAAGAAGGTTATCATGGAGGATTAGAGAAGAGGTTCTAAAGGATGCCACAAAAATAAGATGAATGATGAGAATAGAGAAAGAGATATTGTAGTGATGAAAGTACAACTAGAGGTATTAAAGGAATGGCTACAAGAAGAGGAAAACCAGAGAGGAGGATGGATCTTTCCACTGAAGGGAAAGAAGGTAATTTGGCAACCATTACAAAGGAAGTGGAGGAAAAAGGAGATTGCCTTATGGAAAGAAGAAATCAGATTTTTTGAGTCAAAGATGGAATTTGAGGATTCCACATGCAAATCTGTTCAAGGAGAAGTGCTTCAAGAAGAAAATGAGACTGAAAAGTCTTGTTTTTTTTTAAATAATGAATTGTGTATGATTGAAGGTACATAACAGGATGATGAAAAAGCTTTAGAGTTTGTTAAGGAGAGGGAGTTGAATCTGAAATTTGTTCAGATTAATGCTGAGATAGAAAAATATCAGAAACAAAAGGAGAGAAAGGGGTCTCATGAGAATATTCAGTAGAATATTGAAACAGAGGAAGAAGGACCATCTAATGACTGGTCAAGAACAAGCAAAGGTATGGAAATTTGTGTAAAGTTTCCAAGTTCTACTCCAATTGAAATTGTTGAGTTATATAGAAAGTTAGATCTTCAAAGAAGAGAGTTAGAAAAGCAGAAGATCTATACTCGAGATAAATTGTTGAATATGAAAGACAAAGAAATTTTCATGACTAATAGTCAGTAAATTGAGGATAAAGATGTAAGAATGATTTATCAAATTGGAGAAGTTCATTATTGTGAACCAAAGTAGAAAGATATTCATGAAATCGATGATAAGAAGGAGAGATTAGTTGATAGTCTCATGGGGAATTTAAATCAACTTATTGATGTGCTGACAAAGTAGTTGAATGAAAACTCAAAGCAGCATACTGAAATGTTGCCAGAGTAGGAAGAGACATTGAAACCTTGTATTTTTAATACTGATAATTCATGTGTTAATTATGCAGGAAAAGAAGGAAAGAAAATGTAAAATGTCAGAGAATTTAATGGAAAGGAAACTATGTTAGCTGAAAACATAGTGGAGGATCATCATTCTATCATGGTGATTGGCACAATGGAGATAACCTTGGAAGCTGGGAAGAAAGGCAGTGAAGATTTTCTGAGTCCTGAAAGAGACTTGGAACTACAAGAAGAATATTTGGTGATTGGATCATCAAATGAGACCATTGGGTCTTGTGATTTTGAAATTGACAATTTGACTATGTTTACAGGTGTTGCAGAAGCCAATCCATCTCTTGGAGTTGTATTGAATGAAGATGAGCTGTTGCAGAAGAAGGAACTCATAAATTCCAAGGAAGGTGAGACAGTCATGCTTCATATGAAGGAACTTGTTACTATTGATGACAAGGAAGAATTGGCTTGTCTGATTGGCCAAGAGAAGATTGTAGGAAAAACTCTTAGAACTGCCATAGTGATGGAGAATCGGAATTCTATTATGATAAAGGATGAGGATATAGAGTTTGATGAATTTGAATCAATTTCCAGAATCAATCAAGGAGGTGATGGACACTTACTAAAGATTGTCAAAGAAGAAGAAGAAGGTTATGCTGAAACTAAATTGCAGCATATTGATGATATGAAACAAGTTCAAAGGGAATGGATGAAATGCTTGCTGGAAACAATTATGTTAGAGAAAGGAATTGCAGACACTAAAGTGAAAATGTTTGGAGTTGTGAAATAAATAGAAGCAAATGCTAGTTTTTTAGGTTTTATTATGCTTACTAGTATACAAAGAAGAATGAATGAGTATGTTACTGTAGTTAAAGAATCATAACATAATTTATTTTTTGAAAATAAATTTGCAGGTAGTGAGCAGAAGAAGAATGTTGTAGAGGGAGATATCTTAAGAGATATTCAGGAAGTTTTGGAGGAGTCGACATCTACAGCAGCAGCAACAACAAAAAAGGTGAAAATATTGGCAGCAATATCTACAGAAACAAAAGAAACATATGCAGCAACAAAAATTGAAAGCAGCAAAAAAAGGCAGAGTAACTTCCAGACAGAAGATAAACTAGACATAAAGATTGAAAACATAAGGAGGTTGATGATGAAGGTGTCTTAGAAGAAAACGACAGCAGCAAGAAGGCAAAGAAATTACAGCAAGGAGAAGACAAGAACAGACTGTGAAAGCATAGCTAGTGGCAAGCTGCAGAACAAAGTATGGAAGCCTGGAAAAGTGCAGTTGAAGAATAATGCAGTTTATAGACAACAAAAAAACAGAGTATGGGATCTTGGAGGCAAAGATTAAAAGCACATGATCAGGAGATCATGATTATTTTTGACCTTGGGAGTCTGATGCAGGGGCACTAGGCTCAAGAAAATTCCTTGTATTTTAATAGACTTAGGGGTTTTGTGTTTTCAAGGGAGTTGGTTTCTTATGTAATGATTTGAGTGTTTTTTAATGAAAATTAATTAAATATTGCGAGGAAATTTTTAAATGTTCTAGAATGTTGGAGAACATGAGAGAATTAGGCTAGTTGAGAGTGTATAGGGATTGAGAGATTTAGGAATTAATTATAAATCATAAATTAGAATTGGTTCATTATTTTAGGATGAAAGAGGATCCTTAGGGATTAGTTGAGTCAAGTGAGGACTTAGAGGATATTTAGGATTTTGTTGAGAAGATGGAGGAACTAAAACCAAAAATAGTTTCAGAACCTTTTGTATAAAATGTAAGCCTCAAAGGCATAAAAAGAAGAAAATAGGTAGAGAGAAATTCAGGATTTAGAGAGGTAGGGTTTGAATTGTAAGCCTACGGGTAGAATAGAAAAAGGCCACTGATACAGAAGATCAGGCCAGAGGAAGAATTCCTATGTAAATACTGATTTTAATGTAGAAATTCAATTTTTGAGTTTGTGTTTGAGTGTATATTGTGTGCAAGTGGAAATTGATAGGAACAAGTGAAATTCCATATTATATTCAAGATACATTTTAAGAGATTGTGTGGTTCGAGGGTGAATATTGAATTCTGTGTGATTTGTAATTATTGAGAAAATTAGAATCGATCACATAATGGATCGATGCTATTAAAAGGATTACCTGGACTTCTAATTGGCATGGATATATTTTATAATTGGAGCTGACATCGTATAAGATATTTCAAGGAGGAATTATACACACTGTTGTGTATACACGGTGAAATGAGGTCTGGGGTTTGAATTCGTATTTAGGGTTTTTATTGTAATGAAAACCTATGGATAAGAACCACATAAATTGAACAATAAAAGTTCATTCATGTTCGAAATCGTGAGTTGAACCCTGGCCTGTTCGAAATCGTGAGTTGAACAAAGGCGAAAAATAAAAAGGAATGATGCGTTGTGGAACTATGCGTCACGGAACTTCAAAGTCAAAGAGAATGGGAAATGGAATGGTGAATGGTTTCAGAAAACCAAAAATGGTTTCCGTTCGACCTTCAGATGGTAAATGGCAATCACCTATTTGAACGTGATAAAGGCCAGCATGTGACACGTAGTAATCGGTGGTATTCAAATACCACCTATTTCGCGTGAAATATAGCCATTAAATTTCGGGCTTATTTGGACACGATATTCGTTGGATTAGAAGATTGTCACTTTGAGGTTTCGACCGCCGTTGGATAAGAGGGAGCATGTAAATCATTGACAGAGGTATCTTAATAAATGTTGTGGGCCAGAACATTAATATATGTTGGTGATTTGGGTTTTAAACCAAAGTATGGGCCGAACATAATGTATGTTGATACCTTTGATAAAGTTTATCAAAGCCGAAAGTATACAAATGAATTTACATAAGGTGGGTTGGTAGCGTGGGCCATTATATATATATATATATGTGTGTGTGTGTGTGTGTGTGTGTGTGATTATATTATGGGTGTTATTCTAAAGTCAAATATTGATTCGAATATTCATGAAGTGGGTTTTTATTATATGGTTCTAACCATAAGGTTAAGAAAAGAAGCAAAGTTTTTGCATTAGAATTTTCCCAATATGGGAATTATTTTGGTTTCTAAATGAACCATGCATTTTTTTTATATGCATCTATATGAAAAATGTGGGTTTTGCAGCCTTTGGTTGCATAAAAACTACACAATACCTCGTTGTGCTCATAAACTGCAGTACTTTGAGCTGGAAAGTTTCCAAGTTCCCTAGAATTACACAATCTTTCCTCGCAACGTGCATGACAACTTTTTTTGGAAAAGAAAAAAAAACAAAAAAAGAGCTAAAAATTTGAAAGGAAGCATCCCTAAAAAAGAGGAATTTATTTTTTAGTATCTCGAAGGAGGTATGCTTGCAATTTTTAGAAACTTCCACCATCTATTGCTTTTTCCTTGATTTTAGGCATGCGTGTCATAAACTGTAATTTTCTCAAATCTTTTTAATCGACGCCTCTAGATCTCATTTTCATATTAAATTTTGGAGCTCTAGAATTCCTGAGGAGATCATAGAACCTTTGGTGTGGTCATCATTACTTTTCTAGGTGAGTTTTTCTTTTGTCGTATTTCACCACCTTTTCTGTTGCTCTTTTTTGTTTCTCTTGTGTGAGTTCTATTTGGATTATTCCTCTTCATGGTTTCTTGCATTTTAACTTGTTTTAGTTTGTAGAAATGTTGTTTCAGTTTGTCGTTTTCCTTTCACAAGGGTCGCATCAATTTACTTTCTTTTGCAATGATGGTCATTGTTTCAGTGACTCTCCTCACATATTTATTTTTCCTTCAGTTCGTAAATTTTTTTCTTTTGATCTACATTTATTAATTCATACTTAGTTGGATTTTCACTCAAACTCACATTATCACTTAGTTCTTCTCATTTTTCACATTTCCGCTCGGAAGATCTACACTTTCCTTGTCGATATTTTTCCTTGACCAATGGGGAACTGCACAATCCTACGTCGTACAGGCTGGACCAACTATGAATTGTGCAATTACAGGGCTGAGCCTATCACCTTGATCACTAAAGATACGCAATGTACAGTCTCTCCCAGCCTCTAGCTAGGCATTTCAGAGTCTCAAGCCTCATGTTGCACCCTTGGCTATTGGTACTATTTAGTGTTCAATTACCACAATCACTCTCCCTTGCTTTTTGATGAAAATTGTGCAATCCCTCTCATCAGTTTTCTGATTTGCTGTTTGATGATGTTATGAAGTTAGATTTTAAAAATGTTAATGTTTGTTTTCCATGAGTTTATTTTTATCCCACAGGTACCATAATTGTGAAGAAATTACGTCCAATAGTCTTTGTTACCATGGGGCCAAAGAGAGCTGCTTCAAAAGAGACCACTAAAATCAGTATTGGGGAAGGAGTTGAGGAAATTCCAGTTGTCTTGTCAGTATATTTGGACACTCAATTTTCTATACAAAAGGAGTCAACACTAATATGGAAGAAATTTAATGAATCTCTTTCAGTAAAGAGCCTTCAGGTAGATCAAGAGGATTGGTAGGTTTATCTCAGTATCCAACTATCAAGATTATATAGGGTTTTGATATCCAACCTTCCCATGTGGATATGTCATCAACTAGATTGTTTCATACATTGATGAGAAGAATATGAAATTCAAGATTTCCAGTGGACATAAGCTTGTTATCTTTCTAGCTGAAGATTATCAGCGCATGTACCATCTTCCTAACCCAGTAGATCTCATGAACTCATACTTTTATGCCACCCAAAGATATGTGAGCACAAAATATATTGTTAAAGGCTAGGTGAAGGAACAGTAAAAGTTTTGATAGACAACCACCCATTCATCCAAGACAAAGTCACTCAAGAAGGCCTATCAACTCTTGGTTATCTTAGCTTGTAGAATATATGGACAGCAGAGCACAAAAACCTTTCTTGAAGGGTTGAAAATTTTATTGAATGAGGTAGTGATCAAGGGGAAGATTTTGACTTGATGGGTTCTAGACCTGGGTTCAGATATGGCTGCGTGAACCAAAACAACCCACCATTACTAGCCCTTTCGGAAATGATCTGTTGCGCAGACCGAAGTCTCACCCAAGGCAATATCGGGGGATTCTACAACCGGGTTTCTACATGCAGAAGGAAAATAGTGTGTATTTATGGAAAATCTCTTTTAAAAATTAAGGATATTTTTTAATTAAATCATAATGCATGTGTGATAGAAAAGGAAAGAGGAGATCAGATATTAAATCTTGTAAGTAGCAGATACACAGAATCGAAGTGAATATGAATTTGCAGAAATGAATGAAGGCAGTCCAATAAAAATATAAATGAATGAAGAGAAAAAGGTCATGCAGATATCTTGAAGGTGAGATAATTTTAATCTAGTTCAAAATTTTTGATTGCAGAATTATGGTTGCAGACAAGATGAAGACAAAGTTTTTGATAATGATGGCAGTGAACTTAATATTCCAGCTAAAGGTTGGATAGGGAGAACAACTGAAGTGTTCTCAAGAGAAGATGAGCTGAAGATATAAGCCTAGAGAGATCAGAAGAGAATGCTCAAGAGGTTCCAGAGATAGAGAACTAGTACTTGCCAAAAGACCAAATCCAGAGAGGGGATTGGTCAGGTAAGTGGCAGCAAGGATAAATTGTTGTTAGAGAGGCTTAGAACAACTCATTGTGAGTGAGAAGCTCATGAAGAAGATGATCATGGAGGATCAGAGAAGAGGTTCTAAAGGATGCCATAGAAATAAGATGAATGATGAGAATAGATAAAGAGATATTGCAGTGATGAATGTACAACTAGAGGTATTAAAGGAATGGCTACAAGAAGAGGAAAACCAGAGAGGAGGATGGATCTTTCCATTGAAGGGAAAGAAGGTAATTTGGCAACCATTACAAAGGAAGTGGAGGAAAAAGGAGATTGCCTTATGGAAATAAGAACTCATATTTTTTGAGTGAAAGATGGAATTTGAGGATTCCACATGCAAATCTGTTCAAGGAGAAGTGCTTGAAGAAGCAAACGAGACTGAAAAGTCTTGTGTTTTTAAAACTAATGAATTGTGTATGATTGCAGGTACATCACAAGATACTGAAAAAAGCTTTATATTTTGTTAAGGAGAGGGAGTTGAATCTGAAATCTGTTCAGATTAATGCTGAGATAGAAAAATATCAGAAACAAAAGGAGATAGAGGGGTCTCATGAGAATATTCAGTAGAATATTAAAATAGAGGAAGAAGGACCATCTAATTATTGGTCAAGAATAAGCGAAGGTATGGAAATTTGTGTAAATTTTCCAAGCTCTACTCCAATTGAAATTTTTGAGTTATATAGAAAGTTAGATCTTCAAAGAAGAGAGTTAGAAAAGCAGAGGATCTATACTCAGGATAAATTGTTGAATATGAAAGACAAAGAAATTTTCATGAATAATAGTTAGGAAATAGAGGATAAAGATGTAAGAATGATTTATCAAATTGGATAAGTTCATTATTGTGAACTAAAGCAGAGAGATACTCATAAAACAGATGATAATAAGGAGAGACTAGCTGACAGTCTCATGGGGAATTTAAATCAACATATTGATGTGTTCACAAAGGAGTTGAATGAAAACTCAAAGAAGCATACTGAAATGTTTCTAGAGGAGGAAGAGACATTGAAACCTTATATTTTTAATACTGATAATTCATGTGTTAATTATGTAGGCAAAGAAGGACAATAAATGGAAAATTTTAGAGAATTTAATGGAAAGGAAACTATGTTAGCTGAAAACATAGTGGAGGATCATCATTCTATCATTGTGATTGGCACAATGGAGATAACCTTGGAAGCTGGGAAGAAAGAAAATGAAGATTTTCTGAGTCCTGAAAGAGAATTGGAACTGCAAGAAGAAGCTTTGGTGATTGGATCATCAAATGAGACCATTGGGTCTTGTGATTTTGAAATTGAAAATTTGACTATGTTTACAGGTGTTGCAGAAGGAAATCCATCTCTTGGAGTTGTATTGAATGAAGATGAGCTGTTGCAGAAGAAGAAAATCATAAAGTACAAGGAAGGTGAGACAGCCATGCTTCATATGAAGGAACTTGTTACTATTGATGACAAGGAAGAATTGGCTTGTTTGATTGGCCAAGAGAAGACTGTAGAACAGACTCTTAGAACTGCCACAGTGATGGCGAACCAGAATTATATTCTGATAAAGGATGAGGATACAGAGTTTGATGAATTTGAATCGATTGCCAGAATCAATCAAGGAGGTGATGGACAATTACTGAAGATTTTCAAAGAAGAAGAAGAGGGTTATGCTGAAACTAAATTGTAGCATATTGATGATGTGAAACAAGTTCAAAGGGAATGGATGAAATGCTTGCTAGAAACAATTATGTTAGAGAAAGGAATTGCAGACACTGGAGTGAAAATGTCTAGAGTTATGAAAGAAATAGAAGCAGATTCTAGTTTGTTAAGTTTGATTATGCTTACTAGTATACAAATAAGAATAAATGAGTATGTTACTGTAGTTAAAGAATCAGAAAATAATTTATTTTTTGAAAATAAATTTGCAGGTAGTGAGCAGAAGAAGAATATTGCAGAGGGAGATATCTTAAGAGATATTCAGAAAGTTTGGGAGGATTCAACATTTGCAGTAGTAGCAACAACAACAAAGGTAATAATATTGGTAGCAACATCTATAGCAACAAAAGCAACATATGCAGCAACAAAAATTGAAAGCAGCAACAAAAGGAAAAGTAATTTCTAGAAAGAAGATAAACTAGACATAGAGATTGAAAAAATAAGGAGGTTGATGATGAAGGTGTCTCAGAAGAAAAAGACAACAGCAATAAGGAAAAGAAATTACAGCAAGTAGAAGACAAGAACAGACTGTGAAAACATAGCTAGTGGCAAGATGCAGAACAAAGTATGTGTTGTGGACAATTTTGTCACCTCCTAGAGACAGTCTAGAGTTGCCATAGACCAGTGCCTAGGACATCTTAATATAGCAAGGAGTCCTTCATATAGTTTGGATTGTCAGTCCAAGAGCTCACTTACTATCTCTTGTTTGAACAAGGAAATAAGTTTTGAATGGGACCAAAATCTCTCAGAAGCTAACACAAAGATAAGAATAGTGTAGGGACATCATGTAAAACTCCAATACAAAGGCATCAGACAGTTAAGAGACAGCTTACTGTAAAGAGGGCCAATTCAAATAATATATCACAGAAATCAAATATCAGGAAGTGAGTGCAGTGAGGAAACATAGAGAAGATATTAGTTAACATGAGACTGATACCCAGATACACAACAGAACCACATAAGGGTCATATTAATTTATGAATCCTTATATGACAATGGCGTTTTAAAAGCACCCTCCTCAAGCAACTAATATAGCAGAAAACATGGATGAGGTGAACATGGAACAATATATCATGACTAGGCCTATTTCAAGCACTTGACTAATTCCAGAAAGGGCATCAACAAGGATGAATCCTTACTACAAACTAGTGAGCCACTTGCATTCTAGAACATGATACAAGAAGATAAATAGCATGAAAGGAGATATTGTATTAACACATAAGAGAAATTACATACTGTGAGATACCAAAGACCAGAATCCTCATTACAGTTATAACTCCTCCTCACTGAGACACTACGGGCTCTGAACCTTCATACAAAAGTATTACAAAATGTATACAAAAGCCTTTTCACTGCACAGTTTGCTGATAGAAATCTGGAACCCTTACAATGTCTTCTTTTCGGGCCTTTATAGGAAAGATAGAGAATTCTAGAGGAGGAGGTAGATGGAACACATTTAATGACTCAATTTGAACAAAATGGCGGAAAACATTTGCGCCCTCTTCTATGAATGACTAACTATAAATGACTGTACTTTGCGATCCGTCTATAGAAATAAATGCTTGGAGATGAAAACCTCCTTATATAAAAGACTCAAATAATAAAATATATACAGTGCTCTGCCTTCTGCTGAGAGTAAGATCTGCTGCGGTAAGAACCCTGAGATAGTCTGCAATTCTGTACTGTACTATCAGCCCTTAACTTTGGATTTGAATCCTGGATCTTTAATGTAGGGCGAATTTCTCTGGAGGGTTCTGTAGGTCCATATCTTCGTTTTCTTTAATGATGGTCATTTCACACACCTACCCTTGGCTTCCTCTTTAAATTTCACCAGAAAAATGCCATCCTTCAACATGCTCTTAGCCTCTGCAACAGAGACAATAAATTAAAGCGCCTTCTTATTGCCTTGAAACCTGCAAAATCCATGAACATATTAGAAAAACCAGACTCAGAGGTGTGGGGTGTGGAGGTGGAGATGGAGACGACGTCGTAGACACGGACAGGAAATAGGAACACGCAAGGTGGCGGAAGAAAAACAATGGAGGTCTTGATTAAACAGACGGAGTGTGACTCTTCCTCGTAAAACTGTTTGAGTGAGACGAATGAGTAAGAACAAAGGGTATAAATGAAAACACATGCACACACACACACACATATATATATATATACGATAGGATGACGCCACAGATACACGGGGGCATGACACATGGGTGTACGGGGGAAACGGGTGGAACGACAACGTGGCAGCGAGGTCAATCGACGGGTAGACCAATTTCTGGTCGTCGGATCTTTGAAGGCGAATAGACGGTCAGGAGATGACGAGGGCAATACAATGGTGGGCCACATATCGCGGCGGTCACATGTTAACGAGCGAGCAGCTTCGGTGCATATCTGCCATTGGATGAAGATCGGCAAATCCTACGGCACGGACTGATTCCGCTGTCTGGCCTTTGTACAGGCTTTAATACACGGGAGAAAAGTGGTTTCCTGCCCGTATCAAAGACACGTGGCATATTTATAATGGAATCACTCCCCCCTTGGTCGATACTACTGGCTCAGTGGAAGTGGTGCGGGGCATTACCACCGATTTCGGCAGTGAGGTACATATGTGGGGGCCGCCATATAAAAAGGTCTCCGCTCCGTTGATTTGGTTTGATCCGACGGTTACTATCGCGCTCGAACATAAAACAATAAGCCCCGTTGATCTTGAGTTCTGGTCCTCTTCCTTGAAGATCTAAGATCATATTTGACATTGAATTGTGCTTGCATGAAATCAACAAATTGCTTACAATAATGATCAATCTCTGCTTCTTCGTCTTCGTCTTGCAATGGGCAATCCATATCATCCTTATTTGAAAGAGCCAAATTTGAATCTTCTAATCCATAAGCTGCATCTCCAGTGGAGTCATCTGTTGGTCCTTCCAGGTATAAGGGATGAGGTACCTGGTCTTGTTGTTCTTTTTCTTCTCTCGGCAATATCTGCAATGGGGGTCTTCTATACTGAGGATTGTATCCTCTGTTTGGAGCATTTTAATAGTTCTTGGGAACTGCATTTTTAGCTTCTAGTTCAAGCTTGACCATCTTCTTTATCATTTTACTTATTTCATCCATTTTATCTGAATCTTTTTCCTGATGAGAGGTGGAAACTTCTTCTTTGCCTCTCCTCCTAGTATCTTGTTCAATCTTTCCCTTTAGTTTCCCAGTGGAGGCAAAGTTTGCTTCTAATTCCAGAGCATCTGATTGTGCATCATCCAACGTGGCGGGTTTTCTTTCTCTCAAGGAGAATCCAAAGTCAAAATCAAAGGCTGTTATAAATATTATCTTGGCAGCAGCTTCATGGGGCTTCATTTCAGGAGGTAGGCTTAGATATAACTTGTTGAATCTTTTGATGAACTCTGATACCCCTTCATTTTGTTTCTTCTTCATTGTGTTAAACTCAGTAAGACATTGGCCATGATATTTATTTTCTCCCCACTTTCTAAGAAAAGTATTCTCCATAATATCCCAGGTGGTTATTGAACGGTTCCCCAATGTCTTTAACCATTTTCTGGCTTCCCCTTCCAAAGACTGCACAAACAATCTCAAGACCACGTCAAGGTGTTCAACATTTAAGTTCTCTACAAAAGAGAAAAAAGTCTCAAGATGTTTCTGAGCATCAACTTCATTTTCACCATTAAATCTCGGCAGAATCTTCAAATAATCCTGTGGCATATCATTCAGCACTTGGGGCAAGGCCAGTGGAGCGTATTTATTCAATAGAAAAGCAGGAACATTAGCCATTGGGGGAGGTGGAGGTTGCGCAACAGTTTGAGATACAAATGAAGGGAGAGGAGTAGGAGGAAGCGGAGTATGAATAACAATGGGAATATATTGCACAGAGGCCTGAGGTGTGGATGGAAATAGTTCCTGGTTAACAGCAACTACTTCTGTGACCTCTTTAATTTCTTCAGCCTCGAAAGCAGGATGAGATTCTTCTTCAATCTAGGCACTTCCTCTACGTGGAGTCTCTGAGTAAAACTTGGGATTTTCTGTTCTAACTGCTTGAGAAGAAGAGGGCGGATAATCTTCAACGGAATATTCAGGGTCTTCAGCGCGAGCTGACTTCCTCTCCTTCCAGACTCTTTTGTGAATGATCTTCTCTGGGTCAGACACGTAAGGTGTCTTTGATTGGGATGTATCTGACCTCAAATGTGGCTTACGAGGAGCCAGGACTACTAATAAAATTTATCAAATAAAAACCAGTGGAGTCGCCAGGGTGAGAGATACGCAACTTCTTCAACTCTCTGTGCTCACCTGATTAGAGAGTGAAAACAATTTGTCGAGGCCTAGGGAAAATGATGTTCTTGAATTCGATCCCCGGCAACGGTGCCCGAAAGATGTTGTAGACAATTTTGTCACCTCCTAGAGACAGTCTAGAGTTTCCATAGACCAGTGCCTAGGACATCTTAATATAGCAAGGAGTCCTTCATATAGTTTGGATTGTCAGTCCAAGAGCTCACTTACTATCTCTTGTTTGAACAAGGAAATAAGTTTTGAATGGGACCAAACTCTCTCAGAAGCTGACACAAAGATAAGAATAGTGTAGGGACATCATGTAAAACTCCAATACAAAGGCATCAGACAGTTAAGAGACAACTGACTGTAAAGAGGGCCAATTCAAATAATATATCACAGAAATCAAATATCAGGAAGTGAGTGCAGTGAGGAAACATAGAGAAGATATTAGTTAACATGAGACTAATACCCAGATACACAACAGAACCACATAAGGGCATATTAATTTATGAATCCTTATATGACAATGGCATTTTAAAAGCACCCTTCTCAAGCAACTAATATAGCAGAAAACATGGATGAGGTGAACATGGAACAATATATCATGACTAGGCCTATTTAAAGCGCTTGACTAATTCCATAAAGGGCATCAACAAGGATGAATCCTTACTGCAAACTAGTGAGCCACTCGCATTCTAGAACATGATACAAGAAGATAAATAGCATGAAAGGAGATATTGTATTAACACATAAGAGAAATTACATATTGTGAGATACCAAAGACTAGAATCCTCATTACAGTTATAACTCCTCCTCACTGAGACCCTACGGGCTCTGAACCTTCATACAGAAGTATTACAAAATGTATACAAAAGCCTTTTCACTGCACAATTTGCTGATAGAAATCTGGAACCCTTACAATGGCTTCTTTTCGGGCCTTTCTAGAGAAAATAGAGAATTCTCGGGAAGGAGGTAGATGAAGTACATTTAATGACTCAATTTGAACATGAAGGCGGTATTCCATGCATCTTCTATGAATGAAAAACTATAAATGATGTACTTTACAATCAGTCTATAGAAATAAATGCTTGGAGATGAAAAGCTCCTTCTTATATAAGACTCAAATAATAGAAATATATACGGTGCTGCGCATACAAAGTGAATCTCGCTGGCAGCAGAACCATTTGAGATGATGTAACGATTAAATATTTGTACTATCGACCCTTAACTTTGGATTTGAATCCTGGATCTTTAATGTAGGGCGAATTTCTCTGGAGGATTCTGTAGGTCCATATCTTCGTTTTCTTTAATGATGGTCATTTCACACACCTACCCTCGGCTTCCTCTTTAAATTTCACCAGAAAAATGCCATCCTTCAACATGCTCTTAGCCTCTGCAACAGAGACCATAAATTAAAGCGCCTTCTTATTGCCTTGAAACCTGCAAAATCCATGAACATATTAGAAAAACTAGACTCAGAGGTGTGGGGTGTGGAGGTGGAGATGGAGACGACGTCGTAGACACGGACAGGAAATAGGAACACGCAGGGTGGCGGAAGAAAAAAAATGGAGGTCTTGATTAAACAGACGGAGTGTGACTCTTCCTCGTAAAACGGTTTGAGTGAGACGAATGAGTAAGAACAAAGGGTATAAATGAAAACACATGCACACACACACACATATATATATATATACGACAAGATGATGCCACAGATACACGGGGGCATGACACATGGGTGTACGGGGGAAACGGGTGGAACGACAACGTGGCAGCGAGGTCAATCGACGGGTAGACCAATTTCTGGCCATTGGATCTTGGAAGGCGGATAGACGGTCAGGAGACGACGAGGGCAATACAATGGTGGGACACATATCACGACGGTCACATGTTAACGAGCGAGCAACTCCGGCGCATATCTGTCGTTGGATGAAGATCGGCAGATCCTACAGCGCGGACTGAGTCCGCTGTCTGGCCTTTGTACAGGCTTTAATGCATGGGATAAAAGTGGTTTCCCGCCAGTACCAAAGACACGCAGCGTATTTCTAATGGAATCGCTCCCCCCTTGGTCGATACTGCCGGCTCAGTGGAAGTGGTGTGGGGAAATACCGCCGGTTTCGGCAGTGAGGTACATACGTGGGGGCCGCCATATAAAAAGGTCTCCGCTCCGTTGATTTGGTTTGATCGGATGGTTACTATCGCGCCCGAACATAAAACA
Source organism: Pinus albicaulis (assembly GCA_034641835.2). Taxonomy (NCBI): domain Eukaryota; kingdom Viridiplantae; phylum Streptophyta; class Pinopsida; order Pinales; family Pinaceae; genus Pinus; species Pinus albicaulis. The sequence goes on along the minus strand of CM076578.1, from coordinate 808,293,209 downwards.
ATAAGCCCCTTTTCGTTTTAGCTTGTGGTTTCGCGCTCGGGTCATATGGTAGCCAAAGCACGGGGGCTAAGGTCTTAGGACTGGGCCCGATAAATTTTAAATGATAGGTTTTTAACCTTTGTGGAGCATATTTTCGGGCGGAAAAGGTAATATCAGACAAGAGTAATGAGGTTTTAGGCCACGGTGGAGCTTTGAAAAGGATTTGGATGGGGCAGCAAACCAAAATTTAAAGGCAGGGGTAAATATGTACAACAGTATGGAAGCCTGAAAAAGTGTAGTTGAAGAATAATGTAGCTTATGGACAACAGAAAAACAGAGTATGGGATCCTGGAGGCAAAGATTAAAAGCACATGATCAGGAGATCATGATTATTTTTGACCTTGGGAGTCTGATGTAGGGGCACTAGGCTCAAGAAAATTCCTTGTATTTTAATAGAATTAGGGGTTTTGTGTTTTCAAGGGATTTGGTTTCTTATGTAATGATTTGAGTGATTTTAATGAAAATTAATAAAGTAATGTGAGGAATTTTGTAAATGCTCTCGAATGTTGGAGAACATGAGAGAATTAGGCTAGTTGAGAGTGTATAGGGATTGAGATATTTAGGAATTAATTATAAATCCTAAATTAGATTTGGCTCATGATTTTAGGATGAAAGAGGATCCTTAGGAATTAATTGAGTCAAGTGAGGACTTAGAGGATATTTAGGATTTTGTTGAGAAGATGGAGGAACTGAAGCCAAAAATAGTTTCAGAACCTTTTGTATAAAATGTAAGCCTCAAAGCCATAAAAAGTAGAAAATATGTAGAGAGAAATTTAGGATTTAGAGAGGTAGGGTTTGAATTGTAAGCCTATAGACAGAATAGGAAAAGGCCACTAATATAGAAGATTAGGCCAGAGGAAGAATTCCTATGTAAATAGTGGTTTTAATACAAAAATTCAATTTATGAGTTTGTGTTTGAGTGTATATTGTGTGCAAGTGGAAATTGACAGGAACAAGTGAAATTCTGTCATATTATATTCAAGCTAAATTTTAAGAGATTGCGTGGTTTGAGGGTGAATATTAAATTCTTTGTGATTTGTAATTACTGAGGAAATTAGCATCAATCACATAATGGATCGATGCTATTAAAAGAATTACCTGGACTTCTAATTGGCTTGGATATATTTTATAATTGGAGCTAACATCGTATAATCTATTTCAAGGAGGAATTAGACACATTGTTGTGTATACATGGTGAAATGAGGTCCGGGGTTTGAAGTCGTATTTAGGGTTTTTATTGTAATGGAAACCGATGGATAAGAACCACGGAAATTGAAAAATAGAAGTTCATTCATATGTGTAATGAATGCTAGAGAGGGTTTGAAGATTGGATGGAACCTTGGCCTATTCAAAATCATGAGTTGTACAAAGGCGGAAAATACAAAGGAATGATGTGTTGTGGAACTATGCATCATGGAAATTCAAATTCAAAGAGAATGCGAAATGGAATGGTGAATGGTTTCGGAAAACCACAAATGGTTTTCGCACGACCTTTGGATCGTAAGTGGTAATCATCTATTTGAACACGATAAAGGCTAGCGTGTGACATGTAGCTATCGGTGGTATTCAAATACCACCTATTTCGTGTGAAATATAGCCATTAAGGTTCGGGCTTATTTGGACATGATATTCGTTGGATTAGAAGATTGTCACTTTGAGGTTACGACCACCGTTGGATAAGAGGGAGCATGTAAATCATCGACAGAGGTATGTTAATAAATGATGTGGGCTAGAACATTAATATATGTTGGTGATTTTGGTTTTAAACCAAAGTATGGGACGTAATGTTTATATTATTTATTTGGGTTTTAAACGTTAAATGTGGTGGAATTTAAACGTTAAATGGGGTTGAATTTTGGAATGAAATGAAATGATAAAGTGTGGGCCGAACATAATGTATGTTGATACCTTTGATAAATTTTATCAAAGCCGAAACTATACAAATGAATTTACATAAGGTGGGTTGGTAGCGTGGGCCATTATATATACATATATATATATATATATATATATATATATATATATATATATATATATATATATATATATGTATATGTATATGTATATGTATATGTATATGTATATGTATATGTATATATATATATATATATATATCTATCTATATATATATATATATATATATATATATATATATATATATATATATATATATCTATATATATATATATATATATATATATATATAGATATCTGTGTGTGTGTGTGTGTGTGTGTGTGTGTGTGTTATTCCAAAGTCGAATATTGATTCGAATATTCATGAAGTCGGTTTTTATTATATGGTTCTAACCATAGGGTTAAGAAAAGAAACAAAGTTTTCGCATTAGAGTTTTCCCAATATGGGAATTATTTTGGTTTCTAAATGAACAATGCATTTTTTTATATGCATCTATATGTAAAATGTGGGTTTTGCAGCCTTTGGCTGCATCAAAACTACACAATACCTCATTGTGCTCATAAACTGCAGTGCTTTGAGCTGGAAAGTTTCCAAGTTCCCCAGAATTACACAATCTTTACTTGCAACATGCATGACAAATTTTTCCGGAAAAGAAAAAAAACAAAAAAATAGCTAAACATTTGAAAGGAAGCATCCCTTAAAAAGAGGAATTTATTTTTTAGTATCTCGAAGGAGGTATGCTTGCAATTTTTAGAAACTTCCACCATCTATTGATTTTTCCTTGATTTTAGGCATGTGTGTCATAAACCCTAATTTTCTCAAATATATTTAATCAATGCCTCTAGATCTCATTTTCATATTCAATTTTGGAGCTCTAGAATTCCTGAGGATATTATAGAACCTTTGGTGTGGTCATCATTGCTTTTCTAGGTGAGTTTTGCTTTTGTTGTATTTTACCACCTTTTCTATCACTTTTTTTTTTTCGCTTGTGTGAGTTCTATTTGGATTATTCCTCTTCATTTTTTCTTGAATTTTAACTTGTTTTAGTTTGTAGAAGTGTTGTTTCAGTTTGTCGTTTTCCTTTCACAAGGGTCGCATCAATTTTCTTTCTTTTGCAATGATGGTCACTGTTTTGGTGACTCTCCTCACATATTTATTTTTCCTTTAGTTCGTAAATTTTTTTCTTTTGATCTACATTTATTAATTCATACTTAGTAGGATTTTCACTCAATCTCACATCATCACTTAGTTCTTCTCATTTTTCACATTTTTGCTGGGAATATCTACACTTTCCTTGTCGATATTTTTCCTTGACTAGTGGGGCACTACACAATCCTACATCTCAATTGGAGATATTTTCCTCTAGGACTAGGTAGTACGTAGTACAGGCTAGACCAACTATGAATTGTGCAATTACAGGGCTGAGCCTATCACCTTGGTCATTAAGGCTGCGCAATGTGTAGTCTCTCCCGGCCTCTAGCTAGGCATTGTAGAGTCTCAAGCCTCATGTTGCACCCTTGGCTATTGGTACTATTTAGTTTTCAATTACCAGAATCACTCTCCCTTGCTTTTTGATGAAAATTGTGCAATCCCTCTCATCAGTTTTCTGATTTGCTGCTTGATGATGTTATGAAGTTAGATTTAAAAAATGTTAATGTTTGTTTTCCATGAGCTTATTTTTTTTCCTACAAGTACCACAGTTGTGAAGAACTTACCTCCAACAGTCTTTTTTACCATGGGACCAAAGAGAGCTGCTTCAAAAGAGACCACTAAAATTAGTACTGGGGAAGGAGTTGAGGAAATTCCAGTTTTCTTGTCAGTATATTTGGATTCTCAATTCTCTATACAAAAGGAGTCAACACTAATATGGAAGCAATTTAATGAATCTCTTTCAGAAAAGAGCCTTTAGGTAGATCAAGAGGATTGGCAGGTTTATCTCAGTATCCAGATGTCAGGATTATATAGGGTTTTGATATCCAACCTTCCCATGTGGATATGTCATCAACTGGATTGTTTCACACATTGATGAGAAGAATATGAAATTCAAGTTCGCCAGCGGACATAAGCTTGTTATCTTTCTGGTTGAAGATTATTAGCGCATGTACCATCTTCCTAACCTAGTAGATCTCATAAACTCATACTTTTATGCCACCCAAAGATATGTGAGCACAAAAGATATTGTTAAAGGCTGGGTGAAGGAACCATAAAAGTTTTGATAGACAACCACCCATTCATCCAAGACAAAGTCACTGAAGAAGGCCTATCAACTCTTGGTTATATTAGCTTGTAGAATCTATGGTAAGTAGAGCACAAAACCCTTTCTCGAAAGGTGGAAAATTTTATTGAATGAGGTAGTGAGAAAGGGGAAGATTTTGGCTTGATGGGTTCTAGACCTAGGGTCAGATATGGCTGTGCGAACCAAAAAAACCCACCATTACTAGCCCTTTCGAAAATGATCTGCTGCGCAGACCAAAGTCTCACCCAAGGCGATATAGGGGGATTCTAGAACTGAGTTTCTACATGCAGAGGGACAATAGTGTGTATTTATGGCTTATCTTCCTTTCAATGCTTGACTGAGCTTTGCAGAGTAGATAGCTTAATTGTACAGTCACGGTTCAACACTCCTATTGAACCAACTTGAAGACTCCACTATCTTACTTTAACAAGCATAAAACAACATAAATAACAATAAATAGGACTTGGAAATGAAATTATAAGTAAAAACCTAGTATAACTTATATAATATCAAAGTACAATAAAGCAAACACTTAATAAAATAACATAGGTTTGTCTTCAAAAGTCTTTCATTAATGTTCAGATATTCTCAATGAAATACGTTCTACCTTGCGCACTCAGCTGCAGGGGTCTATGCACTTAGCTACGTACTTCCTAAGGTCTCTATGCACTCAATTGCAGGATAATTTTCTCTAACCCAAACTAAAGAACACTAACTCATAATAACCTTACATCAAGTTGCGTTCTATGATCTACCTGTCAAGTATGCTATCATCAAGAATACCCTATAATCCTTATATAGTATTTATATTTATAATGCCATGGTCCAAAAAACCATGGGAAAATCCCAACGTGTACAAAATATTCCCAATATTTTACAAAATAAGGGTCTTTGACCCACCCCAAATCCCCTAAGACTCTAACTTAACTCAGCGATGTGCGATCCGCTCCTCGATCTGCGAAGTATTTCTCAGAATATTCAATCAAGGGGTACTCTATCCAACAAAAGTGGTTCAACTGGTCAGATCTATTGTCTTGACAGTTGATATCCCATGTAGCATAGGCTCAAAATCCTCCCAAGGATGAGAAATAAATGTTTTATATGTTTGCATATTTACAAGATGTAGTCTATGCATAGAATAAGTTTCCTAGCCTGAACTAGACATGGAAACCACGAGAAAATATCATGCATATATATTGTAATATGCTTTTAGATTATAGTCTTTAATGATTAATGGAAAAACTAACTCACCATTTCATCATTCCACTTTACAAGATCATCTTTGAAGAAGAACCGCCTTGCATGTCACATGGAGAAATGGAGGTAATAGTAGATATCACAAATTGGTTTTCCTCATTAGGTGGAACCTTCATTAGAGCATTCAGTGGAGAGAAACCACTACATGTTTTTCCAAGGTATGCCACCGACAAGCTTTTCATTCAATAAGTATCATAGCATCTCGCCACAAGGTTATTAGTATCTCTACATAGAAAAAATAAATCACCTTGTAAAACCCTTCCTATGAAAATTGGATTGTACAAGATAAATAACTTGAAATTCACAGATAACGAAGACATGGAGATAGTGAATTTTTCATTCGACACTCAAGACCTTAATCCATATGATCCCCATAAAAATTGTGATGACCACTATGCAAGAATTTACTTTTAGTGTCTTAATGGGAAATTTCACTGGTTAGAGGAGGATCCATGAAGGAATTGTTATAATGCCTCCAAACCCCGTGAGATAGTCAGTTTAGCAGGGACCTCACATGCCATTCCGTGGAGGGAAGAAACTCGAGAAGTAAAACCAACATAAGAAAATAACCCTGTATAGCATAAGGGAAAGAGAAAGGTTGTTGATACTCTAGGGAGAGAAGAAAGTTGTAAGATGAAAGTAGACCCAATAATTATGAAAGAAACGTTAGCAACAAAAGTGAAGAGGAAGTAAAGGATACAAAGACCAGAGCAAAGGAAGATAGAAAAGAAATTCTTGTAGAAAGAATAACTAAGATTGAAGCAAGTATAAAACTAATTGAAGGAATAATGGGAGTCGAGGAGGAAAGGATAAGAAGAGAGGTAGAAGCAGGAAGAAGAAGAAAGGCAAGGTGACATAGTAGAAAAAAACGCCAATACAGGTTGAAGAGCAAGAATAGAACTAGCCAGTAATAGAGGAGGAGGGTGAAAAAATGCGAGATCAAGAGCTTGTTGAGCAGATTGAACACTTGATTGAAGTTCCAGATATGGATTTGGAACTGGAGCCAAAAAATGAATATATTGACCTCATGCGAAGTGCACCATAGGTTGTCATTTAGTATCCACCACCTCCAATAGTAGAATTAGCCCCAAGCGAGGAAGGGTACATAGTTTCTCTTGATGATGATGTGGTAATGGATGTGTAAAATCCATAATATGATGAATTCTAAAGGAAAATTGTACAATAATGGATAAATAATTTTCTATATCATCACACATCCCCTTCATTCACTATGGAGAGGGTGATAGTGGCGATACCTAGCAAGTATATGAATTTCATTACCGAATCCAACTTGGCCTTTATAGGTATAGCAATACCAAACACTCATTTTTTGATGACTAAGAATGAGAAATTGGCAGAAAACTTACAAGCTGCCCAACAAGAGATAGAATAGGTCCACGCAGAATCACAAAACACAGCTTTCACACAGGTATACATGGAAAAAATGAGAGAAGTGATACTTGGTGAAGTATCAACATTTGGAGAGACCATGTGGGACCTCTATGAGGAGTTCGTAACCATACATAAGGCATTTTTCCACTTGCATGGTTTCTAGCAGCATCGTAGAGACTTTTTCAAAACTCTTAAGAGTGTACAATCTTCCACTTCCACCATGAAGCAATGGACAATACAATACAAAGGGGCGCCACTTAATTTCCAAATAAAAGGAAGCCACAAGTAGAGCTGGATAATTCAAGAGTTCGAATATTCATTTAGAACAACAAAAAAATCCCCTAGTTCATTGGAAGTATTCATGACTCATATGTACAGTTATAAAAAAGGTTGGATTTATTGGTGAAATCACACAATATCCCCTTAGTCAACTCACTCACGAAACCAAGTGCAAACATCAAGTCAGGAAGGACATATATGAGTACTTGGAGAAGTTGAATTTGATTGCCACCAAAGAGGATTTGGAGCTGAACAGACGAAACATGCATAACTGCATTGATGGCCCTATCTAGATCAAAATAATGTTGTGCCTTCTTAAGAAATAAGTTAAGTCAGGTTCTAAATCATTACACCGAATGCTATGGAGGCTAAACTCTGCTTCCAGAAATACACCATCGCATAGTTTGGGGATGTCATCATACAATATAGAGCTTGGCATAAATATGTGACTCGGAAGCATAAAGCAGAAGTTTTTGATCTAGATTTCACCCAAACTCAAGTATCATAGTGTTTTTTCCTGTTAGGCTATCAAGTTGTCTCTAACCTATTTTGTCTCATATATTTATGAGTGGAAAATGTAATATTATTTGTAATTATTTGTAAAAATTAAATTCCAGCTGTGCATATTGGAATGTGAAGAGTGATAATGTAATGGAATGAGTCATTTTGTCAATAATGTGACAAGTCATGAGGGGATTCCAAGAGTCAAAAAGGGGAAGGTGGAAATTCAACCCCCTTTGTTATAAATATATCCTTAGAAATAATGTAACAGGATTTTGGGAGCCAAGATTTTGGTTAAGCTTAGGCTTATAAAGAGATTCATAGTTTTTTGAGAGCCTTGGCTTCTCGGTAGCATAGAGGGAGTATACTTCTTTTGAGAAGTAGCTGTTGTTGAATTCACGTTCCACTATTGAGGAAAGTGTTTCATCAATGGTGTATGTATTATTGGAACTATCAATTTTAATAAAAATCAGATCTCACACACTTTCATGCATATGTTGTGGATACAGTAGGATTGTTCTTGTTTTATTTTCAATATATGTTATTTAACTTACACATATGCTTATGAACTATTTCGTTTGCATTTGTATGAATATTTTTGGATGTGTGTTAATGCATTGATCAATGACCTTAAATTGTAGACTATTATGCATGTTAGTTTGTGTGATGCCATTTTTCTCGTGTGTTCCTTCCAAGTTGTGTACTATTACAGGCTTCCAAAGGGCGCATTTCATTTCCCCTTCATGTGTTGTAACCATTATGCATCTCACTTGACTTGCACTTGACTTTCAACAAGGCCACACACTTGTTATTTCCAAATACATCATGCACCAACCTATGCATTTCACAAACCAAAGTTGGTCATTAACACACCATTGTTCGGACTCCTGCTTCAAACGGTGTAATGTCTACTTGGGACTTCGTATCAAGGAGATCCCCTAAATTTTGGTGGGTCCAACACTGTCAACATTTCTAGCACTAGAAGGAGGGTCATATGACAAGATGAGCCCTTGAATTCTATTTTGAATTTTCACACTCATGTAATGAATTCTCCCACAATCATAAGCCTGAAATGATTTTCCATAAACATTAATATGAAATTGTTGGTGTGAATTATTAATGACTTGTCTAATCTTAAATGTAATGGAAATGGTGAAACAACCTTATTCGAGCATAATTCCCATTTACTTTATTTTTGCACAATACACAACATCCATTGTTAGGATGTTGGTTTTAGGTTGTTCATTCTCACGTTCGAAGGGCGCGTAAGGGAAAGGTGTCGCACATTTCCTGTGCCTCCATACACTCGTTTGAACATCTTGTCACAGAAATGGTTCGGAATTTTTATATGAATGATTGCAAACATATGTGCAAGAAAATTTTTAAATTATGAAAAGCACCTGCTGAATCACTTGAGTATTTTGAAAATTGTTTCATTTGTTTCTTCTTTGAATTTATTAGAGGTGAAGTTTATTGGCCTTCCTTGTTAGAGATATATCAATATCTTATTCACATTTATGATAATCCACAAGAGTTATAATGTTTCAAACCTCTCCCAATATATCTTGGTATTAGAGCTTCCAAATATGTGATGGATAAAGTTGTTGTTCCAAGTGAATTTTGATCCCTTCTCATAAATCAACTCTAGTTCCATAGGTTGAGGTGCGAGAGATCGAGAATTCATCCGTTAATCTCCCACCATCTCCTCCCACTGCACATACTCATAATTTCAACCCATGTTTGGACTGTGAAACTGATGGTGACAATGAAGTGTTATCTCCTCCCCTCCATCCTTTGGTGCCTATGATCCTCTGGATTGTGAGTTTCTGTGTTCACCTTTTTTGAATATTTCTCTTGATTTTCATGAGGATAATGTGTTGGATGGCGTTGGTGTTGATTAACCTACTTTTGATATAATTTACAATGATTATATATGGTATCTCATAGCTGAACAAGAATATGTGATGAAGGATCAGATTATTCCTTCCTCTCCTCTCCTTTATCATCGTGACATTTTCCAAGATTCTGTCATTTTTGTTGATTCTTGTGAAAAAATAGTTTCTAATGATGTTACTACTGTCAATCATTTTCATAACACATGGGATGGAAAATTTTCATCTAGATGTTGAGAGGATGAATCTTCTACTCTTGATATTCCCAATCTCCGATCTCATATTCCTAAACACATAGAGGGTGAAATTTTTAATTTTCCATCTTCCCCTCTTTACAATTCATAAGATCACGAGGATTCCTCTGTTAGCAGCCTTGAAATTTCTAATCACCACTGTCGTGAACTTTTCATTGATTAATCTGACCACGATTATGATTTTCCCACTCTTGATATTTCCAAGCCTCCGATCTTTGATGATCCATCTTCTGATGAGTTGGAACTTCCCCAAGATGTCGAGGAACTCAACCCAGGTTGATGGTTATGTCATGTTCCCATAGCCTTGAGTTCAGTTCCACTTCTGATCAGAATAGTGTTGAATCATTTGATGATCCTCATCACCCTACCACATATATTGAAAATCAATCTATCTCATGATTTGCGTATCCTCCACATGTACTACACGATCATATTGCTCAGTCATTGGAGGAATCATAAGTGGTGAGCTCGGTGGAAAAATAAAAATTTTCTTATTTCTTTATGTTCACCCATCTCTGTCATTTGAAAATTTTTTCATGATGCCTTTGAATTTTTTTATCACTCCCCCCATTTCCCAAGGATGAGAATGGAACTGAAGGTTATAACCACAAACCAATCTTTAGGTCCGGTAGCTAGCCCTACCAAAACTAGTGAGGGCTCTCTCAATTTCACTTTTATAGCCAGTGATATGACTATATATGTAATGATATTAGGCTATTTATAAAGCTCAGTGAATTAGGTTTTTTTTTGTTTTGATTTTTTTGTTGGATAGGAATGACAGTCAAGGAACTAGCTCTATGTTTTAGGTCTGATTTCAAAAGTTTAGATGCAGATAGAAGGATGAGGCCAGGTAGGTATACTTAAGAACATATTATAATTTTTTTTATGTATATGGTTTGAAAAGAGAGAGATTCAAAATGAGCATGTTGAATTAACTCATTCATCAAAAGTGTAGAAACACATTTATGAAAATCTTATAAAACAAAGCATGGAAAGCAAGATTTATGTTCACAGACTCATAATATCAACATATAAAATCATTCATGTGATGGAAAGAAAACATAACATTCAACTTGATGAGGTTACAGAGGAAAAAAAAATTCTCTTAAGCATATCAATGGAGTCCCAAGAATATAGTTGCAACATGTCTTTCATTTCACTCAAAAAGAAGTTTCTTAAATAGCTTTACACTGCAAATAACAACTATCCAACCTCTAAAATGACTTGAGTTGGACTACATATATAAAATAGAACTCATGAAACCTCATTGGGTTGATACATCATCCAAAATACATCATAAATGCACTCTATGAGTCATTACCTAGAATATAGGGAAGTTAGAAACAATCCCCTCAAATTTAGCTAATAACTAGGAGTGTATGTCTCTTTGATTAATTACATGGTTCCTCCACAATGAGAGGCAAAAAGAAACTTTATTATCCAAAATACACCTCATAGGATAGTTGAAACCTCTAAATTTGGATTTTTCTAGCTTGACAATTTTCCAAAAGGAATCCAAGACAAAAGCGTCGTGCCAGTTAGTAGAAGTGTCATGCCTCCCAGCAGAAGCATCACACCACTTTGAAGGTGAATTTGGCTGATATTAAAGCATCCATATACAAATATGAAAGTTAGGATACGTATCCCTATGTTTCCTCTTTCCATACCAACCCTGAAACTGAGAAAATACCTCATGGAAGGTATTCAAAAACTCATTCTCCCAACCACACTCCAGAAGCACTGCACACAGGCAAAATGAGTGGCAAAAGCATGAAAAGAGTGTTATTTTTTGGATTTTTATTCAAAAATAGACGGTGACATATCAACATGAGACCATATATGTGAATTAGAAGTCAAAATATATCTAACCATATAAAATTTTCCTCATTTCGATGCTCTGAGGAAAAGCGTCGCGCTGCTGCGCTATGCTTCTGCAAAAATCAATTTTCCGTATTTTTCATAAAAACCCAAAAAGATGCTCAAAATGTTGAAAAAATTCTTAAATTTTGTTTCATGACATCCTTGGATAGTAAAATAGATATATAGGGATGCCTCAGCTAGTAGATCCAAGTTATATTTCTCCTTGAGCTTAATTAGGGTTTCCTTAAGATTTTTCCTCAAATTCTTCACCCTCACTTTGGAAATATGGTTCCTAGTGAAATAATATCTTGTCATATGCCTTTGGAGGTTATTATCTCTCTCTAACTTCTTTAAAATCTTCTCAAGATAAATATTTACCATTTCAATCCACATCTCTTTATCTTGCTCAATTTCAGCAACAATCAACTCGTCAAAGGTTAACTGACCTAATGGTGGAGATGGCTCTCTTTCTTGTTTCATTTTCCTATTTAACCCTCTTGTTCATGGCATCCTTGGTTTGGTTTCAGTCTTTGTAGCCTCTAGTTGATCAACATCTACCAATTATTTGCCTTTACCTTTGTCTACCTCAAGTTTTAGCTTTGGCTTTCTTTGGAGGATTTGTTTACTTTCAAATGCATGTTTTCTTCCTATAGGAAGGTAATCATGAAGTTTTCCCTTAAAAGGTTTTCCTTAAACTCTTCTATCTCTACATCCGTTTGCTTTATTATCTCCTTGGTTTTTTTCCTTTCATCTGATCTTCCTTTTCAACCTCCATGGGCACTTACTCATCATGATGCTGCAATGGTGACTCATCCTCATGCATGAGTGGCTCACTATCATGAATAGGTGGCTGCTCCATGGTTTTTCTTTGTTCAGTTTTAGTTTCAACTGCAATTACACCTTTAGTGTTCTTAGGAGAAAAAAACATCCTCTTCCCTTTCTCATAGGTTTGAGTAATTTCAACCCTAAACACCTTTGGAACCTATGCTTGCCTACTTGAAGAGCCAAACTCCTCTCACTATGCTAATGCTGATGATGTGTTATGAATGATGGGTGGACTAGTAGTAGGCATTGATGCAACTATCTCAATGAAAGTTTCCCAAGTCATATTGATTGCTGAGAGTTTATGCAAAACAATAAGCTTGACCAAACCATGGTGGAACAAACTAGGGTGATGATATTTGCCTTCACTATATACCTTTACAGTCATCTTGACCAAAATCGTGAATAAATAATTAGGGAAATTGAGTGGCTTAGTAGTAGTGAATTGCATCAATAACCCGATATGGTACTGGAACAATCTTGAGAATATCCCTTCACATGTCAAATAATTCTTAATTATCTTCATTAAAGCGACATACTTATCAAGTAAATTCCTGAAAGGAAATATGTGCTCAGGATCATCTTTGCAACGAGGTTTTAAGAAAATTTTGTAGTTCTCAAGGTCCAATTCCATCCCTTTGAACGATATTTCTCCATGGTTCCGGATACATGTTGCTGAAGAAATAACACCTGTTGATATGGTGAAATCAATGTCTTCTATGATGGCCTTTTCTCTCCTGAATCTAGTGGGAAAAAGGCTTTTCAATTGATCATGAAGGCCTACCTCCTGGATTCTCTTATAAGCCCTCAAAGAACCATTGTTTTCAAAACATCTCTTGGCATAAAGAGAAGCATCGATCTCCTGCAAGTTGGATGGCTCAAAACTGGAATGGTGGCCTCCCTTATGGATCTTCTTTTCACCCTCCATGATGTTTTTCATCAATGAAAACCATAGCTTGATGTAGAGGGTAGGGAAGGTGGAAAATCAGGAAAACAGGGTTTTAGATGGTGAAATTAGGGTTTTATCAAATGAAACAAGACAAATATGGAAAACACCAAAAACGTAGTGGAGAAGACATAAGGAGTGAATCCACCCTTTTGATGAAGAATTTGACTTGAAATAGGTGTGAGAAAGTATCCTCTTACTCATAGGAGGTCTCTAAACCTTTGGGCAAGATGTTTTGGCCCTTGGATGGCTATTTTGAAACTCGAAACAAAAAACGTAGCACCCTTTCTAGAAACGTAGCGCAACCTTCCAGAAGCATAGCACAATATTCTAGAAGCGTAGCAATAGTAGTTTTGGCACAATTTTCTTGTTTTTATTCAACCTTTGGAAGTTGTGGAGTGTGATGATGATAAGAGTGGAGCTCTATTCGAAAGAAAATAATGAAATTACTTCAATAAGCCTCTTTTTCTTTTATAACATCACCAATTTTCTTTTTCCCCTTTAGTTAAATCATAAACCCTTTTTGAAAAAAAAATTGTTTTGAAAAAATTTAATCAAGTAACTAGTTTTTGAGAAAAGGAAAATTTCCTTTGTTAGAAATACTGAGAGGGGGGTGAATCAATATTCCTTTCAATTAGAGAATTATTTAATCTTCAATTATTATTATTGTTTGTACAATGATAGCAATAAACAAAAGGAACAAAAACCCACACATTTTTTAAGGTGGAAACCCACTCTGGGACAAAAAACACCTAATTCTTTTCTAATAATTCTTTAATATTCAACTCTAATTGAAAATAAAGCCCCAAATTACAGAATCTAGAAAATAATTCTTCTCCAGCTTCCACTAGATGGACACTCCAATGCCAGAGATTCTTCAATAGTCAATTGAATGGATTCCCCAACACTCAATGAGCTACAACTCACCCTAGCACTACCCTACCACCCTATAGAAGAATAAAAGAAGAATGGACTCCTGTACCAGGGAAAATGGTCCACTTTACAATGATATAGAATGATGTAGAGGAAGAAGACACACTATACCATAAACCCAGCTATGACACAACCACCTAATGATGATCCTAGAACTCCCGACATTTCCTCTTCAACTCTTGGCAGATAGACACTAGTACAATTTTTACAATAATGTATTTACAATGACATAGTACAATGATAACTTTATAGTGACTGTATGCAGTGCTGCCCAATTGAAAACTTCATGTGATGAAATTCTTGCTACTATTATGCACCTTGGTTGCTACTCTTGTCATGCTACCCTCTGCTGCACCTTTGTTTTCTTTGCTGCCTTAGAAAGTCTGGTCCTTTGCAGCCCTTGACAACACATGATCTAGATTTTTCTTGACTTCTAGGATATCGATATTGAATCTGGTGTATCTTTGTTATTTTAGATTCCCAATATGTGATTTTAAATCCTATAGTATTTTTCTAAGCTATCTTTCCAATGCCGTAGGTTTGACACAATTTGGATTCTTCAAGAGAGTGTTATGCCCAATCTCTCTCAAAGCCCTAATTATGGACTGTTTCAGTAGAGTGAACTTGTACTGCATGCCATGTGTCACTGTTTATTCATTATGCTCTAAAATTGATAGAGAAAAAACTAAAGTTTGTGCAATATATGCCACTTTTTACAGAATTCCAATCCGATACTCAGAGAGAGAGTTATGATAGTTTTCCCAAGGTCACTTGTTTGAGATGAATTTCAGGAGCTTGCAAAAACACCAACTTCCACAGATCATATCTCTGAAAATATTGTGCACCTTGATCTGAAATTTTTATAGGAACTTCCTCAGGATATCGGCTTCGCCTCATAAAAATTTTAGGTTTTGAACCTTCGTAGAAAAAATTTAGAGCGAAAATGCCACGATGAACTGTTTCAGATAGCGAAATCCCTACATAAGGAGGATATGAGGATCACAATTTATATAAATGCTTAGGTTGAGAGGAGATTCAACAAGTGAATGTGGGAGGGATTTTAGGAGTTTAAAAATGATTAATTATTTAATTTTCAATTACCCATGCCACAACCCCATGGGGTTTTAGCCCACTAACTAGGGTTACAAACTTCAAACATGAATATCTCTCAAACCGTGAAGAATTACGCGACATGCCATATATGAACGGAAAAATCTCAACAATTAGAAACCATCAAAGTAATTCTTGACCCATAATATATTAATTTGGTAGGTCAAAATTCCCATGCAATATTGGGGTAGCCCTTGGTGCTTCTTGGGTTTACATCAATGACAACCGTTGATCAACATCCTTTACTTATTTTCTTATCTTTGTTAACTCCCAATGAGAATGACTTGTATGGTGAAAATGACATTATTTTTTCCTTATTTTATGGCATGATTGGACATTGTGGTGGCGAAACAAAAGAGACATAGACCCTAACCTAGATGGAGGTGTGGTGATTGATCTAAGACCCTACGTGATAATGTATGACATGACCTTGAAATTTTGGTGACCATGAATGGAGTGAAGGGAGTAGCATTTCAAACCTAAACAACATTCAGTGAACAAAATTTTATTTGAAAATTGATCTAAAAACATGAAATTTTGACCTAGGACCAATACGAAGTAAAGTTGAATGAGTATATTTGATCACTGAACATAAAGACACTAACATTGGATCTAGCTGGGGATTTTAGCTCCTTTAGGAGGTGTGAAGAACACCGTAGATCAGGTAGCCTCATCTATTGGTAAATGGAGTCAAAACTGGAAAATAAAAAAAAATCGATAAAATGAAATGACTAACTAAAACAGAAAATGACTTTGACTCAAAAAATGGCTTGAGTGTTTGAAACTTTTTTAAAAGAAAAACATCTGTTGATCATAGAAGCCTCATGGCCTTCTTCTCAGGCTTTAAACTTCTGCAACAACTTCCTTATTCTTTGACAACAAATAAAGTCGATATTTACAATGAAAGTGAACCTTTTTCTTCTAGATCAGGTAAGGTAATTATTAAGGAACCTACCATTCACTGATCCTCCCATAATTTCCTGCACATCAGGATATTCTAACAAAAATGTCTTATTACCCCTGAATGTTGTAATCTTGTATGGACCTTTCCATAGGTTATCAAACTTACCATGCTTACCTTTGTCTTCATTTTGTGCATCACATCGAAGAACAACATGTCCCAATTTCAAATCATAAACTTTGGTTTTCTTGTCATAGATCTTCTTGATTTTCTCCTGAAGTTCTGGAGTGTGATTGAAAACTTCTTCCTTTGACTGTTATAAATGAATCACTTGACTGATTCTTTGCTAGATGTCATCTTGATCACTTTCAATATCTTGCATAATTTTCATCACTAGAACTGCTAAAGAAGTGGGAATTACTATGTCAACACCATACACTAGCTGGAAAGGTGACATTATGATTGATCTCTTCATGCTAACTTTTTCCATCCATAGAGGATTTATGAGCTTTTTGTGCCAATTTATTTTGTTCTCTTGCAGTAATTTCTTGATTATATTCAACAATGATTTGTTTGATGATTTGGCCAACCTGTTGCCTTGAGGATAGTATGTTGTAGAATGCCTGAGCCTTATGTGATATTTATCAAAAAATTAAATCATCTCTTTTTACTTCAAGGTGGCTACGTTGTTAGTGATATTTTTCTCTAGAAAACCAAAATGAGACAAAATATTGTTCTCCAAAAACTAAATAATGATGGTGTTTGTATCTTGTGTCATGGGGATTGTTTCAATCCACTTTGTGAAGTAATCGATAGCAGTGAGTATCCATTTATTTTGAGACGATGATGGAGGATGGATCTTGCCGATGAAATCAAGACCTCGTTGTTGGAAAGGTGCTTGAACTGCAATTGGTTTCAAGGGAAGTGGTAAGAGTTTTCTTTTTTTGTGAAAAATTTTACACTCATGACAACTCATGATAGTCTTATAAACATAAGAAATAGACTTGGCCAATAAAATCTGGCCCTAGTATCTTTTTTATTGTAGTCTTCCAAAAAATATGACCACCACAATCACCTTTATGAAATTCTTTCATCACCTTACCAACTTCACCTTCTACCAAACAGTTCAATAAAACTCCGCCTGGATGTTTCCAATACCAAAAATGATTAAGAATGCAATACTTAAGAGCATTTAACTTCAAAGATATAACCTTATTTCTAGGCAAGTTGGGAGGAGGATTCAAATGTTGCAACACATGTATAATATCAGCATACCATGGCGATGAAGAAAAAAAATAATATACCCAAGGTAATGAATCAACCTCTTGCTCCTCAGATAATGCAGTAATGAAATTGATGTCCATGACATCCAAGTTTGATTCCGCCATGGGCTTATCCAAGCCTTGTGCCTTAATTAGTTTTGTAGGTTTTATTTCCAAGTCATACTCTAGTATGGCAGCTATCCACTTGCCATGCCGACCTTCAGGATCATTTTGTGTGAGCACATCTTTGACAATAGTGTTTGGGACATATGCAATAACATGAGAGTGAATAATATAGACTCAGAAGTCCTTCAATGCTTTAACTAGCACCAAGACATGTTTCTCAATGATATTGTACTTCAAGGCTACGTCTTTTATGGTTCTACTGAAGAAGACGATGGATTGCTTTCTGATCTTTCTTTTGCATAAGGACAACTAGAGTATGTTAAGAAGAAAAGGAAAAAATGATGAAATCAAGTATATAATTTGGGATAACAAAAATAGGAGCATGTTACAATGTAAACTTAACTTGATTAAATTATTTCTTTGCCTCATCATACCGCTTCACCTCATTGTATTTCTTCAACATATCATTAATTTCTCTTAAATGTTCAGCAAGGTTAGGAACAAAAATTCTCAAGAATTTGGTTTTACCATTGAATGATTGGATTTCCTTCTTGCTTATAGGATAGTCCAAATTTTGAATTTCCTCAATGCTTGTAGGATCTACTCGGATGTATTATTTAGATATGATATGACCAAGAAATTAATTACCTTTTTCCATGGGGAATAAAATATTCTTTGGATTCAACAGTATGCCAAATTTTCAGCAATCATGAAAAACTGCCTTCAAATTCTGCAAGTGCTTTTCATCCATCTTCGAAAAAACTATGATGTCATCAAGATAAATGACCAAAAATACATCCTTTTCATTGGCAAAGGTAATATCCATCGTGTGCTGAAAATTTTATCCTGCATTCTTCAATCCAAAAGGAATTTTAGCATACAAAAAAGTACCCCAAGGTGTTGTAAACGTTGTCTTTTCCTGATCATCCGTATGAACTAAAATCTGATTGTACCCGAAATATCCATCTAGCAATGAAGGTCTGGAAGAACCAACCATCCTTTGCAGAATATGATCCATCTTTGGAAGTGGTTATTTGTCTTTCAGCGATACTTTATTCATATTTCTGAAATATATACACATGCAAATCTCACCATTCTTCTTTCTTACTGGCACTAAGATTGGCATCCAATTTGAAAAAATAAGAGGAACTATAATACCAATAGTATACAACTTGTTCACTTATTTTTGAATGGAGGGCAACAAATTGGGATTCATTCTCCTTAGCTTCCAGTGGAAAGGCTTTTGATCATGCTTTAAAGGAATGGTGTGTTGAATTATACTCTTGTTACACACTTTTAGATTAGAATAATCCCATGAAAAAACATACGTAAACTGAGACATGAGCGCTACATATTTACCTTTCATTTATGAGCTCAAGGATTTTGAAATATTGACCATTTTAGGCTTTTCAAGAGTGCCAAGATTGAGGTCTTCCATTCCTACTTTTGTTGACAGAATTGATGTTTTCCATGCAACATCATCTTGGTCAAAAAGCTCCTCCAAAGCTATAAGACCTCTTGGACTAGGGTTTCCTTTAAACTGCATTACCGTCATTTCTACTGCTTGCATTTCCTGGTCATCTTCATAAAACTAATCATCTATTTGTGAACTCACAAAATCCTCTTTCGTCTGCAAGAAGTTGCTGATTTTCTTCTCACATTGAAAAGCATGCCAATATTGAACATTATCTAGAATAGCAGGGCAATCTTTAATGTTAATTTCATACTTATACAGTGGAATTTTGAACATGTTGGTTGAAGTGTCAAGAGAATCAGCAATAAAATCGTTGTCCCTTGGAATCAATGACAAAGTATATTGAGTGAAGGTCTTGAGTATGTCTAACAGTTCATTGTGGTAAGATTGTTTTCTAGGATGATTAGCCTAGTATTTCCCTTTGACTTGATTTATTACCAATTCAAAGTCACCATACACAGAAATTTTCTTAGCACCTTATTTCTTGAGAATTTTCAGATCAACTATCAAAGCCTCATATTTTGCTTCATTGTTTGAACAATCAAATGCCAATTTGTAAGATGAAATTAAAACATTAGGAGGAAGGTTAAAGGACTGATTCATATGGCCATGAATCCACACTCCAATTACAGATCCTTCCTTACCTAAGGCTCCATCAAAACCCATGGTCCGCAAACCACTTTCTTCATCGGCAAGCTACAATTTGGATGACTAACCTTGACTAGATGCTTGAGAAAGGTATGTTGTACCAATAGGTTCCGTTTCTTTCACTGTTTCATCTCTATTTATAGATTATGTGTTTGGCTCCAAGCCACTTAGCATGTTTTTTTGTTTTTCTACACTTGAAATATTTAACATAAAATTTGAAAATTATGAATTTTTTGCTTCTTCTTCCATCAAAATTTCTAAAGATGTTGAACATTCATAATTGAATAATATAAAATACTCTAAATCCATGTGAACAACATTTATGGGGTGATTATTAGGCTTTTCATTGCTATTTATAATGTATTTCATATTATTTTCCTTATATAGTTTTTTGAGTTGCCCAAAGACCGATATTGTAGCATAGGAAAAGCCGAGTTGCAAGGTGCCCCTAAGTTGTGCTCCCCATGACCGAGAGAGTAGAATTCCACATCTGGGAGGGATATTAGCTACAACAACATGGATGAGGACTTTCTTAGCTGGAATTTTCTCTAAAGACACCACAAAATATTTAATGAGACCAAGACATTTAACGCTTCCTGAATCAAAAGAGTAAAGTTCATGATAGGGTATTGTGATATCCAAACCTACTTTGTCCATTATGGATTTAGGCATGAGTTTGTGAGACACCTTGGAGTCTAGCATGGCATTATGGAGGATAAAATCATGGATTTTGAGGCTAAGATAAAAAGGAGGGACCTCATTATCTTCTAAGTCACCATCAACAACAACACCAAATAAAAGTTCCGGGTGATCATCACTCACAATGGCCATATCAAACATTGGACCTACCCTAAATATCTTGGCTACTTGAAACTGATACTGGTCATTCTTGACTACTTTAGTTAAAGGAATGGAGACTTTCATTTTTGAGATTTAATTTTCAAGACTAAAAAGAGCATAATGTTTTTCTACCTCTTTGAATGGTGCATCTTTCTTCTCGAGTTGATATTTGTGTGGAATCTCCTTTCTCTGTCCTCCATCTTGAACTTCCTTATCATTATTCTAAGTGCTCATAGAAGCTTCATTGCCTTTCGCATGATTAGGAAAAAAAGGTCCTTTGTCTTTTCTCTGATTTGAGGTAGTTTCCTCTTTATGGTAAGTCTATGTTTGAGAATTATATATTTTTTTACTTGAGTTTATAGGCACGTTCATGTTTCTCAAACCATACTTCCTTTGTACCTGAGTAAGAGCATTCTGATATCCCCTCTGTTAATATTTTTTCCATACTAATAACATATCATCATTTGAAAAATCATATTATTGATCATCCAGTGCATACATTTTTGTAGAAAACTGATCTTCTTCAGTGCGGAAAATAGGATGTTGATTTTCCTCAAACAAATGATTTTTTCCCAAAATATCTTCTTCTTCTTCATCAAGGCCTTCGATATATTTTTTTCTAAAATGGAGTGTGAATTTGCTGCTGACTTTGTGGATCCTGAACCCTCTATTCCCTTCGCTTGATCCTGTATTGAGGTTGCTGATTTGACCCCTGAAATTGGGATTTCTAATTAAGGTTTCATCTTGTCTATCTGCGATGGTCATTTTGTCCATAATCTTCTCCATTGCCTTGAACAAGGTGTCGAGCTTCCCCTCTAATGAAGTATATTTTTCTTCCTTGATGGTTACTCTGTTTTGTATTTTGATTTTTTACTTCTTGATAATCATATTCGCTTCAATGCTCACTGAATTTCTCTGCATTTTTTGAAGGGTAGATGGGTCTTTTTCTCTCAGCTAGTAAGCCATATCAGGATTGAAACCATCAGGGTAATGAAGTAACGCGAGGTCTGGATGAGGCTTGATATTTTCAGGAATGTAATCATAAATTCTATTGAATCTAGCTATGAAGTCTTATACAAACTCATTAGGATTTATTTTCAAGGAATTGTATTTAGCTAGAATCTGTAATGGGTTCTTCTTCTCCTCCCACTTTTCCATTAATAAATCAATGATTTTTTGTGAATTAGCTATAGAAATAGTTGTTAGGGAGCGGAACCATTTATTTACCTCTCTTGAGAAACTTTGTGCTAAGATACACATCTTGGTGTCATCATTGTCAATCTCTTCAAGATCGATGAAATAAATTACTTTGATAATGCGTTGATGAGAAATAACCTCTGATGTTCCAACAAATAGAGGCAATATTTGACCATAGTTCCAAGGCAGTGTAGTGAGTTGTGGTTGCAGTATCAATGGAGAAAATCTGACCATGCCTAATGGAGGGGGTTGTAAAGGTGTTGATGGATTGAATACTTCCAGAGGTAATGATGGAATGAAAGTGAGGGATGATGATGCATTTGTGTGAGAAGGTGTGATAGTAGGTGGTGAAGAAAATATTTTTGTTGGCATTGGAAATAAAAATTTTCAGAAGTTACTTGAAACTTATCAAGCAAACCCTGAAGTTTATGAAAATTAGGCAATACTTCACTCTAAAGCTTGAAATAAGAAGATTCAAAAAATGAAAAGTAGGTATCAAAATCGATAGGGTCAAATATTGTTTCTGAAAGAAAAGATTCAGACTTAGAATTGAACAAAGCTGGCTCAAATTTGAAATTAAAGGATGAAATTTCTGGAGCAATTAGCCTTTTATGCAAGGAGGTTGATTTCACAAGTGGGGGTATAGCCTTTCCAAGTTTATGAGACTTTTTTTTTCTGTTTTCTAAAAGACTCTGAGGGTCATTAACAATTGGTGAGGGATTTGGGTCTGGATTTGACCTACTGTGTCTTTTGGGAGCTAGTTTTCTTGAGAATATTCACTCTGGCTCGAATTTACTAACTCATCTTTCTTTGAATGTCAGAACTTGTCACCTACAAGTCTAATATTCAGGTAACTAAAAGAATTATTCCCAAGGAAATTTTTTCAATCGCTCCTCGGAAACGACACCAAAAATGTTATCACTCCCCACATTTCCCAAGGCTGAGAATGGAAATGGAGGTAACCTCATACCAATATTTATGTCTGGTAGCTAGCCCTACCAAAACTAGAGTGGGATCTCTCAATGGCACTTTTACAGAAAATGAGATGATTGGATATGTAATGAAATTAGGCTATTTATAAATATTAGTGAATTAGAGTTTTGTTTCTTTTGAGTTTTTGCTGGATAGGAGTGACAGTCAAGGAACTAGGTATAGGTTTTAGGTTTGATTTCAAAAGTTCAATTGTAGAGAGAAGGATGAGGCCAGGTAGGTATACTTAAGAACATATTTTAATTGTAATTATTTATATGTTTTGAAAAGAGATAGAGATTCAGAATGAGCATGTTAAATGAATTCATTCATTAGAAGAGTAGAAACACATTTATTAAAATCTTATAAAACAGAGCATGGAAAGCAAGATTTTTGTTCATAGACTGATAAGATCAACATATAGAGGCATTCATGTTATGCCAAGAAAACACGACATTCAAATTTATGAGCTTATATATAAAAAAAACAATGCTTACAAGCATACCACTCGAGTGCCAAGATTATAGCTGCAACATGTCTTTGATTTCACTAAAAAACGTTTGTACAATAGATCCACATTGCAAGTAACAACTATCCAACCTATAAAATGACTTGAGTAGGACTAAATATAGAAAATAGAAGTCATGAAACATCATTGGGTCAAAACCTGATCCAAAATACATCATAAATGCACTCTATGAGTCATTACCTAGAATTTAGGGAAGTTAGAAACCATCCCCTAAAATTTAGCTAATGACTAGGAGAGTATGTCTCTTTGATTAATCATGATTCCTCAACAATGAGAGGAAAAAAAAAAATTTCCTATCCGAAAGAAATCTCATAGGATAGCTGCAACCTCAAAATTTGGAATTTTTTGGCTAGACAATTGTCTGAAAGGAATGCAAGACAGAAGCATCATGCTAGTTAGCATAACCGTCACACCTCCCAGTAAAAGTGTAACACCACTTTGAAGGTGAATTTGGCTAACCTTAAGGCATACATATGCAAATATTAAAGTTAGGATAGGTATCCATGTGTGTCCTTTATTCATCCAAACCCTAAAACTGAGAAAATGCCTCCTGGAAGTCCTTCAAAAAAATATTATCCCACCTCACTCCAGAAACAATACGCACAGACAAAAAGAGTGGCAGAAGCATCAAAAAGGGGCTATTTTTTGCATTTTTCTTCAAAAATGGAGGGTGACATACCAACCTGAAACCATATCAGTGAATTAGAAGTTAATATAAGTCTAAAAATATAATTGCCTCATTTGGATGCTCTGAGGAAAAGCATCATGTCGCTACGCGACGCTTTTGCAAAAACCAATTTTCCATATTTTTCAAAAAATCACCAAAAATGCTCAAAATATTCTGAAATTTGTTTCATGAAATCCTTGGATGATAAAGTAAACAACTAGGGATGCCTGATCTAGTAGATCCAATTTATCTATCTTCTTAATCTTAATTAGGGTTTCCATAGGTTTTTTCCTCAAATTATTCACCCTCACTTTGGCGATTTGGTTCCTAGTGAAATAATGTCTCGCCATATCCCTATGGAAGTTATTATCCCCTCCCGCCTTGTTCAAAAGCTTCTCAAGATGAATATTTACCATGTCAAACCACAAATATTTATATTGCTCAATTTTAGCAGCGATCAACACATCATAGGTTAGTTGACCTAATAATGGAGATGGCTCTCTTTCTTTCTCTTTTTTCCTGGTTAACGCTCTTGTTCTTGGCCTCCTTGGTTTTGTTTCAGCATGTATATCCTTCAACTGATCAAAATCTTGCACTTCTTTTCATTTACCTTTGTCTTCCTCAAGGTTTACCTTTGGTTTGATTTAGAGGAGTTGTTTCACTTTAAGAAGCATGTTTTCTTGCTGTAGGAAGGTAATCATGAAGTTTTCCCTTGAAAGGATGGTTTTTAGCTCTGATATCTCTGCATCTTTTTCCTTTATTATCTCCTTAGTTTTCTTGCCTTTCACTTTATCTTCCATGTCAAACTCCATGGGTGCTTGTTCCTCATGATGATGAAATGATGACTCATCCTCATGCATGAGTGGCTCACTATCATGAATAGGTGGCTTCTCCATGGTTTTTCTTTGTTTAGTTGTAGTTTCAGGTGCAAGTACACCTTTAGTGGTCTTAGGAGAAATAACCATCCTCCTACCTTTCTCATAAATTTGATTAATTTCAAACTTAGGCACCTTTGGAACCTCTTCTTTCCTACTTGAAGAGAAAACCTCCTTTGGTTGTGTTTATGCTGATGGTGTGTTATGAATGATGGGTGGAATAGTAGTAGGCATTGATGCAACTGTCTCCATTAAAGTTTCCCAAGTCATAGATATTGTTGAGAGCTGATGCAAAAAAATAAGCTTGACCAAACCATGGTGGAACAAACTAGGGTGATGATATTTCCCTTTTCTCTATACCTTTACAGTCATCTTGACCAAACTCCTAAATAAATAATTGGCAAATTGTGTGGCTTAGTAGTAGTGAAGTGCATCAATAACTGTTGAACCCTTAGTTAAATTGAGAGGGGGGGTGAATCAGTTTAACACATTCATGGACTTTTAAAAATTTCCTTTAAACTTATTTACACCTTCATTTCATGATCAACTTAGTATGTGAGCAATCTTAATATGTGAGCAACAAGTATTAAGAAGATTAGATAATGTAACAACAATCTTAATATGTGAGCAGCAAGTATTAAGCAGATTAGATACACCATATCAACACATAATCATCATGCACATAGACAACAGATATAAGTGGAAACCCATAAGGGAGAAAACCACATCTTATTATTGTTGTGATGCAAAGGCAAGCTCCAACTCCCTCTCACCACTGATTTTTTGTAGGCTCCAACCCACAGGAGGCTCCTACCTCAATTCTACAAGCTACAAATTGCAAGGAAGTTCCAACTCCCATATATTTTTTGTAGGCTAAAACCTACAGGACGCTCCTACCTCAATTCTGCAAGCTACAACTTGCAAGGAAGCTCCAACTCCCAACTATTTTCTGCAGGCTACAACCTACAGGAGGCTCCTACCTCAGCCAACTACAACTGACATCTATCAAGCTACAACTTGATATGGAAGCACCAACTTCCTCACTCTTTTATAAGAAAACACATGCTGATTTACCTGGATATCAACTCTGTTCTGTTCCTTCTTCACTACTGTCCACCAACCTTCATAGCTGCCTTATATCATCTTTGAATCTTCACAACTTCTCTATCTGCTCCTCCTTCTTCTTACCCTCTCTGCCTCATTTATCCATTCTCTAACCTATCTATGCATATCTATGTGATATTATTTATAGAGTTCACCTCATGACTGTTTGTATTCCACATGGAATTCGAAATGAACATGTATGACTCTTTGCCTTCCACCTTCTCGTCTTCTTTCCTAGCACATTCAGAAAAATATAACAACATGTATACATTTCAATATTACAGTGAGGTACCTCTCATCCTATGGAGACTTGCCTTTGTATCACATACAATAAAAATAATTTAAATCATTTACATTCATATTTACAGTTACATAAATCAACTTCACTCAGCCCCTGTTTGGCCCTTGGCTTGCTGTGCATTGGTCTTTTCTGCTGCTGTCACTGTCTTTTTTAATTCTGCATATTCTCCTACTTTCTATCCATGTACCCCTACTTGTTCCTCAAATATGGTAGTTTAAATTAATGCCGAAGCTTTTCCATCAAATATTAAAATCTCTGTTATAGCTCAATAACGCAACTTCATTTAATTGGAAATGCTCAAATTGGAAAACTCAGTTTCGGAAACCCACCTTTAATACATTATGAAAAAGCAATCAACACAGTTTCAACCCAGCAACTCTAGTGCAGAAGTAGCTCTTCATCTTATGCGTTGTGGTAAAAAATCCACTTTTGTGACTTCATATGCGAAGGTTACCTTTCAAAACTTATGGTTTGAAACCATATTAAAACCCATTGCATGCATATTCGAATTAACATTCCAATAGCCCAAAGCAATAAAATTCGTTCTCAACTTATAATTCTTGAATGCATATGTTGCTCACAGCTTTATCATCAAATGTAATATCAACATATATTATGACCCCAAATGTCAATGTAATAAATGTTCAATTCAATGTATGCGATTTTGACAATTCAGGGTAGGTCGATGTTATTGAATACGTTCGATGCGATTTTATTTCTTTATTTTATGCGCATACTTTCAACCTTCAAACATTATAGTTTGGATTGTCCTATCTTTCTTCTTTATTATTATTCTTGTATATCTTTCCTGACTTGCATTCCATTGCATACATAGGGCAGGAAATGCATCAATGGTTGTATTGGAAGTATCACTTCATGTGAGTTTTTCCTATGCTCTGTTGAGATTAGGAGTAGGAGTAGTTTTTTATTTTCTTATTTGTTTGCTTTGATTTGCTTTACTTTTACTTTCTTTCTACTTTGCTTCTTTCCTCTTGTTTGTTCTCTTTCAGTTATAGGATAGATTTCACATGAGACCGTGTTTGTCTTCTTAAGTAAGGATGGTGAAACTCAAGAGGAAATTGTGCAACTATCAACGCTTCTTTTTCTATCTATTCCCTCTCTTTGTGAAACTATTTCATTATTTTAGTCAATGTTACTCTGATGGAAAATACGTTCCTTGTCAGAGAAAAAATCACGATGTTTTAATTTTAACTAGTAACACCTACTCTAATCGGTCTTTTATATTTTTAGTTCATAATTTTCAAATAAGTAAAGTAGAGAAAGGAGGGGAGAAAAAAAATAAAAAGTGTATGAGAGGTGTATATAAACATCCTGCTCTAAAGGAACAACCTCTTCTTCTCTCAATAAGTCTGGATCTCTCTTCCACCCCATGAAACAAATAAGTTCCTATGCACAGTTATATGAAAAAAAGAAAAAAGAAAAATGAAAAAATAAATGAAGGGAAAAGAAGAGAAAGTCTTCCTACATAGAGAGGTGAGGCATCACCAGGGTACTGTCTAGGCTCACTGGCAGCAAAGCAATGTTTGTGTTCTTGAATTGACTTTGTTGAGGTACCATCCAGGCTTATTGGTAGTGGAGCAACACCAGAGATGAAAACTAAGACTATAATATTTTATTTTACTTGTTCATCTATATAATCCTCATTCCCAACCAAAAGAAATTAGTTTTACTTTTCTTGTTTATTGTGTTGTCGATGAAGATAATGGAAGGGACTACGTATTTAACTTAGCCTAGTCAAGAAGCTATGGTGATCAATAAATTGAACAATACTTCTGGAAGGGTTAGACCAGTTTTCACAAGACAAGATTCATTCAGAGAGCTAGAGTTCTATTAGTGTGTCACCAGTGTTGTAATGGCTACACCAACCCCCCATATTTTTTTCTATGCTTAGATTTTGGAGCATAACCTTCTTATTAAAGGAGCTTATCTTGAAGTGCTATAAAGTATTCATGCTTTAATTGAGACATCCTTCTAATTTGTTCCCGTGTCCACTTTTTTCACAATTAAGTAATCCTTTTGAGCCACAAGCTAACCTCCTAACTTGATCTCCCAATGGTTCTTGGCTTGCCTCCAGAAACTATGAAATCCTTGAGGGAAAACAACCTTGATGATTGGAATTGTGCATCTCTGACTAGAATTTAGCCTTGATCTCAAAAAATTTGCATTCATGGAAGGGGGCCAAAAGCTAAGCCTAGAAACTATGCAATCCCTCACTGATTTCATAAATTGTGTAGTGCACTGAGCTAGAAAGTTGCTTAGTTCCCTAAAATTATGCAATCTTTCCCGAAAACTTGCATGGCAATTTTTTCTAGAAAAAAAAAAATTAGCTAAAAAAAGTATCCCTGAAAAAAGGAATCTATTTTCAGTATCTCAGGGGAGGCACACTTTCTATTTTCAGAAACTTCTACCATGTCTCTCTTTTTCCTTGATTTTAGGAATGTGTGTCATAAACCCTAATTTTCTCAAATATATTTCATCGATGCCTTTAGAGATCATTTTCACATTCAATATTGGAGCTCTAGCATTCTCAAGGAGATCAAGGAACCCTCGGTGCGGTCATCGTCACTTTTCTCGGTGAGTTTTGCTTTTGTCATCTTTTCCTACTTTTTCTATATTTTTTTGTTGTTTCGCTTGTGTGAGTGTTTTTTTTGCGTATTCCTCTTCATGGTTTTTGGTGTTTTAACTTGTTTTAGATTTTATAAGTGTTATTCTAATTTTTTGTTTTCATTTCACAAGTGTCACATCGATTATCTTTTTTTGCACCGATGGTCGTCATTTCGACAACTCTCCTCACATATTTATTTTTCCTTTGGTTTGTCGAGTTTCTAAACTTGATCTACATTGATTCTCATTAGGGGAATTTTGAGCCCTAAAATGGGCCTCCTAAGAAAAATGTAACCAAAATAAGCTTGATAAGAACCAATAGGATTCAAAATGGTGATGTCAACCATGGGGGACGATTCACCATTTTTTTAAGTAAAAGGGTAAAAATATTAAAAAATAATAAATATAATACAACTACTTTTTCTACTCCTATTTTTAATTTATCTCCCAGAGTATTTACTCACATTTCGAGTGAGAGTACTCATTAGATGAAAAATTTAATTCCTCATCCAAGGAGTACCCATGTTGCATACTTTTGGTAGACCCTGCTATGCAAAAAATGAGAAATACATGAAAAAACATGATTGCAATCACTTTTTTCATGTATTTCTCATTTTTCGTGTAGAAGGGTGCATCGAACATATGAAACATGTGTACTACTTGGATGAGGAATAAAAATTTTCATCCAATGAATACTCCCACTTGAAATTTGAGTAAAAAATTTGGGAAACAAGTTGAAAATACAAGCTGAAAAAGTAATTTTTTCTTTTTTCCCTCTAAAATTTGATGATGTCGTCAAATCTTATTTTATTATTTCCACTATTATTTTATAATATCCTTAGGAGGCCCATTTTAGACATCAAAATTCCCTTAATTTTCATACTGACTTAGATCTGAGCTGAAGCTCACATCATCACTTAGTTATGCTCGTTTTTCACACTTCCACCCAGCATATATGCACTTTCCTTGGTCAGATTTTTCCTTGCCCAGTTGGGAATTACAGAATCCTAAGGCTGAAGTCAAGAGCTTGGAATATAGAACTGTGCAGAGTGCAGTACACTCTAGACCAACTACACATTATGTAGTTCTAGGGATGATCTTGTCACTTGGCCACTGATACTGCGTAATACGTAGTCTATCCCAACCTCTTCCTAGGCTAAACTACACATTTCCCAGTATCAAACCTTAGGATGCACCCTTGGATTCTGGTATTGTATAGTGCGCAATTCCCACAGTCATTCTCCCTTACTTTTTGATGAAAACTGTGCAATCCCTCTCATTAGTTGCCCAAATTTATCCTTGATCATGCAATGAAGTTAGATTTGCAAAACGATAATATTTTCTTGCCATGATTTTCTTTTTGTCTCACAGGTACCACAATTGCGAATCAAATATCTCCAACTGTCATTGTTACCATGGCATGAAAGAGATTTTCTTCAAAAGAGACTACTGAAAGTAGTACTGGGGAAGCAATTGATCAAACGCCAATGTAATTCCGAGAATATGCACACACTCAATTGTTTATAGAAGAGGATACAACACTAACATGGCAGCAATTTATTAATTTATTTCAACAAAGAGCCTTAAGAAAAATCTAGACGACTGACAAGTTTATATCAGTACCCAACGATCATGATTGTACAAGGTTGCATGGAGATATCCATCATTTCCATGTGGAGATTTCATTAGCTAGATTTTTTCCCACATTCATGAGAAGACTATGACATTAAATAGTGCCAACAGAGAGAATCTTACTACCTTTCTGGAAGAATATTATCAACACATGTATCATCTCCCTGAGCTAGTAAATCTCATGGACTCGTACTTTTATGCCTCTTACATCTATGTGAGCACAAAATATATTTCAAAGGATGGGTGAAGGAACCATTAAAGATTCAAAAAACACCCGCACATTCATACAAGACAAAGTCACTCAGGAAGTCTTATCATCTATTGGTTATCTTGTTTTACAGAATCTACAATCAGCAGAACACATAAAATTTTCCTGAAGGGTGGGAAATCTTATTGAACTGGGTGGTGAGCGAGGGTAATCCATTCAATTGGTTAGATCTGTTGGCTCAAAAAGTGAGAGCCAATGTAGCATAAGCACAAAATCTTCCCAAGGAAGATAAAGAAATATTTTATATGTCTTCATATTTATTGGATGAAATATGTGTAGAAAATCAATTTCCTGGCATGAACTGGACATGGATGCCATGATAAACTGTTGTGCATATATATTGTAAATTATTTCAGATTGCAGTCATAGAGGGGCAATGGAACAACCAACTAACCATTTCATCATTCCTCTTTACAAGCTCATTTTTTAATAAGAACCACCTTGCATGTCACGTGGAGCAATGGAGGGAATAACATAGATCTAAAATTGGTTTACCTCACCAGGTGGCACCTTCATTAGAGTGTTTGGTGAATATAAGTCGTTGCACGTTTTTTTCAAGATATTGCACCGAAAATCTTGTTAGGAAAGAAGTATCATATCATCTCATCACAATTATGTCAGCAAATTTGCATAGGAATAAGAAAGAACGCTAAACAAACCTTCCTATGAAAATTGGATTGTACGATATAAAGAACTTGAAATTCACAGAGACTGAGGGTAAGGATATAGTGAATTTTTCATTTGGTACTCAAGACTTTAATCCATACGATCCCCATAATTTTTTCGAAGACAATTGTGTGAGAATTTACTCTTAGTAGCTCAAAGAGACATTTCATTAGCTAGAGGGGGATCCATGGAGGAATTTCTACAATGCCTCAAAACCCCATCAGCTAGTCAGTTTAGCAGGGACTTCATGGGCCACTCTGTGGAGGGTAGCAACTCTAGAAGCAACACTAGTAGAAGAAAACAACCTCGTACAAGATAAGGAAAATAGAAAGGTTTTTGATAATCCATGGGGAGAACAAGGATACAATATGACCGTAGACCCAATCAGTATGAAAGTAACTTTAGAAGCATAAGAGAAGAGGAAGTAGAGGATACAGAGTGCAGAGAGGAGGAAGAGAGAAAATTAGAGCTTGCAGGAAGCAAAAAATAGATTAAAGAAATAAAAATAAGAACTGAAGGAAGAACGAGAGCTGAGGAGAAAAAAACAAGAAGAGAAGAAGTAGTAGGAATAATAAGAAATTCAAGGCACCATAACAGAAGAAACAACACCAATATAGGTTAAAGAGTAAGAAAAAAAACAGCTAACATCAGAGGAGGAGGGTGAGCAGATGCAGGATCAGGAGCTTGCTAAGTAGATTGAAGACTTGATTGAAGTTACAGACATGGAGTTGGAACTAGAGTTGCAGAATTAATATGTTGACTTGATTCCACATGCACCACAAGTCGTCGTTAAGTCTCCACCACCTCCAACAGTAGAGTTAGCCTCGAGCGAGGAAGGGGACATAGTTCTGCCTGATGATGTTATGGTAATGGATGTGTAAAATATGTCATATGATGAATTACAAAATGACATTCGACAAGCACAGAGAAATCATTTTTCAAATTATCAAACATCGCTTGTATTGACTAGAGAGAGGGTGATAGTGGAAGACACCATCAAGAATCTAAATTCCATTGTCAAATCCAACTTGGCCTTTGTAGGTGTGGCAAGATAAAACACTCAGTATTTGATTGTCGAGAAAAATAAATTGGCATAAAACTTATAGGATTCCTGGGAAGAGATAGAACAACTCCGTGCAATAGCATAGAACACATCTTCCATATAGGTCTACTTGGAGTAAATTAGAGAAATGATACTTGGTGAAGTATCAACACTTGGAGAGACCATGTGTGACCTCTATGAGGAGCGCATAACCAAACATAAGGTAGTTTTCCACTCGCATGGTTTGCAGAAGCAGAGCAGATACTTTGTCAAAACTCTGAAGAATGTACAAGTTTTCATTGTCACCATGCAAGAATGGACAATGGGATATAAAGGAAAAATTCTTAACTTTCCAAATAAAATGAAGCCACAACCAGATCTATAGAAATAAAGATTTCAAATATTGATTCAAAATAACAAGAAAATCACCTCATTCATTATAACTATTTAGGCCTCATATGTACGATTATGCAACAGGTTGGATTTCTTGGTGAAAGCACACGACAACCATAAACCAACTCACTCACTGAATCCAAGCACAAAAATCAAGTCAAGCATGAGATCGATGAGTACTTGGAGAATCCAAAACAAATTGACACCAAGGAGAATTTAGAGTTGAACATATAGAACATGCAGAACTACATTGGTGGCCCTATCCAGATCAGAATGATGTTGCTCCTTCTTGAGAAAGAAGTTAAGATGGGTTCCAAATAATTATACTCATATGCTATGGAGGCTAGAGTCTGCTTCCAACTAGACACCATCACATAGTTTGGGGATGTCATCACATAGTACCATGCTTGCAATCAATGTGTGACCAAGAAGCATCAAGTAGAATTTGTTGAGCTAGAATTCAGCCAAAATCATGCATCACAGTGTTTTTTATTGTTAGGATATCAAGTTTTCTCTACCCTATTTTGTCTCATATGGGTATGAGTGGAAATTGTAATATTATTTGTAATTATTTGTAAAAGTGAAATTATAATTTTCCATACTGGAATGTCAAGATTCATAATGTCATGTAATGAGTCATTTTGTAAAGAAGTTGAAGATTCATGAGGGGAGTCCAAGAGTCACAAAGGGGCATGTGAAAAGTCACGCCCCTTTGTTATAAATATATCGTGATAACTCATGTAACGGGCTTTTGGGAGCCAAGCTTTTAGCTAGGCCTAGGATTAGCAATAGCTCAAGAGTTTTATGAGAGCCTTCATTTCTCTATGGCATAGAGGGAGTATACTTCTTTGGAGGAGCGGGTGTTCTTGACTTCACGTTCCCAGGTAAAGTAGTTCGTCGATGGGGTATGTGTGATTGGAACTATCAATTTTAATAACACTCAGAGTTGGCATGATTTCATGCATATGTTGTGGATATAGTAGGACTATGCTTGCTATATTTTAAATATATGTTATTTACATGATGCATATGTTCATGAAATATTTCATTTTCATTTGTAATAACCTTGTTGGATGCCTGTTGATGTATTGGTCTGTCACCTTAACTTGTGGACTATTTCTGCATGTTAGTTCATGTGATTCCATTATTTTCATGCCCTCCTTCTAAGTTACGTATTATTACAGGCTTCCAAGGGGTGCACTTCCTTTCCCCTTCGTGTGTTGGAACCATCATGCATCACACTTGAATTTCTACAGGATCACACACTTATTCTTGCCAAAGACACCATGCAACACTCTATGTTTTTCGTAAACCAAGGGTGGTCATTAACACCCCACTACTGGGACTTCTACTCCAAACAGTTTGAGGTCTAGTTATGGCTTCATATAGGGGAGATCCCCTAAATTTTTGTGGGTCTAGCATCGTCAACAGCACCATATTGAGAATATATATCTAGTTTTCCTAAAATACCTTAGTGTTATTTTTCACATGCAACTGAAAACACATAGCAATGAGATATTGATATACATCCTTGAGAATCTTGGTCAGCTAAACATTGGATGGGTGGTGATGAAACTTAGCAGGTTCTCAATAACAATATTTAATGATGTCACTTGTTTCTAGATTGGCCCATATGGTGTAGAAGTCATTATTGGAATATTTTTTGGGCCTAACCATATTATAGTAAGTTTGCATGTCTTATCCATAATATGTGACAAGCTGATCACTACATTAACTATGAAGAAAAAGATAAGAATAATCCATGTGTGCGTTAATCCACTTAATCACTTCTACATAAGGGATGACCAGGAACCTGCATGTTATCCTATGCATCATGGACCTCTTGGTATTGATATATTCTCGAAAATCATCCAAGTTCTTAGAAAAATGTTTTTTCATGAATTTCTCATTGATATCATTCCATTTTACCTCTGTATACTTATCTATGAAGCATTGTGTATCTACACATATGGGAATGGTAGGTTTTTTCACTTCAACTACTTCCTCAGTGCTTTCCTCTTAAGCTTCTTTGGAGGCAACTTTACATGTAGCGAGAGACATGGCTTTGACAGATGATGAAACAGTAACAATACTTGTAGCTCGAACACCTGTTTTTGGAAACACGTTCATGGTGACAAGATTAGATTTATGAAATCTCCTATATATTATAGAAATATATTAGCAGATCATATTTATAGAACCATCAAATTTAGCCAAGAATGTAAATATATAAATGACAATATATAACTACTTTCATGGCTAGAAAATCTACATGCAAACAAGGAGCGCACATGTTCAAAGCATGAAGGGAGTTCAAGGGTCATTCGGGGATTTCAAGTGCACTCATGTGCTCAAGAAAGAGAGAGAAAAAATCAAGGGCGCAAGGGATGAATCCCAAGAGATTGAGGAAAAAGTCTTCAGGTCATAAATTTACACTCATTCACACAAAGAGATAGAGAGGGTGCAAGGGCACACTCCCAAGAGATGAAGGGATGAAGCTTTAAGGCTTCAGGCCTTCAAGGTGTGCTCATGCACACAAGGATAAGGAGGGTGCACTGATGCATGTTAAAGAAACTAAGGGAACACATTTAATCCTTTGAGGTGTGCTCATGTGCTCAATTAGGGCATAGTTCTTCGTGATAAAGGAATGCGCTCAAGAGGAAAATTTGTATTTTCTAGGCGCAATTTACTGAGTTATTCGGTGCTTTAGCTTCTAGAAGTGCGATCTCTCAGATAAAGGCTCAATGAAAATTTTAAAAACAATATTGTATGATAGAAATGTGAAGAAGATGGATCTTTAAGCTTTTATGATTTTTTTCGCAATTATGATTAGAATGTGAAGATTTAAGGAATACACAGAGTTTCATCTTGCAACAAAAAATTAACACTTGTATAAATAAGAATGAACTGAAATGATAGTAAATAATATGAAAAGAAAGGAAACGCTAGCAAGGAAAGTAAGATCGATAGAAAAATCATAAAAGGTAACCAATAAAATCAACATGAAAAACTTACTTGTAATGCAGATAAACGAAGAGTTTCTTGATCTAAAGATGTGCATCCAACCTATATGTGAATGATTATGAAAAAATAATTATTAACTAGGTTAATTTAAAATATATTAGATCAAATCCATCTCAGGCATTCTTGCCACATGTCAACCCGTTAGTTTAGGGAGGTTGAGTGGGCTCCTCTTTTCTATGAGTTCACCCACATGCAACAAAAAATATAATGCATGCATTATGGAGGGGCACATGTCTTCATGCCAAAGCAATGTGCTCAAAGAGGGAATTTTTTCTAAGAATTAAGGAGTGCACTCAAGGAGGGCACAGTTCTTCAGTGTGAAGAAGTGCGCTCAACACAAGAGAAATTCTTTGTCAACTTGAAATGCACATTTTCCTTTAAAAGTGTTTTTATTGCTTTTGTTTTATTTTGTGTGCTTTTCATGTGTGGTAATGGAAAAAAGCATAGTTTCAAAGTAAAGAGAAGTCATGAGTTCACCAAACTATGGACATGATAACGAAATCTCTTCTAAAGGTTAGGTGATTCCACTTAGGAAACATTGACTTAGGAGGATACAAAACTTAGAGAAAAAATAAGAATAACAAAACAAACAATGTGGCGACACTAAGGGGCTTGGAACGATAGTTCATGTAGGCTCCAAAAAGTACTTAGGAAGAAATTTTAGTCAGTCATTCTTGTAGTGACAATATATCCTTACCTTACTTGGTAAGTTGGTGGTAAGTTGTTTCATGATTATTTTCGAGAAATATAATAGTCTGTGATCCTTACCTTCCATGGTAATTTTTATCTTTCCTATTATCTCTCTTTTTGTCTTGACAAAGTATACCCTATTGGATTCCTACCTACAATTTTTTCTTGTTGGGATTTTTTCCCACCCATATGGCCAATGGGTGTTGGCTACTTGAGTTAGGCATGATCCTTACCATTTATGGTCAGTGGTATCCCCCTCAAGTTATGGGATGTATATTTTCTACCACTTATTCTTAAGGTTTAAGTTGTGAATATAAATAGACAATAGGATAGTTTGTGATCCTTACCTCATAGTAAGTGGTATCCCACATTTTGTCGCATGTCAATAGGATAGAGTGTGATTCTTACCTTATGGTAAGAGATATCCTTCCTATTTTACTTAGATAGAGAGTGGTAGCTTGAGCTCCCATATGATTTCAAATTACTCTTCTTTTAGATATGAGAGTGTTCAACATATTAGCATAGATGAGTAGAGATGAGACCCTATTTTCCCTTGAAAGAATTTGATTTGGTCAAGGAAAGATGTATTTTTAGAGTGAAAAACCACATGTGCACAAAATTTCAGGTCGATCTAAAGACAAATTACGTCTCCAAAGAATTATATAAATGCAAGTCAATTCATCCTCATTTGGACACACATACCACACACATATTCTTATTCTATTGGAGGTTCATACAAGTCTAAAATTGTAGGTCTTGGTTTTCAAGCTCCTGTGGTTGTCAATTGATGAAGAGGAATCCAGATTTTCCACAGTGTCAAAGAATATTTGTCGATCATGTTTTGAATCTCAATGGGGATCCATCTTCATTCATTCATCCTAAAGATGGATCCCCATTACGATTCAAAACATCGACATATATTCTTTGAAATTTTAGGTCTTATTTCACATGTATGAGTAGGACAGACACAATTTTAGGAGGGTTGAAATCTATCTTTGACTAGCCTTTGACCAACCTTGATGTTTTTGGTGTTTGGGCATACTTTGACTTGGTTTGAATTCCAATTCTGTTTTTTTTTTTTGAGGTCACATTATTTTCATAGCGATAGATGTTTTATGGGCAGTTTGACTCATATTCACTGCAACCTTTTACCACAGGTTTGA
The DNA here is from genome assembly GCA_034641835.2 of Pinus albicaulis. Classification (NCBI taxonomy): domain Eukaryota; kingdom Viridiplantae; phylum Streptophyta; class Pinopsida; order Pinales; family Pinaceae; genus Pinus; species Pinus albicaulis. Next base: position 808,255,377 of record CM076578.1, on the reverse strand, counting down.
CTATAGTTTCTCTCTACTTTAACTGAGCAGTTTTGGGTTTTTTTTTTTACTTGAATTTAACCTGGAAAGGAGGCATAATATTTTGAACTTTGACCCAGAAAATTTGGAGGTTTTTTGAATGTTTAATTGTGGAATATTTAGGGCATCTTTGACTATTGTTGAATAATGTTGACTTTGACCAAATTTGATAGTTGACCAGATTTGACTTTGGCCTCATCTCTTGAATTTTGGACATTGGTTTAATGGGAATTAAAAGTTATTTACATTTGAATATTGGTTGGTGAATTGGATCATTATAATCTCTTTGCTGAACAATTTATAAAAATCTAATAAGAAGAATAATTTGAAAGTGTTTTCCCCCTTATGTGGTTTTTCACTAGTCTTTGACCAATTTGGTGCTTCTTATTATTTCTCTTGATTGTTAGATTCTATTTTTCATTGCATTTAATGTTCTATTCAAAATATATATTTATTATTAGAAGATTAAATTTGATTTCTAATTGAAGAAAATATTGGGCTAAGTTATTGTAACAGCATAAAACATTAGAAAATTAACAATTCAACCAACCTACCTTCCTCAACTATCGTCTAAAATTTGGGTATACAACTAAAAATTTCATTTCTTCAAGCTCATGGTAAATTATGACACTCATTTCAGTGTTATAAGTTTACACCTCAGAATCACTCCTTCAATAAATATTATGGTGAATGTCAGGAATGGATCGTATAGATAGGTGAAATGGTCGAGAAGGGTGGTGGATTATTGTGGTGGTGAAAATTATCAAATGAATATAGGAATTTATGGTGGTGGATGATTTCAAATAGAACTTTATTATTCATATGATAATTACACATAATCACTTCAAATAATACTTGAAATATTTTTGATTTGATGTTTCAGGAAAGCATTATTTGAATATGATAGTTATATTTGGATGGTGAAATTTTGATTTTTTATTCCATCATTAGGATATGAGACTTATTATAAGTATTTTTTGATCTTTTTATTAAAAATGATAATTAGGTTCATATATCCCAAATTCTATGGTTTTGACTTCAGTAAATTGACTAATTGTGCCTTATGTTACTTGTGAGGTTACCTTAGATCTTCTGCCTTTTAAATTTGATTGCTTGTTGGAATGAAGACAAGGATTCTTTGCTCCTTATAAATGATCAAATATGGAATCTATTGTTGCCTATGAAATGTTATTAGTTTTGAAAATATTCTCTAAATTCCTTCAAGAAAACTTGTTGATGTTGATATGTTTGGAAAAGACTTATTAAATGAGAAAAAAAGCCTTCAAATTGATTAGTTTGAACTAAAAAAAGAAATATTTTCAAAAGGAAAAGAGAAATCCAAGTTTCCAAGAAGCTTAGTTTTCAACTTGGATTCCTTACATAGTTATGCCAACAATGTTGGTTCTCATAACCATTCACACACACACACACACACACACACACATATATATATAGAGAGAGATATGTATTAGGTGGTATTGGAGAATGATCGCCTTTTTCCACCAATTCTATCTCAGAATTTTTCTATAAATTTTGAAAAAATTCTTCTCTTGTCAAGGATTTATGGTAGAGTTTTAATATATTCCCACTAACAAGAAAAAGGATCCCTTGTTTATCAATTTCCTTGATTCTTACTACTTCCTTTTTAAAAGTAACTTGAATCTCATATGGGCCTAGCCAATGTGTTTCTAATTTCCCTTGAAATAATTAAATTTTAATTCAAAGAGAAGGTCCCAATCCCCTGGTTTGAACTTTTTGACCTTGATAAAATTTTCATCGCATCTTATCCTCCGATGTTAAATTATTCTCTCCTTTTAAAGGAATGTCATCTAATCTCTTATAATTCATTTAGCTATGCCAATCTTTTCTTTTGGGCTTCAAACAGATCTAGCCCCAATTTTTTTTTTTTTGTCTTGTATGTGTCGACTTCAAATTTAATAGGAAGTAGAACTTGATTTCCATAGACAAGATCATCAAGGGTATGCCATGTGGTGTTTCTCCATGTGTTTTGGTATTCCTACAATGCTTCTCAAAGTTTGTTTTCCCAATTTATACTATGTAAATGCATGGTCTCGGTTAGTATGACCTCAATAACTTTATTTGTGGATTCCACTTATCCATTAGATTATGGATGATATGGAGTGGATTTAAGATGTATGATTTTATATTACTCCATGATCTTCTAAAAAACCTTGGATGTAAATTGTGCACCCATATATGTTACAATATCTCTTCATACACCAAAATTAGTGAAAATATCCTAAAAAGGAAATGTAACAACAACATTTTCAATAGAAAAATTTAGTGGCTTAGCCTCTACCCATTTAGTAACATAATAAATGAATAAGATTGTATCTCTTTTGCTTGAATGGAGGATTGATGGGTCCAACAAAATCTAGAGCCCATTTTTGAAAATGTTTTATGTGTACCTGTAGTTGTAGATACATTTCATTAGATTGTACAAGTTTCCCCATCATTTGTAAACTATTACCTCTATTGACATATTCCTTGGCATCCTTAAAAAATGTTATCACCAAAAAATGATCACCTAGTCATTTCTAACTAGATGGATCAAAATATACAATTTAATTTTAACTATACCATAGTAAAATCACTTTCACTGTAAGAAATAATTTAATAAACAACTTTTATTAAGTTATTTCTTATTAAAACCCATGAGAATAATTAAATAAACCATTATTTAGCTAATTTTCTCTAGGAATAATTATTAAATCATTATTTGATAATTATTCCTTGTCACATTTGATTAAATCACCTAGGAATAATTAAATAAATCATTATTTATTTATTTTTTCTTAACTCCATTCTTCGAATAATTGTTAAATCACTATTTAATATTTATTTCATTTTCACAAGTTTTTTATTATTTGTGAAATAATTAATAAATAATTGTATTTTTTAATTATTACTAAATAAAGGTATTTGACCATTTTGAATATATTTTCCCTCTCCAAAATATAATAAAGTGCTCATCATTGTTAGATATTTATTTTGGTAAATAATACTATATTCTCCATTTTTTAGATCAACCCAATACTTTTCTATAGATAAGAGGTTTTTTCAATCATTCTTGACCATGATCGTTATCATCGTCACCATTATCGTCTCCATAATTTTGAGCTCCTACTATAATTCTACACATTGTTTGGGTTTTCACATATTGAGAAAGGGAGATATAATACTAAAAGATCAAGGAAATCAAAGGACCCATCCCACGGAGGGGCATTTATGACCCTTTTGTAAATTTCCTTCACCAAGTGCTATTAATAAAATATTTGTTCTTTCAAATGAGTTCGATAATTTGGTCATTACATCTGATTGAATTTTTTTTTTTATCATTTTAGATCGCATACATCTATTTTTCTACAAGTTCTTTTCACATTTTTATTGCACATCTAAAGTATAAGAAATCACAATTGTTATTAGGGTCACTAGTCACCTATCACTTATATGAGATATTTTTGGTACACCTTCCAAGAAATTTCATACTAACAAATGACAACTCCATTGGTTTAACAATTAAGTTTCATGAGTGACTGTAGATTTAGTGTTTTCAAGTTTTTCTGCAGCTAGCTTTAGCCTCTCATTTATATTTATATATTTACTTCCATTTTTTGTCAAAATTTCAGATTCTGGCGGTTTTCTGGTTATTTCTGCATCTCACAAGTACCAGTAGAGTAGGAGACGACAACATTTGTGCGAGATATGAAAACCTAGAGTACGAGGAGAAAAACACACATTTCATCCCCATGTCTATACTCTGAGCTCCAACATGCATTGTTTGGCCCAAAAAATGTGTTTTCCACCTCTTTCAGGTCAGTACCTACGTTTTGAAAATTTTCCGAGAATTTTCAGATTTTTCCTGAATTGCTAAGAGTGTTGTGATAAGGGTTTTTTACCTCTATTTTAGTCTTCCTTAGGCCTAGATACTCTTATTTTTTCTCTTTGAGGTAGAAAAAATACCCCTAGAGTTTGTAGTAAACCTCCACCTTTTTAAGAAGAGATTGGCTGAGTGAGGAGTCTCCAGTTTCAAAATTTTTAGGCACTATTTTTGAGGGTTTGATCCACATTATTTTATCCCTTTAGGATAGGTTATTTCACCATTTAATCTCGAATTTTAGTTTTCTCTTGCCTTCCCCCTTAGGACCCCCTTGATTTTCCTAGGTTTTTGAGCTTCTTTCCTATCCTTTGCAGTAGATTTCACCTTTTTTGTTTGTCTACACCATTTTCAACTTTAGATCCCAGTTCCTCTGACACTAGAAATTGTGGGCATTTTTGTGTGTTTTTAGTAGCTTGTTTTCCTCTCCTTGTTTGTTTTTTTGAGAACCATCTTCGAGCTAGGTTTTTCCTTAATTTACTTTTTATTTTACTGTCATTTTATGACATTATTTACAGTATTTCAACATTTTATTTCAGCAACATATGGAATCATTAAGCATGTTCATTTAACTCATATACTAAACAGACTCTTTCACACACATTTTCACACCCTAAGCGAACGTGAGCTTGGTTAACACCACCAAGAAAATACTTGAAACATGATACATTTAATAATATAACAAACATATATTCAGCCCACTTGGGCATAAAGGCCAAATAATATGTGTATTTAGGTGTAGGATTAGTGGGAAAGGATTCCAATAACACCCTTCAATCATTTACATTGAGACATATAAGTTGACTTTGTAGGAAGCTTAAAATCATTCACCATCCAACAGTCCTAAACCAGAGTGCATTGGAACCCAACTCAGAGGGGGTTCGGATCGGTAATCATGCGAAAAGGTCTCCTTGGGGCTACCCAACCCACGGTAGGGAATTTTTTGTGGTGGCTAATCACCAAGAAGCTCAAGAATAGACCACCCCCGTGGGAAGAAGGTAACCGTAGTGACCAATATTAGGAAAACACCTTATAGGATTGGCTGTGGGAAGCAGTTAGTTCTCTACCCCACCTTTCTTTGGACAAATCTTTGTGGGGATGATTTTCCATCAAGTAAGAAGTTCTTTGGAAGGCCATCTAAAACAACATATTTAGGATTGTTTGAGGAATTGTATCTCCTATAGGATAGAGGTCATTTTATTTGATAGGACATGTTTGATTGTATTAGAGTAGCATCATTATATGGCTAGTTTACACTTGACACCACTACACTAGGTGTTTTCTTGTTGTTTATTACTCTTTATATCCTATCATCCTTTAGTCATTTAGTGTCATAATTTTATTAACATCATTGCACCCCTAAGTTGTTTGTCACAACGAATTAGAGGCCTTCAACCTCAGTTTCCATTAGGATTTATTACTCCTACCCATCGAGTTATATTTAATCCTCCTAGTCCACCATTGAGTCCTCCTGACTCAGATTCTACTAATTCATCCAATTCTTTTACTTTGCGTCTTCTCAACCTCGTATCACCACCATGTCAGGCACCAATGCAGGTGTGGTAAGAAAAGGTGGTAACTCAGGTCCTAATTGGGGTAATACAACCAATGGAACCTTAACTGGTATGGTGTCTCCTACTTCATTGCTACCCTTCATGATTGGTTTGACTCTCCCTGGTTTTAACCAGTTGATCAACAATCCTCTTCTCCATAACCCAAATTGGCCCATTATGCATACCATACTTCCTTAAGACATACCTAAGTTTGTAGGAAATCTTGGAGAACATCCCACAAATCATGTTCACTCATTTCACATATGGTGTTCCTCTAATTCCATCACTGAAGACTCCATCCACCTTCATTAATTATAGGACATTCTTACTAGAGATGAGCTAAGTGGTATTTAAATCAACCTAGTGAAAATCATTCCAGTTTTGTGACTCTCACCAAAGCTTTTCTATCACATTTTCAATTATCTCTTCATTATAAAAATGGTACCGAACTCTTGAATTCTTTCTGTCAAAATTATTCCACTCGCATATCTAAAAATTTACATGAATGGTGCAGAAGGGGGAGAATGTGTAGGGCCCCTGAATTCGAAGACCATTTTTATATGGATTATTTCCTTAAATCGATTTTGGCCCCCCATAGGTAAATATTTCACATCACACATCCCTCATTCAGAGGAATATGTGCTCCAAGTAGCTTCAAAATATGACTTGATCTATGTTCAATCAAGTTATGTTTCTATTTTTCTCCCCAATTTTCCTTATCCTAGTGGTTCTAATGCACTGATGGCATCTCATTCTGCCAATGGTATCATTGGATATATTTCTCACCCTCACCTGAAACCGTATGCTCAACCTCTGACGAGTTATGGTCAACCCCACTAGGTGGAAGGGAAATAACTCTTACAAGTACCCCCCTCCACCAAATGTTTCCCCTTCTCCATATGTTCCTTATGGATTGCCTAGTGCTCCATCCCCTCTGGCACAAGCACCTCAGCCTCCCATGCCTCCTAAAAATTTTCCACAACAACCATCTCATCCTCAAGGTCAACTGTATACACAGTAGAGTGCTACCAATCCACCTAAAAACAAGAAGAATAATAAGGGGAAAGGTAACCAGAATCGACCATCCTAAGGTAATTATGTTAAACATGGTCCTCCACCTAATAGACCCAAGGGAAATCATCCTAATCATGTAACCTAGCAATAGGGCGGACAACCCAAGAAGAAAAAGGCTCTTTGTATGAATAATACTTGTGCATGTTGTGGTATATATGGAAATTATAATCATGATTTTCCCCTTTTACCTCTGATGCATCAAGTATGGGAAGCTCAAGAAGATGCCCCTAGAGGACAATAGACCATGGCTCCGCTTCCTTTGGTACCTTATTCATCTCAGCAGTTATGATTACCAACCTATTTCCCCACCAAGGATATATAACTTCCCAACCTACACAACGGTAGGAAACTCTCCAATATGGTCCCCATGATTATTAGACTCTTATGATGAATTCTGATGAGGTTAATAGCCATAGAAGGACAACCTTCAGACTCGATCATACCAGTATGACAAGCCACCTGCTAAGTCTATGACTGAGTCCCAAACCCAAGTTTCTAGTGAGCCTATTCTGTCATCAAATGGTACCTTATAGATGTATCAGCCTAAGGAAAAGGTTATTATGAAGATCCCAAAAGGTCCATTATGTCAAAAAATTTCTTTAGCTGAAGCCGCACATACCTATAGCATAGTAGATGACTTGGTGCAGTCTCTTGGTGCCATATCAATGCTCGAATTCCTCTAGTCATTCTCGTCCCAATGGAAATATCTACTCTCTACTTTGGGTGATGTGGATCCTTCAGACGATCATATGATTTTCTTTGAATTTGATCAGTTGGAACATCCCCCATTTCCTTCATTTGTCTCTTTTCGAATACTGGTATCAATATGAAATGCTATTGTTGAAAAATGTATCATTGACGAAGGCATCTCCACCTATGTGATGGATAATAGTGTTTGGAAAAAGCTTGGTTCACCCGACCTATCCCCATCAACCATCACTCTCTGTGCATGGGATGATCATTGATATTAGCCCCTTGGCTTACTTCACAATTTTCCTATCACTGTTTCCAACAAGACTGTCTCTATTGGCATTGAACTCATAGATGCCCCATTGGATTATAACATGCTTCTGGGTCATAGTTACACCTATCCCATGTCAGTTTTAGCATTTGTGGTGTTCCGCAAGATGGGGTTTCCCCATAAAGGAAATATCGTCACCATCAATCAATTGACATACTAAGATCCTAAGAAATAGACTTCTCCCTAGTCCAAAATTTCATCAATGACTGACAATACAACTGTATCATCCCTCAAAAATGTTTTACCTAGAGTCTACAAGGATTATTCTTTGCTTGGTGCCTACTATGTTCCACCACCTACTCCTTCTAAGCCCAACTCATTCAGTGCTTGCATGATGCAAGCATCACAAGCTTCTCACAAGCATTTTGGTATGCCCATCCAATAGGCAGAGCCTTTCCAATCTATTGTTTCCAACTCAACCCAAAATATAGGTATAATTCCTTAATAATATCTTCCTTCTCTTAGTGTCTCTCCTAGCCAATTTCAACTAGGAATAGTTCATCCAGGCCTTAACCATCTAGGAGCAGTTCCTCTAGGCCATTATCCTCCAGGTCAGATAACTTTCTTATTCCCCCCACTAGGAATTTTTTTTGTCCTTGTCATGGCTACATTTAGTTTACCCAACATTACCTTGGGGATCCCAGTCTAGTACATTAATACCCTGACAAAAACTCCCCCTGACCAACTTAAACCTTACATAGCTTTGAACCTAGTAAACATGTTTTTCCTTCCCCTTCCTTTCTTTTAGTTCCACGGAAACCTCAACAGGAATCTACACATGTTGTGAAAGCATCTGGTGAGGGGGGAAAAGCCCAGAAAAGGGGAACTAAAGAAAAAACACATGAAAAAACTCCATCTCCTCCTAAGCCTCCAAATTCGACACCTCTGTGCATTTTTTGTGATGTTTTTAGGCATGCCAACAATAATTTTCCTGAAATCCTTCTTCTTAAAGATGTGGTCACTGACACTTTTCCTGACTCTAATATCCTGGACGTCCATGTTACCTTACCTGATTTAGCAAAGAAGAATATATAATTACGCATGAATAACCCTTGTACTTTGTGTGATAATTTTTACCACTATTCTCACCACTATCCTCGTCTCGAATATTTTTTCTATACTCATCAGGATATTTGTGAAATAAAGGTCACTTGTAGTGAATCCACCTCTATAGCCACCTCTTGGATTTTGGTACCATTGTTGTGTTAGAACATGAGATCCCTTCACCACACATTGTGATCCATCCTTCTGATGTCCATATGACATATATTATTTCTCATATTCTCTATCTTCATCCATGGGATCTTCGTATGGGTACTCTTCTAGAGGTTTCTATTTTGATTCGGTCGAGCGTTTTTTGCGGGATACCTTGGTCTCAAGATCAGTAGATATTCCATCTACTAGTCATTCTTCCCCTCCTGTTGGAAATGTGAATGTGAACCTTGTCTCTCATGATGATGGTTTAGGTAGTTCCTCCACATCATGTATTATCTCCTCCTCCCATCTCCCCATATTTAATTCATATGAAGACATCATGGAAGGCATGACCACCCCTATTTATCCTTGGGATGATATGCACCATCATGGGTAATTAATTCCACAACAAACCCATGATAAACATGTTGTGGAGTCTAAATAATTCATTCATGGTGAATTTGATTGGTTTAGAAATCTCATTATTGCACTAGATGGTTTTGTAGAAGGAAACATGGCCAATATCTCTCCTAGATTTAACATAACCATTACGAATAAACCAGGGACTAAAGAAAATATCTGATGAAATATTGATAAAACTAAGAGGGGGGTTGAATTAGTTTAGCCCATTCATTGAAACTAATATTATTTTCATTAAAATAATTAACTAAAAAATTCCATGAGAAGGCTAACAAATAATTACCAAAAAATTTAATATGTGTACATCTGGTAATAAGCAGACTAATACATCACATCAACACATAATACAATGAAAATGGACACTAGATATAAGTGGAAACCCATAAGGGAGAAAATGATGATTTTATTATTGTTGTGATGCAAAGGCAAGCTCCTACTCCTTATTACATATGATTTTCTATAGGATCCAACCTACATGAGGCTACTACCTTAAATTTCTGCAAGCTACAACATGAAAAGAAGTTCCAACTCCCATTTTTTTTCTACAGGATACAACACAAAAGAGGCTCCTACCTCAACCAGATCCAACTGAACATTTATCAAGACACAACGTGAAAGGAGACCAGTAAAATCCCCTCATAAAAATGAAAAAAATATGTTGGTTTACCTAGTCATGAACTCTACATACTTCCATATTTATTTTTGCCTCTTCTCCTCTTCAGATCACTTTCACATCAACTTCATGTGTGTAAGTTAATCTCATGTGTAACACCTCAATCAATTCTCACATGTTCTCGTACTGTTTAGCACTCTTCTCCAACTTTTCACACATGCATATATGAACGTTAATGGTTGTTCCTATTCTACTCATATGAATATGAAATGACAAAACTTGTCTCTTTTCATTGGAAATAATAGTCCCTTCAATTTCAAAATTTCTTAAATTATTGAATATTTGTTTTGTAAGTTAAGATAAATACTATTAATAGTAAAAATAGTATACAAAAAATCTTTATGTTGGGGATGGCTGAAGGGGATTGGCCTATCCCCATCCATCTCTATCTCAAAATTCATAGAAAATGGGCTTCCCTTCACAAGGAAACCAACCTTTAAGGTAGTTGAGATAATCATGTCCTAACTGAATTTATAAATCACTAAAGTAAACAGGAAAAGCTACAACAAGCCAAAGTAGGAAAAATAAAACCAGGAACCTTGAGATGAGGATATCAATTTAATTTTATATCTTCATCATCCTTTGCATAAGGTGTTTCTTCTAGGACCAGGTAGCTATAAGAAAAAATTATTTCTTCATCCTCTACTTTCAATGGAGCCGTAGCCATTGGGGGTGTCGGAGGAGGAGTAGTGATGACCGGAGCAAGTGTCATCTCGTCCCTATGCCAAATGCCATCCTTTGAGAGGATCTAGACCTCAATGTATTCTGCAGTGGGTAGCTTCATAGGCAGGCTGGAGGTTTTCCATGAAAGATGAGGAAAGGAAGATAAAATGGTGGATTTCCAGTTCTGATTCCTACCTCTCAAATGGTTGAGTTGAAGGTGCGGTGAGGAAGCACCTTGAGAGCTTTCAGATCTAGGAGTGAAATAAGAGGGAGTGGGGATGATAGAATTGGGGCTTGTGGAGGATTACATAACTTCTCCCATGGATCGAAAGCACGTGGTGGAGCCACGGTGAGTACGAGCAGGATGTGCACCTCTCCCATTACCCCGAACTAGCCTTAAGTGTTGGCGCGATGGCATGATGGTTTGAGTAGGAGGGGGGCCGGATGATGGATTAGGAGTAGAGAGGAAATAAGGGTGATGGCAAGAGAGGTCATTAATGGATAGGCTTGAAGGGTGAGGATATGAAGGTGATGAAGCAAAATGAGCAGGGTGAGGATATGATACGTCTCTATGAATCCAAGAGGCATTGATGGTGCAGAGTAAATATTCCAAACAGTGGCAGAGAGGATTGATGTATCCAACCTTACCGCCATTAGTGCTCTCCTCCCTCGACTTCCAGGGGATGTGTGTACATGTACAATGTTCCTTTCCCTTCATGCATTTCACCGATGACCTTTTGCAGGTGGGGGCAAACATCTTGAGAGTTGCGTTAATCACCCACATACGGGAATTAAATTCTTGAATATTCAAATAAATAAAATGAATTTCATAATATGAAAATGGAATGCATTCATATTCTTCATGTCAGTAAAAAAATTAATAGCATGCAATAATATAATATTGTATTCATATTCACATAGCCATGCATCACAATAATTTCTCCATTTTTTTTCCTTTGCCTTGCATCTTGCCCTTCCTTGCCTCATGTCTCTATCTTGCATTGTTTTCATGGATTCTTGCCTTTGCATCACAAAAATTAATCTCAATCAACATGCCAACATCAATTTTCTACCAAACCACCAATGCATCTACTTCTCCTTTGTCCCTTGTTGCTGCATATTTTGCTTCTCCTTTGCTATTTGTTCCTTCAGCTACTCCTCTTCCATGTTGTTGCTCTTGCATACCTTTTTGCTACTCTTTTTCTTTGTTGCTACTCTTGTATACCTTTTCTGATCTTGATATTCCCCCTTTCCATAAATGAAAATATTTCCAATAGTAACCACCTTTGTCATTGATGGAAACACATCCCCCCCCCCCCGATTCTAAGAAGTGTCGTCCTTACTATGATTACCTACCCCTTTGACATCAATGGAAAGGGGGTTACAAATTTCTTGTAGCCTGCAAAAGTGTCCTCATTGTAGCTTTTATTGTTGTGATTGCATTGTAAGTGAATTGAAAAATATTTTTGTGAGAACCCTTTGAAAGCAACAATATTGTTGAGAAAAAAAAATTATGTCTTCATCTGCAATACACATCTTCTGTAGAAGTAGATAATAGCTTCTAAGAAAGTTTTTCATGGAAATCAAATAGCTCTAAAGCATAAAACCCTAAATCATAAAGCCACCATGAAAAATTGTCCTTATCGTTACAATTCTTCCCATATTTTCATCATTACACAACCTCATAACAGTTGTTATATACATCGTTACTTTGAGTGTCACAAAACGTTGCCCAATACTGCATAGACATGCCTTCAAAAAACCTGAAAACTAGAAAAAATTGAGAAAAAGGATTCTTCCTCTACTATGCATCCTTTAATGTGAATACAACTCAAATTTCACTCAGAAATATTCTTTAACACTAATACAACCATCCACATATCTATCCTTTTATTTCCCCCAGAAAATATAGTATTTCAACAAAAAAATGGTTTTCTAACATCAAGAAAAGTTGTCTCCATCTTCAAATATCAATTTATTCAAGGGCATGTTTACACCTTTTTTTGCATTGGAATCCTCTGAAGTGTAATTTATGGATGTCCCCATTGGTGCTTTGATTGTTGGAGCCTTGGAAAATTTATGTTTGGAGAGGGGCCTTCTAACAAGTTTGCTAATTATGATTATCATGTACATTTCTTCAATCCATGAAGATGCAAACAATGTTTAATACCATCTAGATGCATATGATAATTTAGAGTACCAAAAAACCTAGATGGACCTAAATAATTACTCGCCCCACCCGTCAGTTCCAAAAAAAAAACATTTAGACTTATTTGAATGATGGAACATATGAAATCATTTTTAGACACATGTATTTATGAAACCAATGGTTTGTTTGCTTCTATTTGACACGAATCCAAACCTTCATGCAATCATTCACCAGAATTATCATAGGTATTCTAGATGTATCAATGATGTTGATGCAGAGAATACAATCCGAGATTATATGTTATCTGAGTAGCATTCATTATATTGGGAAGATCATGTTTGTTTGCAAATGTAAGGAGAAGAACATATTGCAACTCATTCTCATTCAACATCTTATGCAATTCATATTTTACTTCAATGAAACAATTCTATCCAAAATCAGAGAAAACTAGATATTTTGTAAAATCGCAGACCTTGATAGATATGAAAACCAAGAGAAAACCATGATAGATGTGAAACATTTTTGAATGTTAGCTTCAATACGAAAATCACATTATATATTTTTCACGTTTCTTTGAAACTTATTCCTGATCTTATTTATCATCATCGGAATCCTCTTACTCATCGGCATTAGATTCATCAAGAGGATAATCACCATCATGTTCATCATCAGAAGTTGCATGCTCATCATCTGCCTTTGAAATTAAATATGAAAAATATTCATATTTACTATGATCATGCTTCTAAGGTTCTTCTTTCTCTTCACCATCTTCTTCACGACTTTAGTGCCATATTCTTCTTCATCCTTGCCATCATAAGTACTGTTATAATTATAATTCATTTCACTCACTTCATCAGTACTAGAAGATTCATAATTGTTGCCATACTCACTGTAATCTAATTCAGAAACTCCAGAATCCACGATGTCCCCACAAGTAAACAACGCTCCACAATTTCCTTCTTTGAAATTATACATATTTTGACCATGACCTCAAATTCTTTGGAAACCTCATTCACACACACACACACACACACACACACACATATATATTTCTTATATTGGAATGTAGTTTCCTTTCAAACAACATTTGGATTATCCTTCCCTTGAATGGATGTGACATTGGCGGGATTCCTAGTATCATTTATTTATATGAAGCGTTTGATATCTTCAAGACTTTTCTCCTCTGCATGTGAAATTCAACTACCTTGTCCTTGATCACTGCTTGGAACAACCTGTGAGATCATTAAGAATTAAAGTAGGTTGATCAAGAAGATTAAGGAATAAGGAATAAGGAGAGCTAGATGGTATATTTTGAAGGGTATCCCTCAATGAAATCACACTTTTGATCAAATCATATTCAAAATTAAAGTTACAGATGTTAGTGTCATCTTGAAAAATCAGGGGATGAGTCTTCACCTATGAATCCATTAATCATTCCAATTTCTTCTCTATCGTATCTATATCATGGAATGTAGTTGAAGGTGGATAATATGGATCAATAATTTTATGTCCATATTTACCAGCTTCAATATTAAGGAGGCACCAAAATTGGTACTGAGAAATGAGGAGGATAATGAAAAAAAGTAATAGTAGGTTCCTCCTCATAGATTTGGGGTGTTTCATGATCAACATAAGTTGGAAGAGAATAATCATCCAAGGTTTCAGATTCAAATGATTTCACATAGAGAATAATCATGCTTTGAAACTTTCCACTGTTAAAATTATAGTCAAAATATTCTCCAGTAAACTCATAGAAAAGTTTAAGAAACCAATTAATAAAATCCTTTAAAGATTCACCAGATTTCATTCTAAGTAGATAAATCCTTTTACAGACACCCTAATAATCATACATGTCAAAGGCTTAATGAATATCCATAGATATTTGTTGAAATGAATGAATGGAAGTAGCTGGTAAAGTTTGACACCATTTCTCAACTCGACCTTCAAGAGTAAGGGTGAGTAATTTATTAGCAACATATTCACAATTTATTTCATGATATTCACAAAATTTGAGAAACAAATATACATGTTCAACTATGAATGTTTCACCCTCACCATCAAACTTCAATTGAGATAAGTCATCAATTAATTCCATGGGGACTTTAAAATTTGATCTATTAGAAAAAAATCCCAGGATTAGGATTTGGGAATGAGCCATTAAATATGAGAGATTCATAATAGAATCAACAGACACAACTTGTCATTTGTCCCTCCTTCTAGTTCCAGTGTTGATGGTTGTGTAAATTTGTCAACTAAGAGGGTTTCCCCAATATGAAGTGCCAACTAGAAATGACACCATTTGGAGTAGGATCCCCATCTAGAGTATCAACCTAGACACCATAACTAAAATTTTTGACTTGGCTGGAACGAATATATCACAAGTGAGTATGCACATAACCTTTGAAATCAAAAAATAAGTGGACACTTTGAAACAACAATTGCAATGTGTAAAAGGGGGCCTTCCCAGGAGAGGAGACAAGAGTGAGTATCTAGAAGGAAATTAGAGTGAGTCTCTAGAAGTAAATTAATATTTCTATCCTAAGAGGAGCACATGAGAGAAAGGAAATATTCATTAGTTATATTGCGAAGTATTTCACATAGAAACAATGAGAATTAAAGCAAATTCAACACACATCCAACAAGATAAGCACCAAATCCAATGAATTAGTTTAATTTCATTAATACATATGAGCATAACATATACCACAAACATCAAAATAATAATATTAAAACTTTCATGATACATGTATGAAATTTTGTCGGATAAATGAGTTTCTAATGATTAAGTGAAATATCCAAGTACACAGTTACAATGGCGAGACTACCTCTAATAAGGGAAAAATAATTCACTTCCTTCTCCAAAGAATTATCTTCTCTTCAGAGTCTAAGACTCCAAAATACCTTTGCTTGAGTTATGAGGTTCAATTTATGACAAGAGGAATTCCCTTTCATATCCCCATGACTCTTGAGCTACCCTCATGACTTTTGGACTTCCAATTGACCATTGAACTTCTAAAAGACTCTTGGAATTTTCCTAGTGAATCATTTGTCCACATGTGAATCTTGGACTTCCACATATTAACATTTTCTCATTTTAGAAAATACAATAATTACATTCCAAAAATGATGTGGTAAGACACATTGACATGTATGACATTGTGATGACAATTGTACAAGCTATGAGGTGGGAATTATGACATGGAACTTCATGAGGATGTGGAAATGCCAAGTCCTTCCCTTTGTTGCTATGAATTTAACTTATTCATGGTGGATTTTCTCTTGTTCTCCATATTCATCCTCCAAAGAATCTAGATCAAAGATGGAACCTTCCAAGGAAACATGAGATGACATCACTCTATCAATAATGGTAAAATATTTCTTTAGGTATTCATGATGGCTTGTAATATTCCAAAATTTGCATGCAGCAAATTGGAATATTAATTTTTTCTTATATCATATAGGAGGTGAATAAAATGGGTAAAAGCCCCATGAGTAGGAATAAAATCCCTCATAGTGTGAAAGGGATCTATGGAGTAGTTTTATTTTGCACCTTACAATATGAAAAGGGGAAATTGCATGAGGACAATGTTAAGTTTGACCAAGTCAACAGCACTGCCTAAGAGGTGTAGGCATGAGAAGACAACAGAGTTTGAGAGGGAGGAATATTCTTTGTGGAAGAAACCCTAATATGTGGGGTCCAGCGCAAAGAGGCATTCACTTGTATAAAATGAGGAAGAGGTAGCCATAGTGAGACATCTTTGAACATTTGATCATTTGTCTGATTAGATTATTTGCACTCTTCGGCAGTTTAGCTGAGTTGCAGTGCTGCTTAGCACGAGGGATTCTTGTTTAGGAATTTCTCTCCTTCTTGAGAGGCCTCTTGAAGGATTGCACTTCATTTTTCCACATCTTGGCTCAAGGCCAAAGCCACTACCATCATTCACTGTGTTATTTCTGTTGAAGTATAATGTAGTGTTCCTGGGTGTTGCAGTGGAGGGTTCCACAACACCTTTCCTTGGCTCATATTTCAGAGGAGGGAGGTCCTATTACTCTGGGAGGTTATTGAAGGAGGCTTTTGAGCTGATTGCACATATTTGGCTCCAGGCCAAGAATTCTCTATCTCCTACAGCGCAGTCCAGCTCCTTGACTGCGTTATTTCTGAGCACATTTGTAGTGGGGGTTGCACCACTATTTTGGAGGCTAAGATATTCAGGGATTGGATCAGCCTTTCACCTAAGAGATCCTTTATATGAGATATATGCACCATATGCAGCATATTGAGCTCTCCTCATCCATTTCTATTTTTTGAGTTGCAGCTCCTACCTAGCAACTCTGGCATTTCCGCAGATTTTCCATTTTCATGTGTATTGTAGCCAATCCTTCCAAGGATTGTGTATTATTGTTGTATTAGTGTTTTCGAGGGTTGATAACTTGCTCCCTGATATTTCTTGAGCCTAATATTGTCATATCATCATATTATTATTTTGTATGTTGCAACATCTCCTATAAATTGCATTATTCTATCCAGGGCTTTTCACATGTAGCAATGTTTATTTGTTTTCTTGTACATGTTCTATTGAGGCTCTCATTGCCCAACTTGAGTGATTGATTCCTCAAAGCATTATACTCTTTGCTGCTATATTATACACTTTTTGGCTATTTGCATCTTCATGTACTCAAGATTACCTTAATAATGTTGTTATTCCATTGTATGTTCTTACATATGTTGAAGTCCCTTCATCGGGCAATTTCTGAAGACAACTAGGTGTGGGAGATATGTTTAATGCACCTAGAGGGATTTATTTCGAGCCACCTCTTGGATTTTAGACTTATATGCATTTATTTGAGGGATCTAGGTCTTGGTTTCAATTCCTATAGCAGCCATTACTGGAAAATGTGTTTCTAGTCATGCCTTGCTAGCTGTTCCGAATTTGGAATATTACCCTAGTATCAAAGCATAGTCTTTGCTCAGCCTGTGAGTCTAAGACCAAGAGGTCAGAAGATTGAAGAGGATGGGTTTCATCTCATCATATTTATAATCCATGAAGAAACTCCACAAGGAGGATAAGCAGAAACAAGAGGAAGGACCCTGCACTTCCTATTCTCATCGAGAAGGAGACAAAGAAATAAGCAAGAAAAAGACTCCATATTTTGGATAAGAGAAAGGGGATAAGCTTACAAATCTTCTTTATAAATTTTTACATAACATTCATGAGGATTTCAAGAAGATCCAGAGGGAGATGTATGAAGAATCTCCAAGAGAGTTTGAATCTAAAGCAAACTCTAGATTTGAGGATTGTGAGAAAGCAGCTACACATCCTAATACTCAGCATAGTCACATGCCCAAGATTGCCAGAAGAGAGATGGAAAGAGAAGAAAAGGTTGCCAGGAGGGAAACCCTTAGTGATTTCTTGAAAGAGTATGAGTTTCAAACTCAGAAATTCCAAGGTTATCTCAGTTTTTCAGAGTTTTTCAAGATGAAGCTGAAAGGAAGAGAGCAACAGGATAGATTTCATCTATCAACCTTTGAGGGTTCACCTACATGTTCAGCCAAAGGTTGGGTGGAGGAGTTAGAGACCTTCTTGCAGCAGAAAAAAAATCTTGAAGCAGAAGCCATCAAATTTGCAGTGCTGCATTTTAGAGGTAAGGCTTATGCCTGGTGGATTTTTGAATCCTTTTCTTTGAGAAATGTAAACATTGCATCCTGTGCTAATTTCACTAAGGCATTAGTAAAAATATTTGATAGAAGGATTCATGAAACACACATGGTGGAGTGAAACAAGAAAATTCAAACAAAACCCTTGCATGAGAACGCAGTACCATTTCAGGAAAACCATGGAGAAAGCTAAAAACTTGCACCATACTTTGCCAAAAGAGAAACTTCCATCTCACACTTTTGAGAAAGGGAGCATGGAGATCTCTTTTTCAAAAAGGGATCCAATAATTGGATGGTTGCCCATTCATGTTTCAGAGATTGAGGAAAAAAATGATGTCATGTCTAGAGACTACCTAGTGCCTCATGTAGAGGACAGAGGAGCTCTTGCTCCAAATAGAGAGATGCTTGCATATTTGGAAGAAAGTTCCCAGGATCTCATGTGTGGAGATCAAGGCACAACTCATGTTCTACATGTGCCATTATTGAGGAGGTGTGGAACCATGGAGACACAAGGAGAAGGTAGGGAGAAGATCCAACATCATGAGATGAGGAGTACACATCCCTATTCATTTCTGGAAGTTGATGCACCTAAGAAGGTGATTGGATTGCACAATGGAAGCATGGAGAGTTTACCCCATTCATATATTCAGTCATCTCTTGTTGAGGATGTCTCATTGCATAGAGACATTTTTCCGGGGAGACCACTGGATCAGCAGAGGAGAATGGATGCTTCACTAGTTGAGGCACCACTCAGTGATCTTGGAGGAGTGGGAACCTTGGGAGAGCTTGATACAGTGCTGGGAGCCTTGGGTAGGCTCAAGGAGAGAGGAAACATTCTCTCAACATCATCGGTGCCCACTTCCATTTCAAATTCTGCACTATGGCAGAAGCAGCAGGGGAAGGATAGAAACCTTCCAACTTGCATCTTTGGAATGGGAGATGTCAAAGAATATGGTGACCATATGACAGGTGCTCTTCATGAGATATCATCAGCATTGTCACTATGGAGGATAGATCCATATTGTAACTCCCAGTTGTTGGTAGAGTATTCCAAGGATCTTCATACTTGTATGATATTGGATGACCTGTTGTATGAGGAGGGATATTCAGTCAGATATGGGGCCATAATTTATCATGGTAGGATATTCCTTCCTAGAGCTTCCAATCTCAAGGAGAAGTTGCTGCAATTAGCTCATGAGGATTTCCTTTTCAACCCCACTTGTTCTATGAGAGCATACCACACCATTATGGAGGGGTATTTTTGGATGGGATTTGAGGAGGAGATATATCAGAATATGATGAGATGCATGGACCAGATGGATATGGAGGAGAGACATAACTCTTTGGAGGAGTTAGCACAACCACCTCTTTTCTCTTTAAGGGAGGGAGCAGACTCATCTATGAGCCACTCCATTTATATGAGCAGGAGATATGGTAAGGGTATTCATTATTGTTTACATGATTATTTGTATGATTTATGTATGTGTCCCTTAACCATATATGTGCAGGACAATGCTCCAAGGAGGAGCATTCATTTTTCTAGACCCAATGGTTTAGATGAGGCCGTAAGCATGATTAATGGCCATTCCATAGGAGGACTTGGGGAAAATATATATTATGGAGGACATGCTCATCGTACACATTACATCATTCACTTCCTCCATACTTATGAGGAGATTGGAGCAACAGACAGGTGGTTGAGAAACCACACTTTTTATCAGTCTCTATTACAGATGAGGGTCAAGATGCATTGGTTGCATTTGAGGGACCATTGTCATTCTCACTTGTTACACAAGGCAGCAAGCATGATTCTCATTTTTGCTCCCTATGGGTCTATTGTTTTTGTCTTTATGAGGAGAATGCTTGGGAGAGAGACACATGGGGTGAATGTGTCCTTTGAGGGAGAAATTCCTCACACATTTTGCACTACATGTTCTAAGGGATCATGGGATATGGTCACCTTGACAACACATTTGTTTCATTATGAGGTGAACCAAATTAAGAATGAGATGCCATATGATGATGACTTCCAACACATTATATATGGGGATATTTGGGCCAGCATGATTTGCAGCATTGGAGGAGATATATTTGGAGATCTAGTCCTCATCTTGCCACTTGAGGGAAAAATTATTGCAGCCCATGATCAGCAAACACTCTACACATACCATAAGTGGAGAGATGGACAGTGTGGGGTAGGCTACATTGTCTACCATGTGCAGGATTTTAGCCCACCTACTTTGCCAGAGCTAGAGGTGGATGACAGTTTTTAGGAGTTTCCTAGTTGGGAGGTCACTCATTTTGCATGGCTCATAGCTTGGATATGGAGGATCCATATGGGAAATATAGTTCCCATTATATTTCAGATCCCATTCTTCAAATGGACCTCTATACATCACCTTGTTATCCTCTTGAGTATCTCACCTTTACATGATGATGGCTTGATAGATGACTTGCATGCTGAGGAGGAACAATGTGGAGGCTTGATGGATGAGATAGCATCACTTCCCTTGGAGGCGATTATCATACATGGATGCTATAGGGATAGGAGGAAAGAATTCATTCTATCCTTGCACTTTCTTGAGGACAAGCAATCTTTGAGAGGGGAGGACTGTAATATTCCAAAATTTGCATGCAGCAAATTGGGATATGAATTTTTTATTATATCATCTAGGAGGTTAATAAAATGGGTAAAAGTTCCATGAGTAGGAATAAAATCATTCATAGTGTGAAAGGGATCTACGGAGTAGCTTTATTTTGCACCTTCCAATATGAAAAGGGGCAATTGCATGAGGACAAGGTCAAGTTTGACCAAGTCAACAGCACTACCTAAGAGGTGTAGCTTGCATGAGAAGATAGCGTAGTTTGAGAGGGAGGAATATTCTTTGTGGAAGAAACCCTAATGCGTGGGGTATAGGGAAAAGAGGAATTCACTTTTATAAAAGGAGGAAGAGGCAGCCATAGTGAGACATCTTTGAGCATTTTATCATTTGTCTGATTAGAGTATTTGCAGTCTTCGATTGTTCAGCTGAGTTGCAGTGCTGCTTAGCATGAGGGATTCTTGTTTAGTATTTTATCTCCTCCTTTATAGGCCTCTTGAAGGATTTCACTTCATTTCTCCACATCTTGGCTCAAGGCCAAAGCCACTACCATCAGTCACTGCGTTATTTATGCTGAAGTATAACGTAGTGTTGCTGGGCATTGCAGTGGAGGGTTCCACAACACCTTTCCTTGGCTCATATTTTAGAGGAGGGAGGTCCTATTCCTCCGGGAGGTCAGTGAAGGAGGTTTCTGAGCTGATTTCACATATTTGGCTCCAGGCCAAGCATTCTCTATCCCCTACAGCGTAGTTTAGCTCCTTGACTGCATTATTTCTGAGCACATTTGCAGTGGGGGTTGAACCACTATTTTGGAGGGTAAGATCTTTAGGGATTGGATCATCCTTTCACCTGAGAGATACATTGGATGAGATTTATGCACCATATGTAGCATCTTTAGCTCTCCTCATCCATTTCTATTTTCTTAGTTGCAGCTGCTACCCAGCAACTCTGGCATTTCCGCAAATTTGCCATTTTCATTTATATTGTAGCCAATCCTTCCAAGGATTGTGTATTATTGTTATATTAGTGTTTTCAGGGGTTGAGAAATTGCTCCCCCATCTTTCTTGACCCTTATATTTTCATATCATCATATTGTTATTTCGTATGTTGCAGTATCTCCTATAAACTGCGTTATTCTAGCCAGGGCTTTTGACATGTAGCAGTGCTTATTCGTTTTCTTGTACATGTTCTATTGAGGCATTCATTGCCCAGCTTGAGTGATTGATTCCTAAAAGCATTGCACTCTTTGCTGCTATATTATACACTTGTTGGCTATTTACATATTCATGTACTCAGGCTTACCTTAATAATGCTATTATTCCATTGTATGTTCTTTCATATGTTGAAGTCCCTTCATTGAGCAATTTTTGAAGACAACTAGGTGTTGGAGATCTGTTTAACCCACCTAGAGGGATTTATTTGGAGCCACCTCTTGGATTTCAGAGTTATATGCATTGATCTAAGAGATCCAGGTCTTGGTTTCAATTCCTGTAGCAGCCATTACTGGAAAATACATTTTCCAGTCAAGCCTTGCTAGCTATTCTGAATTTGGAATATTACCAATTACTTGTGCTTCATCTCTGCAAGTGCTTCCTTTTAGCCTCCCCTTGACATATTCCTTTATCATCACCTTTCCATGTCAAAATGTTACATTTTCAAATGAAGTTCATGTATGAAAAGACATGATCAATCGAGAAAATTTGTATTCTACCTATAGTTTTCTCATAGAATATATTTACTCTGATGAATCTATGCAAGCACTGAGAGGGAGAGGATTCCTTGGTAATAATACATAACTGCATGATGCTAGATATGAGTGAATTTTCACAAAAAATGTGCATTTCATTAGGGTAAGATAAAGAATCAAGCATGTGTGTATAGTGTTGGAGGTAGTGAGCAGGGGCCTAGGGATTATAGCTTCCCAAGAGAGAAGGGGAGGAAGCACAGTGCATTTTTTAGTTGCGGTGATCCAAGGGTGTCACACTATTAACTAGAAGCATGCATTGTGTAGTAGATACAAATTCTAAGGAGGTGATTTTCACAATGGGAATTTTTTTTGGAAAAGTCTTGATCGCTTGCTAACTAAAACTGTGCAATGCTTTGTGACTGAGGGGAAAACTCAATTTTTGTGTAGTTTTATTTTACAAGGGTGTAGCGAGGCTCCACTACTGACTAAAAGTGTGCACTGCAGAGTGGAGGAGTAATATAACCAATTCTCCTATCCAGTGGGAAAGCTTAGCAACTAACGGTTGAGGCATTGTTGACTGAGACTGTACAATTCACTGTGAAAGAAGGGAAGGATTATTGTACTACACAGTTCTCTTCAACAGTGATCTAGGAGATTTTGCATTGTCCACTATAACTGTGAAATGCAATAAGGAGGAAAGAAGTGCTCAAGCTTGGCACAATGATAAAGTGTAAGATGTAATTGTGGAATGATTTCTCACTGTAATTGTGCAATGCACAGTGCTTGATGGGAGGGCTCAAGGTGTGTGTAGTTTCCCACTACATAGGTGAAGAAGTGGCTTTAATTTCATCTATGAATTCACATTGTGCAATGGGAGGCAAGGAAGATCATGTCTTGGGCGTATTTTTCAAAGGTATGCAAGAAGAGACTGAGAGAGACTGTGTTTCAAGATTGCACAATTTCTTGTGAGAGAGGTTTCCATCTGGATGATGCAATGCATATTTATAGAGGATAAGGGATGCAACACTATCGGCAGAAATGTGACATGTTATCATCCACTAAACAGGAAAGGTGTTAGAATAGATGGAAGCTCGAAAATGGCTAAGTGTGGGTCTAGTGGAACAAGAGAGGAAAAACATACAAACAAGTTCCAAACAAGGATCACTCACATGAATAATATGAAACACAAGCCAAGAGGATTCATAGTACTTAAAATCATCATGTGTACCTTGAAACGACAACAAAGTGACACTTCTTTCTATGGGCGATAATTAAATCGTATCTTTGTGACACTTAGAATACAAGTTTTGAGACATGTGTCGATCGCAATAAGAGAGTGTGATAAATTGTGGGAAAGTGTCTAGTGTATATTCTTCTGATATATATGACCATATAATGCAGAAGAGTCTACTAGATCTACCTCTATTAGTATCCTAAAGTGTAACAGGTGCAGTAGTTAACACAATTAAGACGACACTTGTGATAGTTAGGAAAAGTGAAAAGGGCACTTGCAAAAGATAAAGAAAGTGAAAGCAACACATTCTAAAGTTAATATAAGTGAAAACGACACTTTCTAAAGAAAAACAAGAAAAAACAATAGTTGTGAAAGTGAAAGCAACAATTGCAAAAACAAGAGTGCACGAAAACAACATTTGAGAAAACTCACCGGAATAGTAGGACAATCATAACCAAAGTGAGAGGGGGAATAAAAATGGAGAGAGCACATTGACTGTCAGAAAAGGTAGCACAATTTACTATACTAAGAATTTCGCAAGCATTCCTCCTAGATATCATATAAGCATGACTTTCATGAACTACAAAACACCTATCTAATCTTGCATAGAAAGATGTGCATTTATGAATTCATAGGGGATTGTACATGTGTAAGAAAGTGACATTCACACTTAGGTCCTGAGAAGAAGACTTCAGTGGTTAGAAACCATCAACTGACCATGAAGTGACCATGGAAAAATAGCTCACAAGATCCTTAGTAGGCTCAAGAATTCAAGTGTAGGAAAATTATCGGAGGGTGTTTCACACAATGTCAACACGATTCCACAGTAATTTAAAACCCATTTTGGAATACAAAATGATATTTAGAATAAAACCAGTAACAATAGTATGCATGAAATTATATTTACATCCACATACAATTAGCCACAATCATTTCTCACATATTAATATTTAGTATTGATATACAATAAGTTCAACACTTTTCAAATTAATTTTCTCACCACCGCAATTAAAATAAAAAAATGGGAGGCATTAATTCTCTTTATTGGGCTATCCTATTAAGTTGTTGAAGACCTAGGAATAAAAAATAGCAACTAGTTGGTGTTGAATGAATGTTCCTTGAGTTCAGATTGAGCTAAGTTGCATTGATAAAAATGATGTTAATGTTCTTAACATGTATATAGGTAGGAAATAGAGGATGGTCTCCTTGTATTGGGTCTCATCTAGGGGAAAACCTCCTTTGCTACACAGATAACAGTTGTAGCAGCTATGGAAGATGGTTAGTTATCTAGGAAATCTACCACTATTAAAATATCAAAAATTCAATAACAGGTCTTAAAAACCCATTATCACCAATATAATTTCTAATTATAGGAAATCCATAGCTAGATCAATTCATTAAATGGTGAAAATAAGTCCATTAATGTGGAACAAAATCCCATCACAACACATTGAATAAAAGAGGCCAACAAATCATTGCATTAAATTTGTTTTCAATTGCAATATTAATATCATAGAGAGGAATGATACTAAAACTTGCAACCCAAACTAAACTTTCAGATTCCCAAAAGCATAACACCATTGGAAATGGTAATGACAATTCTAGCACAAGGAAGGAAACTTGCACCATGAAGATATCTTTTGGATTAGAAAAATATCAAAGCTTTCGGTGACAATAATGTTAGTTTCAAAGTGATGAAGGATTCTATAATTCACAACACAAGGCAACTTTTACAAGGAAACTATAAAACATCAAAGTTATCTCCAATAGCAATGAAAATACAAGACTAAGACATTATGTTATAACTTACTCCCTAAATTCAACCCCAATATTTAAACTTAAGTTTTGCATTGGGCTTGGGATGAATAAAAAAGGTGATGAATTGTTTTTGGAATTTGTATGCGTGTGTTAGTAAACAAAACCAACCAACCACCACCCAAGCCAACACAAATTTCACTAAATGCACCACTCTTCACCATTTTGTGAATATGGTTTATTTTTATATTTTTCTTATATATACAGAGAGAGAGAGGAAGACTTCTGACTTAAATTTCAAACTTGTTACTTGTGAACCATGTTGAGAAAAGTGTTGGTTGGCTCTGATATGTCAAGTGTTACAACACCTTGAATGAAGAAGGCCCAAGAGGAAAAGATATGCAATATTGTGAAAAAGAAACAATGTTAATGTTAGCATTATATAAAATATAATTATATTATAAATAATACCTATAAATATTTAATATATGTGATATTAAATTTACTCACTACGTTATTGTAATAATATATTTTGTTATATTATTATAAAATTGTTCACAACTTCTTAGATAGGATATTAAAAACTCAATTAAAGTAAAGCTAAATTGTTAAATATGCTATTTAAATTTAAAAAATATTAATACTAAAATCATAACTAAAAAGGGAGAAAGCATTTTGTAGTTGTAATAATTATCATCGTCCTCCTCCAATAATTTTGGGTGTAACAACCCATCTTGTAATTTTTGGAAATACTGAGAGGGGTGGGGGTGGAGGGGGGGGGTGAATCAGTATTCCTTTCAATTAGAGCATTACTTAATCTTCAATTATTATCAGTGTTTGTAAAATGATAGCAACAAACAAGAGGAACACAAATGCACACAGTTTTTAAGGTGGAAACCCACTTTAGGACAAAAACCACCAAATTCTTTTCTAATAATTCTTTAATATTCAACTCCAATTGAAAATAAAGCTCCAACTTCCTAGGATCTAGAAAAGCATTCTTCTCTAGCTCCCACTAGATGGACGCTCCAATGCCTGAGATTCTTCAATAGTCAATTGAACGGATGCCCCAACACCCAATGAGCTACAACTCACCCTAGCACCACCCTACCACTCTATAGAAGAATAAAAGAAGAATGGACTCCCGTACCAGGAAAATGGGCCACTTTACAATGATATAGAATGATGTAGAAGAAGAAGATATACTAGACCATAACCTCAACTTTGACACAACCACCTAATGATGATCCTAGACCTCCCAACACTGTCTCTTCAACCCTTGGCAGATAGACACTAGTACAATTTGTACAATAATGTATTTACAATGACTAAGTACAATGATACCTTTAAAATGATTGTATGCATTGCTACCCACTTGAAGACTTCACATGATGAAATTCTTGCTGCTGTTATGCACCTTGGTTGATGCTCTTGTCAGGCTACCCTCTACTATAGCTTGCTTTTCTTTTCTTCCATAGAATTTCTGGTCCTTTGCAACCCTTGACAACACATGATCTAGCTTTTTCTTGCCTTCTAGGAGCTCTATATTAAATCTAGTGTGTCTCTATTATTTCAGATCCTCGATATCTGATTTTCAGTCCTGTAGTATTCCTCTGAGTCTAATTTCCAATTCCATAGGTTTGACCCAATTTTGATTCTTCAATAGAGAGTTATACCCAATCTCTCACAGTGCCCTAATTATGGACTGTTTCAGCAGAGCACAATTGTACGGCATGCCACGTGCCACTTTTTATTCATTTGGCTCTACAATTGATAAAGAAGAAATCAAAGACTGTTCACTATCCATCACTTTTTACATAATTCCAATCTGATACTCAAAGAGAGATCTATGACGAATTTACCAAGGTCACTTCTTTGAGATGAATTTCATGAACCTGCAAAAACCCTGACTTCCACAGATCATATCTCCAAAAATATTTCACACCTTGATCTAAAATTTTAACAGAAGCTTCCTCAGGATTTTTTCTTCGCTCCATAAAAAATTCAGCTTCCTAAATTTCGCAGAAACAAAGTTAGAGTGCAAATGCCACGATGACCTGTTTCAGATGGCGAAATCCCTTGCCTATGGAGGAAATGAGGATCACAGTTTATATAAATGCTTAGGTTGAGAGGGGCTTCAACAAGTGAATGATGGAGGGATTTTAGGAGATTAAAAAATATTAATTATGAATTTTCAATGACCCATGCCCCAACCCCATGGGGTTTTAACCCATTAACTTGGGGTACAAACTTCAAACTTGAATCTCTCTCAAATCGTGAAGAATTACATGGCATACCATATATCAACGGAAACATCTCGACAAGTAGAAACCATAAAAAGAATTATTTACCAATAATATATTAGTTTGGTAAGTCAAAATTCCCATGAAATATTCAGTTAGCCCCTAGTGCTACTTGGGTTGACATCAACAACAACCGCTGATCAACAATCTCCCCCTTTGGCATTGATGGAAACAGAAGTACTCCCCCTGTGATCATAACACCTCTTCCTACAACATTATCTCCTCCTTTGAAATCAATGGCAAAGGGTAACTCCCCCTGAAACACAACCATCCTGCGGACCTATCCACACTTCCACTCCCCCTGACACACAACTGTCCTGCAGACCTGTAATCTAACGAGAACTTGGGAGAATCCCAATCTTTTGACGAAGATATTCAAATGCTTCACGAGGTAAAGGTTTAGTGAAGATATCAGCAATTTTTTCTTTTGTACAAACATACTTAAGTTTTATATTCTTTTCAGTGACTTGTTCATTAACAAAATGATATTTGATCGGAATGTGTTTTTTTCTTAATGCATGATAGGATTCTTAGAGACGTTGATGGCACTACTGTTGTCACAGAATATGGGAATAGGCTCACTGAATTGTACTTGAAGATATTGAAAAGTTTGTTTCATCCAAAGGGCTTGAGTACAACATGATGCTACTGTAATGTATTCTTCTTCCACTGTAGATAACGAGATAGAAGTTTTCCTTTTGCTCAACCATGATACGAGACAACCACCTAGATAGAATGCTGCTCCACTAGTACTCTTACGATCATCAACACTTCCTGTCCAATCTGCATCTGTAAAGGCTTGAATAATGAGATTTTTACCCTTGGGATACCACAATCCATATTCTTCTATTCCCTTTAGATATGAAAGAATTCTTTTGACGACAATAATATGTGATTCTTTTGGTGCTTCTTGGAATCTTGCTACTTGTCCAACTGCTTGCATAACATCTGTCCGAGAGGCTCTTACATATAGAAGACTACCAATCATAGATCTATACAACTTCTTATCCACATCCTTAGATGAGTCGTCTATGCTCAATTTGCAACCTGTTTCCATCGGAGTAAGGATGGGTTTTCAATCTTCCATTTTGAATTTCTTGAGAATTTCCTTGATGTACTTGGCTTGACATATAAATATTCCTTTCTCTTGCTGAGATATTTGAAGCCCTAAGAAGTATGTCAGCTCACCAAGTAAAGACATCTCAAACTCACTTTGCATCTTTGTAGAAAATTTCTTACTTAATCGATCATCATTGCTACCAAATATTATATCATCCACATATACCTCAACAATTGTTAAATTATCTTTATCTATTTGTACATAAAGATTGCTATCAACAATACCTTTCTTGAACCCTTGTTGACGTAGATATCCATCAAGACCATCATACCATGCTCTGGGAGCCTGCTTGAGACCATATAGAGCCTTCTTTAACTTGCAGACATAGTCTTCTTTTTGTGATAGTATAAAACCTTCAGGTTGTTCGATGTAAAATTCTTCTTCTAATTCTCCATTCAGAAATTCTGACTTAACATCCATTTGGTAGACTTTGATTTTTCTTGAACATGCATAGGCAAGAAACATTCGGATGGCTTCCATTCTGGAAACTGGTGCAAATGTTTCATCGAAATCAATTCCTTCCACTTGTGCATAGCCTTTGCAAACCAATCTTGCTTTGTTTCTGGTAACCTTCCCATCTTCATTCAATTTGTTCCTAAACACCCATTTAGTCCCAATGACATTTTTATCTTTTGGTCGTGGAACTAATTCCCAGGTGTTATTCTTCTCAATTTGATCCAATTCTTCATTCATAGCTTCTACCCAATGTTCATTTTGGTTGGCTTCCTCAAAACTACTAGGCTCAAAGGTTGCTAGAAAAGCAACGTGAGCTTGTTGTGATGAACGAAGCTGTCGACCTTCATTTATGTCACCAATGATTTGATTTGATGGATGGTTCTTTTGAATCCACTCTTTTGTTCTCCTTGGAGGAGCTTCTTGTTGTTGTTCTGGTATATCTTGATGATCATTGTTTACTTCTTCCTCATTGATAGTTGCTTCTTGTTCTACAATTTTATCCGTGTCTCAAGTTTCAAAGATTCTAGATCCTCATCATTACTTGCTAGAACACCATCTTTGTCAAATGTAACATTTATGCTCTCCACTATCTATTTTTGTCTTAGATTATAGCATTTATAGGCCTTTCTTTTGCGTGAGTAACCAACAAAGATACCTTCATCAACACGTGATTCAAACTTACCCAAATTTTTATCTTCTCTTTTGATATAACATTTGCTTCCGAAGATTCTGAAATATTTTACATTAGCTGGTTTTCCTTTCCATAATTCATATGGAGTCTTGTTGCAATTATTTCTAAGAAGACTTCGGTTGATAATGAAGATTGTCGTATCAATTGCTTGAACCCATAATTTTTCATCCAATTTTGAGTCCTTCAACATTGTTCTACCCATTTCCTGTACAGTTCTATTCTTTCTTTCAGCAACTCCATTTTGCTGAGGTGTTCGTGTTGTTGAAAATTGCCTTTTTATTCCATTTTCGTCACAGTATTGCTGAAATAATTTGGAAGTGAATTCTCCACCATTATCTGATCTTAAACACTTTATTTTCAATTCAGTTTCATTTTCAACCAGCTCCTTGTAGATCTTAAAGCACTCAAATTATTCAGATTTTTTCTTTAGGAAACTGACGACTGTCATCCCAATATAGTCATCTATCATTAAAATGAAATATAATTCTCCGTCTAAGCCTTTTGTTCTCATAGGACCACATAGATCAGTATGTATCAATTCCAATGGATGTGATGCAAAGTGTTCTTTTGTTTTAAATTGGACTTTTGTCTTCTTGCCATTCCAACATGCCTCACATAGTGTGTTGGAAGGTTTTGAGATTTTCGGAATTTCTCGTACTACTTCCTTTTTGCTTATCCTGGCAAGATTTTCAAAGTTTATGTGACCCATTCGTTTGTGCCATAACCAAATTTCATCTTCTTTAGCTAGTACACATGCTTTAGTTGCTTCATCCAGAACATATATGTGATTTGGAGCTCGACTTGATGTAGCCACAATTTTACCATACCTACCTTTCCTGATTTCACATTTTGTGGAGTTGAATAGCACTTTGTGTCCTTGATCACACATTTGTCCAACACTGAGCAGATTTTGATTCATGTTTTCAACCAATAGAACATTCTTGGCTATAACATATTTTCTTCCGAGAGTGACGGTACTTGATCCTATAACATTTGAAGATCCATCATTTCCAAAGATATGGTTCCATCCTTCTTCTTTTTCAGAGATACAAATTTCCTTCTATCTCCAATCATATGCGTTGAGCAACCGCTGTCAACATACAACACATCTTTATTTTTTTGAGCCTTGAGAGTGAGAGCACAATTATCATTCTTCTTCTTCTTCCATGTTTGTTCATTCTATGGCTTCGAAGATTCTTCTGGAGGATTTTCAAGTCTGCAGTCTCTGGCTATGTGTCCAAAGTTTTGACATTTGTAACATTCCATATTATTTCTTAAATGTTGAAATCTATTGATGTTTCATTGAGCCCTGGGAGATTCATATTTGAAGAATCTCTTGGAATTGCATTGGTTCCTAGGGTACATGCGACATTCTACAGCATTATGACCAAATTTTCCACATGAATAACGATAGCCATGAAAAATATGTTGGTACCTTGATGAAAATATTCATCGAGGAATCATCTTCCAACGATGTGCTTGCCAATCTTGCCCAATGAAGTCTACATGTATGTCAGATCTCATAGGTTCATTGTATTTTGTTGTAGAAGGTCCTACTTCTTCTTCTTTGTAACCGAGGCTAGTTTTGTCGTTGTAAGATTGTTGATTGTTGATGAGTTCTTCCAATGACCTTGAGTTGTTGGCATAGTTTTGGATATTTTTTCCCTCCTTCACTTCCTTATGCAGCGAGACTAGTTGGCTTCTAATGCTTCCCTTTCTTGGTTGCTTTCTTCCAACTTCTTTTGAAGTGACTCTTCAATACATTTGTGTTCTTCAACCTCAATTTTGAGACCTTGAACTTGTTCTTCAAGAGTATTGGAACGGATCTTCTCAGCATTGAGCTCTTTTATAAGCTTGATTTCCTCCTCATAAAATTATTCTACGGTCCACCCTTCTTCTTCATTGTTTGATACTTCTTGTTTATTGTTCTTGGCCATAAAAAATACTTTCTCATTGGCTTCTTCTTTGCTATCACTTTCTTCATCAGATGATGAGCTATCTTATTTAGAGAGAAGGTTCCTTTTGCATCCTTTATTTTTTCCTTGCTTGTTGAATTTATTAAAGACTTTCTTTCCTTTTGAGTTGCCATCACTTTTCTTCAGACATTTTGCTACGAAATGCACAAACTCACCATAACCAAAACATATCAATGGAAGTTTACCTTTGAATTTTCCCTTACCAAGTTTTATTTTTCTCGTAAATTAAGCATATTCTTCATCTGAAAGACCTTCTCCATCATCTCCCTTTTCTTCACACTTGCAGGTGCATGTCATTTCAATTGAAGGTTGTTTGTCCTTATTTGTTTTCTTAGATGCAACAAATGTAGTTTCTAGATTTGAAGTACCCTTTTCTTCATCAAGTCTCATTTCATATGCTATCAGAACTCTATGTAATTCTTCCTTGCTGAGTTTGTTCAGATTTGCACTATATTCTAAGATCGATACCTTTGGGTTGAATCTCCCTATTAACGTTCTAAGAATCTTCCATATAATAGTCTTCTCATCAACTGGCTCTCCCAATCCTTCCAGAGTATTGGTTATTTCATCAACGTATTGGAAGTATGCAATAATGTTGCAATCTTCTTTCATTCTGAGTTGCTCAAATTTTCTCTATAGATTTTAAGCTTTGCTTCTTTGACATATGATTCACCTGCATATATATTCTCAAGCTTGTCCCATACATTTTTGGCAGTTTTACAACCCAACACCTTATGATAAGCAGATTCAATAAGTCCACTAATAATAATATTCTTTGATTTTGCATCATTTACCAAATTCTTCTTACCTTGTTCATCCGCAGTTGATGTAAATCCATTTTGAACAGTGTCCCATACTTCGTAACCTTGCGCCAAGAGATAGACCTCCATTCTTCCTTTCCAAAGTGCATAATTATTTTCATTGAATAGAGGTACACCATTCTTGGTATGCTCCATGACCTCTTTCCAGCTGTTAAACTGCTATTGAAGGAACCTGCTCTGATACCAATTGTTGGAAATACTGAGAGGGGGAGGGGGGGGGAGGGGGGGGGGGTGAATCAATATTCCTTTCAATTGAGCATTGGTTAATCTTCAATTATTACCAGTGTTTATACAATGATAGCAGCAAACAAGAGGAACACAAATGCACACAATTTTTAAGGTGGAAACCCACTCCGGGACAAAAACCACCTAATGCTTTTCTAATAATTCTTTAATATTCAACTCCAATTGAAAATAAAGATCCAACTTCCTAGAATCTAGAAAAGTATTCTTCTCCAGCTCCCACTGGATGGACGCTCCAACGCCCAAGATTCTTCAGTAGCCAATTGAACGGATGCCCCAACACCCAATGAGCTACAACTCACCTTAGCACCACCCTACCACCCTATAGAAGAATAAAAGAAGAATGGACTCCCGTACCAGGGAAAATGGTCCACTTTACAATGATATAGAATGATGCAGAAGAAGAAGATATACTAGACCATAACCCCAACTTTGACACAACCACCTAATGATGATCCTAGACCTCCCAACATTTCCTCTTCAACCCTTGGCAGATAGACACTAGTAAAATTTGTACAATAATGTATTTACAATGACTAAGTACAATGATACCTTTACAATGATTGTATGCAGTGCTATCCACTTGAAGACTTCATATGATGAACTTCTTGCTGTTGTTATGCACCTTGGTCGCTGATATTGTCAGGCTACCCTCTGTTGCATCTTTCTTTGCTTTTATGCCATATAAATTATGGTCCTTTGCAACCCTTGAAAACACATGATCTAGCTTTTTCTTGCCTTCTAGGAGCTCAATATTGAATCTGGTGTATATCTATTATTTCAGATACTCAATATCTGATTTTTGGTCCTGTAGTAGTCCTCTGAGTCACCTTTCCAATGCCATAGGTCTTACCCAATTTTGACTCTTCAAGAGAGAGTTATACCCAATCTCTCACAATTCCATAATTATGGACTGTTTCAGTAGAGTGCACTTTTATGAAATGCCACGTGTCACTGTTTATTCATTTGGCTCTAAAATTGATAGAGTGAAAATTAAAGACTGTGTGCTAGCCATCTCTTTTTACAGAATTCCGATCTGATACTCAGAGAGAGAGTTATGACGAATTTACCAAGGTCACTTCTTTGAGATGAATTTCAGGTGCCTGCACAAACCCTGACTTCCACAGATCATATCTCAAAAAATGTTGTGCACCTTGATCTGAAATTTTTATAGCGGCTTCCTTAGGATTTCAGCTTCACCCCATAAAAATTTCAACTTCTGAACCTTTGCAGAAAAAAAGTTAGAGCGCAAATTCCACGATGACCTGTTTCAGATGACGAAATCCCTTGCCTAAGGAGGAAATGAGGATCACAATTTATATAAATGATTAGGTTGAGAGGGGCTTCCACAAGTGAATGTGTGAGGGATTTTAAGAGCTTAAAAAATATTAATTATGACTTTTCAATGACCCATGCCCCAACCCCATGGGGTTTTAGCCCACTAACTGGGGGTACAAACTTCAAACATGAATATCTCTCAAACTGTGAAGAATTACATGGTGTGCCATATATCAATGGAAACATATCAACAAGTAGAAACCATAAAAATAATTAGTGACCCAGAATATATTAATTTGGTAGGTCAAAATTCCCATGCAATATTGGGTTAGCCCCTGGTGCTGCTTGGGTTGACATCAATGACAACCACTGATCAATAGTAATTAGCTTGATTTTCCATGTAATTATCTCATGTGTTCAATTTTGAAAATTAAAATGGGCTATGTAAGGGACACATATTCCAAAGGGACTCGGGGAGGTCAATCGATTGGGAAATTTATCTTACTTGTTGAAGAAAGAAATTATACGGTTTGGACAACCATTGAAGGTTGGCTATTGAGCTTCAAATGAACTAGGATGGTGTGTTGAATGGGATTGTTTTTGGGATTTTATGGACTGTAAATCAGGGGACAAAGCCCATGCTAGATTGGGAACCCATGTAGAAAACAAAGGGACAAAGAGTTAATGCACAACATTTGTGGGGAGGGAGTTGGAAAAATCCATGGGGATGACCTGGGAAAAAATGGGGTAGAGATGGTTTGAAAAGGGATAGAACATAAAAACATACACGCAAAACACATGAAAAAGTAGCAGCATGGAAGCATCCTTGCACAATTGTAACGAATGAGAGAAAATTTCCCTAGGAAACATAAGAAAAAAACCCAAGATTTGAGGAGAATAAATCCATGGATAAGAGGAAATAGGTTGGTGCTTATAAATAGATGAGTTCAAAGCTCGAGCACATAGGAGAATGTAAATGAGAAACTAGCTATCTCCAAGAAAGAGTAGAAGGTCTCTTCTAGACTTAACACGCATACAACATCATTTAGATGCAATGGGTGAGTTATTGGCTTCATC
Source organism: Pinus albicaulis (assembly GCA_034641835.2). Lineage (NCBI taxonomy): Eukaryota > Viridiplantae > Streptophyta > Pinopsida > Pinales > Pinaceae > Pinus > Pinus albicaulis. The sequence continues at coordinate 808,219,817 of CM076578.1, read as the reverse complement.
AACCACTCTCATAATTCTATCATACATTTGGTTGAGAAACACGAGTATGGGGTGAATTTTCCTTCAGGTGAGGGTGAATCTCAAGATACCTCATGGGGTTGGAGGGTGGATATGGTATTCTCAGATTCCCTTGACAACCCAAGGTAAAGGTTTAGCCATTAGATTCCTTTTAAAGGGAATTATGGACTCTCCTTTGCTTTTTATTTGATTTGGAAGCGGGTTCTCAATTCCATTAATTGGGTGAGAGCATTATGGAGTAGTGGGTTCTTGATTCCCTTTATTGGGTGGAACCATTGTCTTGCATAATTTCATGGTGGAGGTGAAGCTTTTTTATTCCCTAGAGAGTGTGTGTGTTATTGGAAATCTAGAGGGTGGGGGAAATAGGCCTCTCAATTCCTTGTGCATTGGTTAACTATTGAGTACCTGGTGGGTGGGGGTAGGAGGACCTCTAGAGTCCCTATTTTAAATGGAATTTGGTGTTTATTTCCTTGCGAAGGACCACCTCAGTCCCTAGAATCTGGTTCAAGGGTGACAACTGCAAGTAGCTTGGTTGAAACTTGTATATGGTTGGGTGGAGATTTGTGGTCCTGAAATCAGTTTCTCATATTTAATATAATTTCCTAGACAAGTTATTATTTTGCATAGTCTTGTGGGGATTCCATGTTAAAGTGTGAATGAATGGAATTTTATTGGTTTGCATGACAAGTCTTCGTTTACTTGTGTATATGTGTTGAATGGATGGTTATGAACCGTATGAAGATGTATGGTTGAATATGAACATTTCAAGGGATTAATGACCTTATTATAACATGCTCTTATATGGAGTTATTCACTCATGGTAGTTTTATTCACTCATGATAGCGTTGGCACTAGTGAGGTGTGTGTACAATGAAAATGATGGTTACTATGGCATGATTTTCATAGCATTACTATATCTATATCTATACACACACACACACACACACACACACACACACACACACACACACACACACACACATATATATATATATATTGTTGATAATTCCATGGTTATGTCCTTAATATCTATTTAAGTATGGAATATATATGTGAGGCTAATATCTATTTCATTTACTATTCAACTGGTGAGGCTAATAAAGCTAAGGAAGGTAGGATCTCAGTGTTGAAGAGTTTATTTTCTCTCTGTGTTCACAATAACAACTACTCTTTCAAGTGGTTCAACTTTGGGTGAAGTAGAAAAATCATGAAGGGAAATGACCCCTGAAATTTGTAAAATGTTGGAAAATAAAATGGAATTCAAGTTTCTAGACCCATAGGTCAGGGGTTGTGAGGTCAGACATGCAAGTTGAGCCTTGGAAAGTTTTTTCCCCAACCTAAGTTAGTTTGATGGGGATTTTGGCAGGAGTTGAGGTGTAGGCAAGTCTATAGGTCGGATAGTTGGGGGTCAGGACTAATCCTAACCCAACATTTTTTCATGTTGAGGAAGGTTAACCCCAACTTAGGTTGGAGGTCGAGGGTCGAACCTAGAAATGGAAAAGGAAAGGGCGTGATGGTTAATAGGGTAAATTTATGAGTGGTATTTGAGTTTTCCTACCACGTGGAATGTCCACTGTGGTAGTGCCTCTAGTCACCTATTGTGTGGGTCATTGTATGGTTGCCACATGGAGGGTAAGGTGATGTGGAAAGATGTTGAGGCCTATCTTTAAGAAAGGATAACTCTCAATCCGCAATCTATATTGATGGAATATTTATATCATTTCAATTATATCAATGAGAAGTTCATAATAATGGTGTTTTATTGCAATTTTAAGAAGGTCAGGAAAATTCGTAATTTTTAGGTATCATTCCCATAATGATACCTTGGGAGGTAGATTCACATAGTAACTACCTCTTAGTAACTTTGGTTTGGTAATGGGGTTAGGAGAGGGTGTTACAAATTAGTATTAGAGAATTGGGGTTCAACTCTTAGACTGGATGGGATCTATCATGAGCAAGATATTAGTATATTTCCTATACGGTATTTCGTGATGATTATTTTTAGAAAATCAATGAAGTTGATATTGAAGTGTGTAAATCCCTTTTCAAATTAACTATTTCTGATTTCATATGAAATATATAACTAATGATTAACATGATTTTAATGTCAATTAATGCTCTAACATGGCCTATTTTTTTGTAGATATACTTTTATGGAAGATCTGAGAGAGAAATTTCAAGGTTAAGATTTTGTTTATTTGATTATGATATTATGCACCTACCAGTTATTTGTGAATGACACTAGATCACAAGCAACAAATAATTATAGGACGAGGAAAAGAATGCTCGAGTACATCTTTGATATGTCACAATATGGATATGAAGTGGTCGACATGAATGAGTAAGAAGGATCGATGGGGAACATGGGAGGAGACAACTCTCATGACTAGTTGCATACCTTGAGAAGCTTGAAGGATGAGATAAGAAGATGTTGGAAATACTGGGGGGGGGGGGGGGGGGTGAATCATTATTCCTTTCAATTAGTATTATTATTAATATTGTATAGCATTAGTTAATCTTCAATTATTATCAGTGTTTTTACAACGATATCAGTAAACAAAAGGAACACAAATGCACACAGTTATGACCCTTTTCCAAGAGTGGAAGTGTGTACAGGTCTGTAGGATGGTTGTGTGTCAGGGGGAGCTACCCTTTGCCACTGATGTCAAAGGAGGAGAGAATGTTGTATGAAGAGGTGTCATGATCACAGGGGGGGTACTTGTGTTGACATCAATGAAAACCACTAATCAAAAACCTCCCCCTTTGGAATTGATGGCAACACAAGAACTTCCCCTATGATCATGCCACCTCTTCCTACAACATTCTCTCCCCCTTTGACATCAATGGAAAAGGGTAACTCCCCCTGACACACAACCATCCTATGGACTTGTACACACTTCCATTGTCCCTTTATATTCTGAATAAGGAAAATCTAATGAGAAATTGGGAGAATACCAAGCTCCTGGTGAAGATATTCAAATACTTCATGAGTACTCTTACGATCATCAATGCTTCCTGCAAAATTTGCATCTGTAAAGGCTTGAATAATGATGTTTTTTCCCTTGGGATACCACAAGCCATATTCTGTTGTTCCCTTTAGATATCGAAGAATTCTTTTGACCACAATAATATGTGATTCTTTTGGTGCTGCTTGGAATCTTGCTACTTGTCCAACTACTTGCATAACATCTACCCGGGAGGCTGTTGCATATAGAAGACTACCAATCATAGATCTATACAACCTTTGATCCACATCCTTAGATGAGTCGTCTATGCTTAATTTGCAACCTTTTACCATCGGAGTAAGGATGGGTTTGCAATCTTCCATTTTTAATTTCTTGAGCATTTCCTTGATGTACTTGTCTTGACATATAAGTATTCCTTTCTCTTACTGAGATATTGAAGCCCTAAGAAGTATGTCAGCTCACCAAGTAAAGACGTCTCGAACTCACTTTGCATCTTTGTAGCAAATTTCTTGCTTAGTTGATCATCATTGCTACCAAATATTTTATCATCATCTTTAGCTAGTAGATGTGCTTTAGTTGCTTCATCTAGAACATATATGTCGTTTGGAGCTCGACTTGCTGTAGCCACAATTTCACCATATCTGCCTTTCCTGATTTCACATTTTTTGAAGTTTAATAGTATTGTGTATCCTTGACCACACATTTTTCCAACACTGAGCATATTGTGATTCATGTTTTCCACTAATAGAACATTCTTGGCTAGAGCATATTTTCTTCTGAGAGTGACGGTACCTGATCCTATAACATTTGAAGATCCATTGTTTCCAAAGGACATGATTTCATCCTTCTTCTCTTTCAGAGATACAAATTTCTTTCTATCTCCATTCATATGCGTTGAGAAACCGCTATCAACATACCACACATATTTCTTGTTTTGAGCCTTGCAAGCAAGAGCACAATTATCAGTCTTCTTCTTCTTCCATGTTTGTTCATTCTGTGGCTTTGAAGGTTCTTCTGGAGGATTTTCAAGTCTATATTCTCTGGCTATGTGTCCAAAGTTTCAATATTTGTAACATTCTATTTTATTTATTAAATGTTCAAATCTATTGATGTTTCGTTTAGCCCTGGGAGGTTCATATTTGACAGATCTCCGGGAATTGTATTGGTTCCTAGGGTATGTGCGAAATTCTGCAGCTTTATGGCCAAATTTTCCACATGAATAAAAATAGTCATAAAAAATATGTTGGTACCTATATGGAAATATTCATCGAGGAATTGTCGTCCAAGGATTTTCTTGTGACTCTTGTCCAATGAAATCTACATGCATGTCAGATCTCATAGGTTCATTGTATTTTGTTGTAGAAGGTCTCGATTCTTCTTCTTTGTAACCGAGGCCAGTTCTGTCATTGTAAGATCATTGATTGTTGATGAGTTCTTCCAAGGCCCTTGATTTGTTGACATATTTTTAGACAATTTTTCCCCTCTTCACTTCCTTACGCAGCGAGACTACTTTGGCTTCTAATGCTTCCCTTTCTTGGTTGCTTTCTTCCAACTTCTTTTGAAGTGACTCTTCAATACATCTGTGTTCTTCAAATTCAATTTTGAGACCTTGAACTTGTTCTTCAAGAGTATTGGAACGAATCTCAGCCTTTAGCTCTTTTATAAGATTGATTGGCTCCTTAGAAAATTATTCTATGGTCAACCCTACTTCTTCGTTGTTTGACACCCCCTTTTTAATGTGCTTGGCCATAAACAATAATCTCTCATTGGCTTCTTATTCACTGTCATTGTCTTCATCGGATGATGAGATATATTTTTTAGAGAAAACTTTTTGAATCCTTTATTTTTTCTTTGCTTGTTGAATTTCTTAAAGCCTTTATTTTCTTTTTAGTTTCCATCACTTTCGTTTGGATATTTTGTTGCGAAATTCCCAACCTCACCACAGCCGAAACATATCAATGGGTTGAATCTCCCTGGTAACATTCTAAGAATATTTCGTATAATATTATTCTCATCAAAAGGCTCTCGTAATCCTTCCATAGTGTTGGTTATTTCATCAACATGTTGAAAGTATGCAGCAATGTTGTTATCTTCTTTCATTCTGAGTTGCTCAAATTTTTCTCTATAGATTTGAAGCTTTGCTTCTTTCACATTTGAGTCACCTACATATATATTCTCAAGCTTGTCCCATACATTTTCGGCTGTTTTAAAACCCAACACCTTATCATAAGAAGATTCAATAAGTCCATTGATAATAATATTCTTTTCTTTTGCATCATTACCAAATTCTTCTTACCTTGTTCATCTGCGGTTGATGTAAATCCATTTTGAACAGTGTCCCACACTTTGTAACCTTGTGCCAAGAGACAGGCCTCCCTTATTTCTTTCCATAATGTATAGTTATTTTCATTGAATAGAGGCACACCATTATTGGTATGTTCCATGAACTCCTTCCAGTTGTTAAACTGTTATTGAAGGAACCAAGCTCTAATACCAACTGTTGGAAATATTTAGAGTGGGGGTGAATCAATATTCCTTTCAATTATTATTATTATCAATCTTTCAAAGAATTAGTTAATATTCAATTATTATCAGTGTTTGTACAATGATAGCAGTAAAAAAATGGAACACAAATACACACATTTCTGACCCAATTTGGATTCTTCAAGGGAGATTTCTGCCCAATCTTTCACAATGACCTAATTATGGACTATCTTAGTACTGCGAACTTTTATAGTGTGCCACATGTCACTATTTATTCATTCAACTATAAAATTGATATAGAGAGAACTACAGTCCATTTACTATCTGCCATTTTTTACAGAATTCCAATTTGATACTCAGAGAGAGAGTTATGACAATTTTCCCAAGGCCACTTATTTGAGATGAAGTTCAGGAGCTTGCAAAAACACTGACTTCCATAGATCATAACTCTAAAAATATTGTGCAAATTGATCTAAATTTTTTATAGGAGATTTATCATGATTTCAGATTCTCCTCATAAGAATTTCAGCTTCTGAACCTTCGTATAAAAAAATTTATAGTGAAAATTCCACGATGACTTGTTTCAGGTAGCAAAATCCTTGCATGAGAAGTATATGAGGATCACAATTTATATAAATGATTAGGTTGAGAGGGACTTAAACAAGTGAACATGGGAGGGATTTTAGGAGCTTAAAAATTATTAATTATTGACATTTCAATGACCCATGCCACAACCCCATGGGTTTTTAGCCCCCTAACTGGGGTTACAAACTTCAAACATGAATATCTCTCAAACTATAAATAATTACATGGAGTGAAATATATCAATAGAAACATCTCGAAAAGTAGAAACCATAAAAAATATTCTTGACCCATAATATAGTAATTTGGTAGGTCAAAAATACCATGCAAGATCAGGGTAGCCCCTGGTGCTACTTGAGTTGACATCAATGACAACCAATGATCAACAGAAGATTCAACGAAACAATGAATGATTGGTAAAGTCCCAAGAGAGAGAAGTGGATGTGAATGTATTCATACTACAAAGTCTCTCAAACTTGCAGACAAAAAAATGCATAAGTTAGGGGTTAGTCACAAATCCAAGTTGAGCCCTTTTCAATCAAAATAAAGAACACATGGGGTAGATGGTAGCAAATATAGGAAGAATAATGGAAGGGGAAGTGAAGATATCATGAAGCGAAATGTATCATTAAGTACCTGAGAAGGAAGAACAAACACTCATGGGCATAATTTTTATTATCATCAACCTCATTTCCAACATTCTCATCATTATTATCAGAGGAAGAGGGGAAGGGATTTTATTCCCAAAAAATTTAATAAGGTTAAGCAACTCACGTTTGATGGGGAGGTGAAGAAGTATGAAGATGCAAAAAATTGGTTGCTTGGGATGAAGAAGTTCTTTAGAGTTCATGACTATTTTGAGAACGTGCAGGTAAAGGCAGCCACCTATAGTCTCAAATGAAGAGTAGAAATATGGTGGGAATATTTTAAAAATGTTAAAGGCTTATCAAAAGAAATTCTAACTTGGAAGGGCTTTGAAAATCTCTTCAGGGATAAATATCAATCAGAAAGATATTATGACAGCAAGGAAAATTATTTTATGAGATGAATTTGTGGCAGCTATCAGATGATGAGTATATCACCAAATATTTTGATTTGTTGAGATACGTGCCATATATCAAGGATGAAAAATCTAAGGTTCACTACTTTATTATTGGGTTTCATATGTCATTTAGAGACTGTATTGAGTTCTATGAGCCACATACTTTGGATGAAGTCATCAATAAATTCAAGCATTGTTATGAGCAAGCTAAGAGGATTCCCAATTTTAAAAGTGTTTGGAGATCAAAGGGAAATATAAGAGACAAGAAGAAATGGCCCAAAAAGAATTTTGATACAAAAGAAGGAGTGGCCTCAACTCGTAGATGTTTATTTTTGCATAAATTTGTTTAAGGGGAGAAAAGAAGCGCGCAACCACCTACATAAGAATTACGTAAGCCTGAGGAAAGGGAGCCACTAAGATGTTGGACATGTTATGAGAACCACCAGAGAATATATTTCCTGCATGAAAAAGGCATAGGATGTCAAATATACAACACAGATGAAGCTCAAATAGTGCGACATAATGAAAATCGTGACCATAATATATGAAGTGGTGGATAATCCCCAAGAATACCACCAAACATCCATAAATTAGATGGAAGGTAAGTTTCCCAACAAAATTATCTCTATTTTAATTTATTCGGGCTCTAACTAAAGTTATATCAGTCTAGAGCTCATATAAGAGTCTCGAATGCTAAAGGAAATGCATGTAGAACCATTGTCGGTTTAGCTAACAAAAAGAACCAAGAGAAATATTAATTATCAAGTGAAATAATGTGCTTTTGAGATAAACAATATGCCAAAATTTGCACATCTAAAATTTTTTCCATTCAGAGTGTATAATATGCTAGTGGGCATGGATTGGATGTACAAACACCACAATAAAGTGGAATTTTTTGAAAACTAAATTGAACCATTAGATGAGCAAGGAGAAAAAATAGTTTTTCAGGGAAGGAGAAAGCCTTTTTCAGTAAGGTTGATCACGAAAATGCAGGCCAAGCGCAATAGTGGGAAGGGATGCATTCTTTTTTGGTATAACTCTTTAGTGATGAGAAGGCTAGAAATGATATGGATATTGAGGAAAGTGAACTACTCAAAAGACATATTGTTTTGTAGCAATATGTAGTTGTATTTCTGACAAAGGTTCCTATAATACCTCCTCATATAGAGATATAATTCTCTATTGAATTGGTTCATGGAGTAGTATTAGCATCCAAGGGACCAAACAAGATGAGCGCTCCTAAGTTAGTCCAGCTAAATTTTCACCTAAAGGAGATGCTAGAAAAGGGATATATAAGGACGATTATGTCCCCATGGGCAGCACCCACGTTGTTTGTAAATAAGAAGGATGGAACCCTTAAACTATGCATCAACTATAGGAAATTAAAAAAGGTGACCATAAGGAACAAATATTCACTACCATATATTGATGATCTATTTGATCAGTTGTAGGGAGTAAAAATCCTCTCCAAGATGGACTTGAGGTCAGGGTATCATCAAGTGAGAATCAAGGAGGAAGAAATCCATAAGCCCACATTTTAGATGAGGTACATGAATTATGAATTTTTGGTTGTACCATTTGGGATTCATAACACCCCAACCACTTCCATGTGCTTAATGAACAATGTCTTGTGTTCATATTTAAACAACCATGTCATTCCATTTGTCAATTACATATTGATGTATTCAAATACTGATGAAGAACATGAAAAGTACTTGGCTATAATGCTACAATAATTGAGAGAGCATAAATTATATGAAAATCTTAGAAAGTGTGAATTCTTTGAGCCATAGATCCATTACTTGGAGCACATTATCTCCAATTTGGGGATATTAGTTGATCCAAAGAAGGTCAGGGCCATCATGGAGTAGCCAACACCAAAAAATCTGAATGAGGTTAGATCATTTAGGGGCTTGGTAGGCTACTGTAGGAGGTTCATAAAAATATTCTCTAAGATAGGACACCCTATCACATCGTTGTAGATAAAAGGAAATAATTTTGAATGGATCATTGATTGTGCAACCAATTTTTAGCAATTAAAGAAGTTTCTCACTAATGCACCGATGTTGAGAGTTGCAGATCCGGAAAAGGATTTTTTAATTTTCACATAGGCTTGAAAGATGGAGCTTGGTGGAGTCATGATGCATTATGGAGAAGTTGTGTGTTATGAGACCCATAAACTGAATGAGAACAAGAAAAAATAGTGAATTGAATGAGAACAAGGAAAACTATGTGACTCGTGCTTTGGAGTTAGTTTCCATTAGTCATGCATTTAAGATGTGGAGGCATTACCTCCTCAAAAAAAGGTTTGCGGTCATGACAGATCAGGGGGGACTAAAGTACATGTTTGATAAACCTAAGTTGAATTCCAAGCAAGCTATATGGATGTCTACACTTAGTCAATTTGACTTCAAAATTAAGTACATTAAACATAGGGAAAATCAATTTTTTGATGAACTCAATAGAAGGATTTAGTTGAATCACTTGCTATCCATAAGATCTTATGGATTGGACCTGGTAGAGCAGGTCAAGTATGTAGGGAAGTATGATGGGAAGTATTAATAGATCAAATAAAAACTACAACAGGGTATTAAGAATGGAGGGGATGAGGAATGTCAGCTCATAAATGATGGTTTATTTATATTGAAGAATAAAATCTTTGTCATGAACAATGTTGAATTAAAAAGCTTCATCATGAGAGAGTCTCATGGAAAATCCATATTTCGGCCACCTAGGATACCAAAATACTCTCATTTCTATTAAGAGATTTATGAAAAAGGATGGGGTTGATATTTCTACTAAATTCATAGAGTTCCAACAGGTGAAGGCTGAATGCAAACATCTAGTAGGTATATTGCATCCCATTCCCATTTCAGAATGGAAATGGAGGTGATCCCTATGGATTTCATCATAGGTTTTCCCAGAACCTCTAGGAAACATGATGTAGTTATGGTAGTTTTTAATAGGTTGAGGAATAAAACTCATATCATAGTAGTCAAGTCCACCAAATTGGCTAGTGAGGTGGCACAATTATGTACAAAGGAGATTATGAGGCTTCGTGGAGTTCTCGAGAAAATTATTTTAGACATAGATGCCAAGTGCACTTCCAAGTTTTGGAAGGATATATTTGCACAATTGGGGACTGAATTAACATTTAGTACAACATATCATCCACATATACATGGGAAACAAAGAGAATAGATCGAATCCTTGAGGAAATGTTGAGGATGTATGTTATGCACCCAAAAAAATGTGGGAATACTGTATTCCACTTGTAGAGCTTGCATACAATAATGGGTACTAAAAATATTTAGTGATGACCCATTTGAGGCATTATATTGAAGGAGTTGTAATACTCCTATCAACTATGGTGATCGAGTGAGTAAGGTCCTTATCGGGCCTAATATGTTAAAGGAGATGAAGAAACATATGCAAGTTATTTGGCATAACTTAAAGGTAGAATAAGACATACAAGAGAGTTATGGATATCAACATAGGGTGCATAAAGATTTCTAGACTAAGGAACACATTTACTTCAGAATTAGACCCAAGAAGAGCTCCTTAAGGATTGGGTCATGTGCCAAGCTAGTAGCACGCTTTTGTTGAGCTTTTGATATCATTGAGAGGATTGGGCCAGTGGCCTATAGGCTGGAACTACCTCCTTCTATTAAAATCCATGATGTTTTCCATATTTCCTTACTTAAAAGGTATGTACAGGATTATAATCATATTATTGATTGGTCTGTGCTATAGGTGGAATCATAGGGAGATTTTCAGCTAGATCCATTGCACATTCTAGGCTGGAGGAGTCTCATGCTCTGAATCCAAGTCATAGAGCAAGTGAAAGTGCAGTTGAAGCAATTTAGGCGTGAGGAAGCCACTTGGGAAATGGTTGATGCCATGAAGACAAATTATCCATTTTTGTTTTTCAGATAAGGGAAATGTTCATATGTACATGTAAATGTTGTAAAGAGTTTAAATATAAAGCTCCAAGGACAATATGTTGTTATTTTATTTATTTATCATTTTTTATCTATGTATATGGACATAGAACAACGAAGATGATTGTGTTCCCCCAAGGGGGAGGGGTCTGTAACAACCCAACTTGTAATTTTCTTGATCTACCATGTAACTACATCAAGTATTGAATTTTGAAAATTAAAATGCGTTGAGTGAGAGACATGGATTCCAAAGGGACTGAGGGAAGTCAGTTGCCTGGTGAATTCATCTTACTTGCTGTCGAAAGAAATCATACATTTTTGACATCCATTGAAGGTGATTTTAGAGCTTTAAATGCATTGGGATGGTATGTTGAATGGTATTGCTGTTGGGAATTGATGGACTCCAAAGAAAGGGACAAAACCCATGCTGGATTGGGAACCATAATAGAAAACAAAGGGACAAAGAGTTAATACATAGCAGTTACGAGGGGGGAAGTGGGAAAATAACTAGGGGGACAACTTGTGAAAATAAAAAGGGGGATACTATTCAAAATGGGAGAGATTGTAGATCCATGCATGCACAATAGAGGAAAAAAGGAGTAGCACAAAAGCATGCTCACAAAGCAATATGGAAATAGAGGAGTTTCATTGGGAAAAAGAAGACAAAAACGAAAGAATATAGGAGAATAAATTCGTATAGAAGAGGAAATATTTCGGTGTTTATCAGCTAGTGAGTTTGAATATCAAGTACATAGGAGGAAGTAAAGGAGCATCTACAAGAAAGAGCAAAAGGTTTTGTCTATACTTAACAAGAAGAAAACCACATTTACATGCAGTGAGGAAGATATTGGTTTCTTCCACCACTCTAAGAAGGCCACCACACCTTTGGTTGAGAAACAAGATTAGGGGAGGAATTTTTCTTCAGGTGAGGGTGAATCTCAGGATGTTTTAGGGGGCTAGAGGGTGGAGATGACATTATGTATATTCTCTTGATAGCGTACGGTAAAGGTTTATCCCTTCAATTCTTCGTAAAGGGAATTATAGAGTCTCATTTGATTGTTATTTTATTTGGAAGTGGGTAATTGAACTCCTTCATTAGGTGGAACCACTGTGGGAAAGCAGGTTATTGATTCCCTTCATTGGGTGGATCCACTGGGTTTCATATTGTCTGCGTATAATTGAACCCTGTTAATTCCCTAGAGTGCGTGTGTATGTTATTGAATAGTTTGAGGTAGAGGTAGTAGGTCTTGGGACTCCATGCACATTGGTTAACTATTAAGTAGTTAATGAGTGGGGTAGGAGGACCTCTAGAGTCCCTATTTCAACTATAAATTGGTTTTTATTCCCTTGATCAAGACCACCTCAGTCCTTGGAATCTGGTTTAGGGGTGAAGGGTGCAAGTAGGTAGGATGCAACTTGTCTATGGTTGGGTGGAGAGTTGTAGTATCGAACTCAGTTACCCATATTGAATATAATTTCCCAAATAATTTATTCATATGCATAGTATTGTGTGGATTCCATGTTAAAGTGTGAATGAATGGTATGTTAGTGGTTTTCATGAAAAGTGTTGGTTTACTTATGTATATGTGTTGAATGGTTAGTTATGATCCATATGAGGATGTATGGTTGAATATGAACATTTCATGGGATTAATGGCCTTATGCTAACGTGTTTTTGTAGGGATTTATTCACTCATATAGTGCTGGAACTACACTAGTGAGGTGTGTGTACAGTGAAAAAAATGGTTATTGTGGTATGATTGTCATAGGATTATTGTATATCTGTTGTTGATAATTCCATGGTTGTTTCCTTGCTATTTAAGTAATTAATATTTAAGTGAGGTTGAGATCTCATTCATTTAGTGTTTAGTTGGCGATGCTGATAGAGATATGGAAGGTAAGACCTTTGTGTTGAACAGTTTTTTTTCTCCCCATGCTCGTAGGAGGATCTGATCTTCGAAGTGGTTTTGTTTTGGGTGACTTCTCTTAAGGGAATGTCCATAAAATTTTCCTTAAGATTTTCTCTGGAGTGCAGTGGCCATGGAGTACTGATATTGATGCTTGAAAGGACTGAGAAAAGTAAAAAAAATTGTCAAATGAAGTTACCTTAAAAATTTTGTAAAACATCGAAAAATGGCTTGGAATTCAAGTTTTTGGACCCAGAGGTCGGGGGCCAAGGTTCAGCACGTCAGACAAGTAGGTTGAGCCTTAACGGGTCGACTGGGTAGTTGGGAGCAGTTTGGGTGTAGGAATGTCGAGAGGTTAGATGGTTGGGGGTCAAGAATAATCCTAACCCAACATTTTATCATGCAAATGAGGAAAGATGACCTCAACTTAGGTTAGAGGTCGGGGGTTGGGCCCGAAAATGGAAAAGGAAAAGGCGCAATGGTGAATAGGATCAATTTCCGAATGGTCTTTGAGTTCGACCGCCATGTGGCCTATCCATGGTTGTGGTGCCTCTAGTCACCTACCCCTTGGGACATTGGATGGTTGCCATATGTAGGGTAAGGTGATGTGGAAAGGTGTCGAGGTGTATGTTTAAGAAGGCATAACTCTCAATATCTAAGTCGTATTGAGGAAGCATTCATATCATTGGAAATGTCTCAACGAGACGATCATATAAATGGTGTCTAATTGTAGTTTTAAGAACATCGGGAAAAGTCAAAATTTTTAGGTCTCATTGCAATACCGATATCTTGGGAGCTGGATCTGCATATTAACTTCCCCCTAGTAACTCTAGTTCGGTTATGGGGTTAGGAGGGGCTATTACATTTGGTAAGAAGAGAGGTAAATTTCAATACTAAATATTGGTTCTTTATACTAATTAAAATATAGTTTTCTTATATTAATTAAAGTGTATTCAATAAAATATTCACAACTTAAAACCAACTTTTATAAGGGAAGTGTAAAACATCAAAGCTATCTACAATGGTGATGAAAATACCAGAGTAACATAGGGATGTTATAACTTCCTCCCTAAATTAAACTACAAAGCATCAAATGAAAAACCATCAGAGTTCTTGGTAATGGAAATCATAATACGAGACTTGAGCATAATGCCATAACTTTTTCCCTAAATCCAACTGCAAATCCATTAAATGTGTTGGCAAAGACAATGTTAGGGAGGTTATAACTTCCACCCTAGGGCCAATTTGCAGAATTGTAAAGCATCAAAACTGTTGGTCATGAAATTACTAATATATACCAAAGTGAAGAAAGATGTTACGAGGTTTCAAATGGAGAAACATCATAACTACTATTAGTGCAAATACAAGTGTTAATAATAGAGTGAGAAATAATGTTATAACTGATACCCTAAAATTAGGATTATGATTAAAAAATGCATCAATGTTGTTAAGAATTGATACTGTTAATGCAAGAGCAAGGAAATTTGTTATATTGCAACTCAAATCTAGATTTGAAAATGGAAAAAACAACAAATTTGTTGATGACGATGGCAATGGCAATGGCAATGTTATTACGAGAGCAAGGAAAATTATTATAACTGCAAAGCTAGCTTCTAAATTAGTAGTGTCAAAGTTGTTAACAATGATAATGTCACTATGAGAATGAGGAAGGATGGTATACAATGCCAAAGTTACCATTAAATTGTCTTCCATATTAGCAAAGTGTCAAAGCTATTAACAATGAAGGATGGTATAGATTGGCAATGTTACCATCAAAGTAAGGAAGGATGGTATAACTAGCAGCCAACAACCAACTTTTGGATTGACTAAGGATTTTTATTCTAATAATGCATAATAAACCATCAATGCCTTACAATTGTTATCTGGTTGAAGCACGCACACACACGTTATCTCTCTCCTCACATAAACATGAATCTAGAGCTTGCTAGTATTTATAGTTTACAAATTTAATTTATTGACACATGCATCAGGGTGGAAGACGGTTGCCAGTTACCTAGGTGTTATCTACATCCTTTATTTTATGATAGCGATGAACTAATATTCCAAGTCTATACATTTATAGACTTGGAGTATTAGTTTCTAGCTTTCATAAAATAAATGATCAATGGGGAAACCTTTAGGTCTATATCTCGAGGTTTGAGACATGTTGACCATCCTCCGAGTGCCTCTACATCAACTATTCACTAGGCTCTAGGCTCTTTGTCAATTCTAGTGTCATTAGTTAAGTACAATACAAGTACAAATTGTTGTATTGATACCATTAATTGCATTGATTCGATGATATCCCTGCCTAGTTGATTCCAATACCACATCCAACTTGAAGCAATTTGGGCACCTATACCTTTTCAATTGTTTGATAGAGGTATAGATTCTTGTATATGCCATATAAGTTGTTACTTCATGTCCTTGGAACATAACTAATGGTGGGCGTGCAATGAAATTTGTTCTCAAAAGACTCTTCCTTTTACCATAAATCAAGCATACTATAGAAAAATCGACACTCATTCAAGTACTTCTCTACCAATTATGAAATTCAAAAACTAATGTGCTTGAAAATAAATTTTAAAGTGAAGTAAAATGTAGTAAACGAGACATTGTCCAATAATAATAATTAAGTAAAAACGTTTGGTCACCACATTTATCGTCCAATCCTAAGCAAGATTATGTTGAGCTTGCCAAATACACACCATGATCGTTGTAAAAGAAAATTATAAGCAACGAAAACCGTTATGGTGCATCACAACGATTTCCCAACGGTTTGTTTTTCCGTGTTGTGATCCAAATTAAATAAAAAAAATTACAAGCATGAAAACCGTTATCATCCATGAGAGGAACTAAAACGATATTCAGGGTCCCGTCTGTCCGCGAGCTTAAAAGGGAAAGGTGACGGGGATGATGGGAGGGCCTGGGCTTTGGCTGCGCGTGGAAAAAGAGAAGGATAGTAGAGGAAAGCCAAAGGGGGCCGGGCAGGGCAATGGAAAATACAGAGAAGAATACGGCGTTAAAGAGGCTGACCAGAGAATTGAGAGAAGTGCAAATCGAACAGCCGCCCGGCATCTCTGTGGAGGTTGACGATGAAGATTTGTTCACATGGCACGCCATCGTAGCCGGGTCTCTCTCTTGCCGACTCAGTTTTATTTAACTATTTTTTTTTTAATTTGTGTGAATTTGATTCCACATTAATAATACTTCCCTCTGGTACTTCTCTCTAATTTGTGTTGAAATTGTGTGTTGCGTGGGTGGATGCAGACCTGACGATACTATATGGGATGGTGGTATATTTAATGTGACACGGTTTTTTGTATTTTTTTTTTATTGCCAATTTTTCTTACGTCAATTTTGTATATAAAAACCGGCAACTTATATGGACATTATTGTCTTTTGTTTTCCTCTGTAATTTTAAGGGGTGTTCAAGTTACTGATAAAATTCCCTCACGATTATCCTTATTCCCCTCCGGCCATTAGTTTTGATCCTCCCATATATCATGTTAATGGTGAGTGGGATTTCTTTCTAGCTTTCATTTTTCTACGTGGTTATACTTTTTTAAACTATAAGTGGATTTGATTTATAATTAGTTGTCTATAAGTGGATTTGATTTATAAACAAATCTACTTATAATTAGTTGTCTATAAGTGGATTTGATTTATAATTAGTTGTTTATAGAAGTTATAAATTTAGTTTTTTTTTTGTTTTTCAATTTTTATTTAAAAAAAAAATCATGACATGAGTTTTTGAATATTTTTTTTGATTGTGGAAATGGATTCAGCACATCAAAAACTCCAAAATAGTGAAGCTTTAACAACTATAACCTAGATTTCCAAAAAAATAGTTCAATTTGATCAAAATCTTGCAAGAATTTCCATTTCTTTTTAAGAAAGAATATCTACCCATTTAAAAATCAGACAATGGATTCATTATCATCAAAAACCCCTTGGAAATCCAAAATCCTAAAGATTTGACAACTATAACCTAGATTTCCCAAAAATATTGTCCAATTTTATCAATTTCTTGCAAAAATTTCTATTTAAAACCAAAAAATGGATTCAGCACCATCAAAAACCCCTAGGAAATCCACAATCTTGAAGCTTTGACAACTATAACCTAGATTTCCAAAAAAAATGTCCAATTTTATTAAAATCTTGTACAAGTTTCCATTTAAAATCAGAGCAAAAGTTTTCATTTAAAATCAAAAAATAGATTCAGCACCATCAAAAACACCTAAGAAACCATCAAAAACCGCTAGGGAATCCAAAATCCATAAGCTTTGACAACTATAACCTAGATTTTCAAAAAATATATATAATCCTTAAACTTTTTGACAACTATAACCTAGATTCTCAAAAATAAATTGTCTAATTTTGAACAAAATCTTGCAAAAATTTCCATTTATTTTAAAGAAACTATTTAAAAATCAAAAATTAGATCGTGCATCACATGGAAAAAAAAACAGAAATCCAAAAGCTTTGATAACTATAACCTAAATTCCTAGATTTCCAAAAGATATTGTCCAATTTTATCAAAATCTTAGCACAATTTTTTATTTCTTTATAAGAAATCTACCCTTTTAAAATTATACATACATACATTAGCAATTTTAATCAAATCTATTATTTGCATAATATTTTAATTTTACTGGTTTTGAGATAAAATTTTGAAAAGTAGACCTAATAAAAAAAACAAAATGTTTTGATTAGCTTTTTAAAATATATTTATAATTTCATTATAGAAAATTTAAAAACAACATTATTATTATTTTAGAATTTATATATATATAAAATGTTTTTTGAGTTATAAGAAATATTTCCAAAAGAAATAAACATAAACTAACCATTTTAATAAAAAATATTATTTGAAGATTATTTTTTAATTTAATTCTATTTTAAATAAATTTTAAAAAATATACTTAATATTATAACATCACTATTCTTATTGTTTTAAATATTAGTTTTAACTTTAATTATATATATGTAATTTTATTTTTACATAAAAGTGTTAATTTTTTTTATATATATAATTTTTTTAAAGTAAAATTGTTAGTTTTTGTTATTTAAAATGTATTTTTAAATATATAAATATTATATTTAATTTGTAAAATTTATAAAGATTTAAATTTATTTTTTTACACTTTTCTACTAAATTTTAAAATTTTGTAAATGTGTCTATTTAGTTTTTATGTTTTATTTATTTTCATATAATTTAATATTATTATTTGGTTGCGATGGTACAGTTTATGATGAGGCATCCCCAACACCTGGTTTAATTTGCGTGGACATTCTGCAGGAAACTTACGACGCAGCATTTTCCATGAGATTAATTCTTATTGCAATCTCGGTAAACATTTTAAATGGAGTATTTTTATTTAGTATAATATGTGATTCATTAGATAAAATCAGTTGTAGTGTGATTGAATTTAAAAAAATATTATGTTTGCAGAGCCAAATTTTAAGAATATTAATTTGAAATTGTTTTCTATTTACAATTGAAGATTATTATTAAGGGTTTTCCAAATACATTATATTAGATATTATTTTTTAAATTTAACTGCTTTAATCTATATATGATTAATCAATTTGAAATTGTGTTCTACTTAATTTGATGAATATCCGAAGCTTAATATAATATTTTTGTTTCGCAGGAATTTCTTGACCAGCCGAATACAAAAAGTCCTGCCAATAATGCTGCTTCAAGTCTGATGCATGAAAGCCTTGCTGAGTATGAAAAGAAGGTTCGCGAGGAAGTGGAAAATAGTTGGAAAAGAGTTGATTAGAATTACCTTAACGTAAAGAACAAAAAAAATTGAGCATCTCACAATTTGATCGGATTTTAAATATAAGAGCATCTCACAATTTGATCGGATTTTAAATATAACTTTTTTTTTCTAAGGTGCAGCAATATTAGGCAATATCAGGCAATGGTCGAAAATAGTGAATTTGAGAATTGAAAATGAATTTTTATTATATTAAAAATTGTTATTTTTTTCAGTATTATTTTAGAGTGTCAAAATTAATATGTAATTTTTGAATATTATTTACATTACATTACTTAAATTTGTAAATATATTATTTATTTTTGTTTGGATTTTGACAGAAAATCATATGTATATAAAATAATTAAACTATAAAATATTTAGACCACTTCAAATATTTTAATCATAAAAACTTATGCACTTCAAATGTTTAAATCATAAAAAAAATACGTTTTAAAATTAGTTAATATAGATCTTCAAATAGTATATTTAATTCAAGTGTTAAAATATTAAACCTTATATTTTTTTATTTTATTTGAAATTACTTTACATGAAATTATATCAGGACATATGCACAACTAATTAAACATCTATAGCATATTCTTTTATCCTTTTTATTATAGTCAGTTAGGACACATGTGAACTCCAAGTTGAGCATAGGCATGCCTATACATGTCAACTCCAAGTTGAATATAGGAATTCTTACTAGTTAACATAGATCTTCAAATAGTATATTTCATTCAAGTGTTAAAATATTAAATCTTATTGGTTTATTTTACTTGTAATTACTTTACATGAAATTATATTAGGTCATATGCACAACTAATTAAACACGTCTATCCCATATTGTATCCCATATTGTTTTATCATTTGTCAGGTACGACACATGTCAACTCCAAGTTGAGTGTAGGCATACTTACACATCATCTTCTACAACTAGCATATATCCATCTTAATCACAGATCTAACATGAGCCTAGAGGGATCCAATTTCTTTAAGGTGTAAACTTATTTTAGAGTGAAAAAACTAATGTGTAATTTTCCATTCTTTAAAGTGTGTTTTTGAATGTAGGTGCTTAATTTTTCATTGTTTAAATTGTGTTTTTGAATGACACTGTCAACTACAAGTTGAGCATAGGCATGGCTACACATGTCCACTCCAAGTTGAACATAGGACTGCTTACTAGTTAACATAGGTCTTCAAATAGTATATTTCATTCAAGTGTTAAAATATTAAATATTATTGGTTTATTTTACTTGTAATTACTTTACATGAAATTGTATTAGTTCATATGCACAACTAATTATCATCTTCTACAACTAGCATATATCCATCTTAATCACAGATCTAACATGAGCCTAGAGGGATCCAATTTCTTTAAGGTGTAAACTTATTTTAGAGTGAAAAAACTAATGTGTAATTTTCCATTCTTTAAAGTGTGTTTTTGAATGTAGGTGCTTAATTTTTCATTGTTTAAATTGTGTTTTTGAATGACACTGTCAACTACAAGTTGAGCATAGGCATGGCTACACATGTCCACTCCAAGTTGAACATAGGACTGCTTACTAGTTAACATAGGTCTTCAAATAGTATATTTCATTGAAGTGTTAAAATATTAAATATTATTGGTTTATTTTACTTGTAATTACTTTACATGAAATTGTATTAGTTCATATGCACAACTAATTAAACTTCTATCCCATATTGTTTTATCGTTTGTCATCTAGGACACAAGAGCGTAGGCATACTTACACATCATCTTCTACAACTAGCATATATCCATATTAATCATAGATCTAACATGAGCTTAGAGGGATCCAATTTCTTTAAGGTGTAAACTTATTTTAGAGTGAAAAAAATAATGTGTAATTTTTCATTCTTTAGTGTGTAATTTTTCATTGTTTAAATTGTGTTTTTGAATACACGCGAAAACTTATTTTAGAGTGCAAAAGCTAACGTGTAATTTTTCATTGTCTAAATTGTATTTTTGAATGCTATAGAGAATATAAATTAGTTAACATAGATCTTCAAATAGTATATCTTTTATTTGTTTTTATTATAGTCTTATTTTATTTTCATTTTAATAGGGACACATGTCAACTCCAAGTTGAGCATAGGCATACTTACACATGGCCTTCTATAACTAGCATATATCCATATTAATCATAGATCTAACATGGGTCTAGAGGGATCAAATTTCTTTAATGTGTAAACTTATTTTAGAGTGCAAAAACTAATGTGTAATTTTTCATTCTTTAAATTTTGTTTTTGAATGCAGGTGCAAACTTATTTTAGAGTGCAAAAACTAATGTGTAATTTTTAATTGTTTAAATTGTATTTTTGAATGCAGGTGAAAACTTATTTTAGAGTGAAAAACTAATGTGTAAATTTTCATTATTTAAATTGTATTTTTGAATGAGATTACATAACTTAAAGCGATTAAACTATAAAATACTTAGACCACTTCATATGTTTTAATCATAAACTTATTTTTTTCTTTAGCTTCATATGATATATATACATAATTTTTTAAAATAATATATAAAATATTTTACAAAACATGTGCAATGAAAAATGATTAAACTATAAAATACTTAGACCACCTCAAATGTTTTAGCCATAAAAACTATTTTTTTCATTAGCTTCACATGATATATATACATAATTTTTTAAAACAATATATAAAATAATTTACATAACACGTGCATTATATTTAAACCATGTCTTAATTGTTTATTATTTTACATTAAATTATATCAGGTCATATGCATAGCTAATTAAATATTTATGGTGTATTCTTTTTTATTTTTTATTATAGCTCATATATATGAAGTTGTTATTGACATAAATTAGTTAACATAATTTTTAAAGAGTATATTTAAATTATTTCCTAATTATTAAACTCTGTTTATTATTTTACTTCTAATTATTTTACATTAAATTATATTAAGTCATATGCACAACTAATTAATCATTTATGGCAATTTTTTGTTTTTTTTTATTATAGCTATACATGGCAATTTTTTTATTTTTTTTAATGAGGGACATGTATAACTCCAACTTGAGCATGAAAATACTCACATTTTTATTTTAAGAGGGACATATGTCAACTCCAAGTTGAGTACGAAAATACTTACACATCATTGGATGTAGAACTAACTTAAACTTGTAAGTCCTTGGATTTTGACAGCAAATCATATGCCTAAAAATGTTTAAACGATAAAATTTTTAGACCACTTCAATATTTTTAACCATAAGAATAAATCCATCTTAATTAGAGATCTAACATGACCCCAGAGGGATGAGCCCAGAGAGATCAAATTTCTTAAGTGTAACTTATTTTAGAGTGCAAAAACTTAGAAAACTTCAAATGTTTTAACCATAAAAAATATATATATATTTGAATAGCTTCGTATGATATATACACAATTTTTTAAAGCTATATATGAAATATTTTACATAACATGTACATCGAGAGCACATTAAAAAATATATATTATTAATATGTATTGTTATTAATATGTTTTTAAGTATACACCAATATTAATTCATATTACAATATTTTATTCATATTTTATATTCAGCATTTTATATAAAATATTCAAATATTTTCTTTTAATATATATGAACTTGTTAACAACATATATTAGTTAAAATAGATTTTCAAATAGTATATTTAAATTATTTGTTAAAATATTAAATCTTAGTCACTTATTTATTTTACTGGTAATTATTTTATATGAAATTATATTAGGTTATATGCACAACTAATTAAACATCTATAACATATTTATTTTTCTTTTTATTATATTTAACTTTTTTTTGTTTAGAAGATATTTTATTTTTATTTTAAAAGAGACACTATAAAATAAGCTTCTTAACTCAATGAACTTTTTTGGTCAATTATATTTAATGTAATAAACCATTGTATTATATTATATTATATTTGTTTTTAGGTTTTGGTATTATAATATGGTATAATTATTTTTGGATTTTGGAATTTATATGTGTGACTTTTAACTCAATAATTTTATTAACATCTAAATTGTCAATCACTTAAGGACTTATAATTGGGCCACGTCAACTCTAAATAATTATGCAAACTGTCACCATTTATTTACCAGGCTGGAAAAAAATTAATTATAATCTACATAGATGGAAAAAGAGTAATTATAATTATATATAATTTTCTTAACAATTTAAGTTTAGTTATATTTGAATATTTGTGTTGATGATATTATTTTATTTTCATATTTTTTAATACAGAAGTGTTTTTTAATATTCTTTTTAATATAATAAGAAGGAAAACATTATTCATAAATAATTTAAATTAATAACTTGCATTTTTTTTTAAATAATTGAATAATATGTTATAAATCTTGATGGGATATTATTATGTTTATTTTAATTTCAAATTTATCATGTGTTAAGTATAATGGAATGTTTCATTTTTTTTTTTTAGATTAAAAAAAAAAATTATAAAGATATTTGACCTTTTTCTACCAGCATTATGAACGTATAGTTAAAATGGAAAGGAACTTACATATATGCTATTTTTTAATTAATATAAATGTTTTTTTACTTTTCTTTTTTGTAAATGAGCACAAAAAATTTATTAATCAAAAATCATTTTCAAAATATACATGATATTGAATTAGATTTTGAATATGATGCATAGCATTCCTCCTTAGATGATTTCTAAGTGTCTTGAGAGCAACGGTAGTACTAAATACTTTTCAATATCTTATCCTTCTCATGATGCTACTAAAGATATCCTATGGAATAACCACTTTAGAAAGCATGCTCTCAAAAATGCTCTATGTTCAGAAATATCTAAGATATGCATTGCAAGAACTTTATTTCTCAGTTTAAACATGAAAAAAATTACAAAACCCAAACTTCGTATAGTATGAATATAGATGACGAAGGTATGGTGGGAACATAATTGCTCAACTGCTAATATAAGTTCGAGTAGATATGAGCTACCATGACATGAAAACACTATAAGACCCAAACATAAAACCATAGAGAAAGAATCATAAAATACCATTATGAAATTAAGTGACGAGACTCCACAAAAATTATAAAGCATAAATTTGAAATAAATTTGAAATCACCATCGGAGACATTGGGTCTCCATTTTATACAGGGAATGAGTTGAGAGGGTGTGAATTGTGGACGACAGAGTATCGTCGATGTGATGCCCTCATCCCACATTACCCAAGTAATTGACTAACGGGTTATATATGTGCCAAGAGGCCACTATAATGGGATTCAACCTCCTAGGTGACCTTAAGGAAGTGGAATCAATAGAAGCACATCAAAAAAACCTTCCACATCAACAAAAAAAACTCCCAAAAGCCATCCCAAACACTCAGGTAACCAACCTCTAGTTCCCACTGAGTTTTTAGACCATTCAACCCTTGGGCGCTCCCTTGATATGGACAAGGGTGCATCTGGGAGGCTCTAGATGCTCCTACTTCATGAGCACGTAGGTGTTCAGGGAACTCAAACCTGTACTAGCTTCCCCAGGATTTAAGCGACGTTTTTAGGACTATTGGGAAAATATATTGCTACAAATTTTCCAACCTTTACTATCAATATGGGGCTCGTAAAATTCAAGGCACAAGCGCATGAAACATAGGATTAGACTTGTCCCTGACTTGTGGTGGGCCCTTGCCACACTTCGGAGTAGGCCTAAGTCACTACACACTCAGATGATCAAATGAAATCCATACTTTAATAGAGACGAATACTCACTGGCGAAGATTTATATTAATGGATCAAAAAATTGAACAAAGTTCAGAATTCATAAAAACAAGACAATCTATGTCATTGTGATCTTCACACAGAGTTTTAGAATTATGCCATGTCTCTTTCTTCCGTCTCTCCCCCCTGTGTACAAATCATATAACTATTTTAAAACAAAGGTTGGCCCTCTAGACTAATAGTAATTTCCTATCTATGCAGTACAGAGGATTCAGGTGATATTCTTAGTTAATCAAATGATATTCTCATGGCTAATTTACCCAATTTGCACAAAAAATTATGAACAATCCTGGATGACATTATCCTTGATTGTTGTCTAAGGTGGGTGGTTGACTGGTTGAGTTGGGTTGTGTTGTAACAGAATTGTTCCTTGTTTGAGCATGAAGCAATTTATTCAAATCGTGGATGTGGCTGAAACAGTCAAATCTAAATTTTGACACCAATTCTGTACATAAGATGGTGTTGAAATATTCCCGTGACCGTAACTTCCTCATAATGTCGAATTTTTCCAAAAAAAATTTGGGTTACCAGAATGAGGGTACTATGAACAAAAAATATGTGTCGAAATTACAATATTCTTCTCTATTTGATCACAAACTTCGTATTTTCACCTACAACAATTGTGTTCCATACTCACCCTACAGTAACTAGTTTAACAGAATTGTGGAGAATTTTGGCAGTGGAACCATGCGACAAATGAACTTAGCAAAACCTTCATTAGAAAATAATGACTAAATCATCTCTAATCATAATAAAAGCTAAAAAAACTAATGATAATCAACCATTAGGTGTAAAATATGAATTGGTGACAAGTGATGGAATAATGGTGTGAAATGAGTGTAAAAGTGGCATAATTAATGTTATGAATGGTAGTAATATATAGTGGAAAATTGGGCATAGTCGAGGCCCAACATCCCCCCATGCATGAGGGTTTGCATGTCCTCATGCAAACAAATCTTTTTCTCATTAAAAAATTCTTAGAATTGTCTTGTAGATGTTGGTTCTTGTGGGATAACATCGCTTGAATAGTTGGAGGTACTGGTTCTTGAGGAGTAGCACTGTTTGAATACTTGGAGGTGCTCATTCTTGTGAAATAGCACTCTTCACATTTAATATGTCACACCAGTTTTGTGATAAATACAAATTTAGGACAAGAAATGAATGGATGAGGGAGAGATGATGAATGAAATGAGGTGGTGATGGAGATGGTAAGTGGGTGTTTTCATACTCACTCTTCGTAAGGCCAATGTTTATAGGTAGTTTCCTTCATCATTTCATGGCAATAATGAATTCATCCCGTGAATATAATTCTTGGAGAAGAATCTATAGAGACCTCTTTTATTAATGCACTATATGGTTTTTTCTTTTAAAATGTTCTTGTAATTAGAGTATATGTGTAATGAATTGAAGGAAATAGCAACATGGACTAGTACCTAGGGGTTCTTACAACACCCTAAAATTTTTTTTTCTTTAAATATCTTTTAAATTTTAACCTAAATGAATTAAAATTTCTAATTGGAATGAAACTTACCAAACTTGAACTCGCTTACTTGGATAATCAGACTTTGGAGCAAGCCCACCATATTGGATTAGTGGCTCTTCACTCATGTATTACCGTACACTCTTCGGCCTCTGATTTCCATACAACTAATATCACACAAAAAAAAATTGAAAGAATCTATTCTCTAATCCCTTTAGAACTTCCCCGAAAACGATGCCAAAAATGTTGGGAAATTATATTGCTACAAATTAACCAACCTTTAATATCAATCCATGGCTCATAAATTTTGAGGTGTAAGCACAGGAAATGCAGGATTCAAGAATCGAGCCTAAAATAACATCATTGGGTACATAACAAAATGCGAAAAATCAATTTTTTGTCTAGTAAAGAATGGAAATCTGACTATTTAAGAAATAAGTTGAAAGAAAATTCAATGTGTTTTATTAGTCTTGAATCGAATCTAACTATGCTTGCTAAATTGTCACACCGAAAGAAAACACTCTTGAAACTAATGAAATATAAACTAAATACTTGAGCAATGACTTAAAAGGTCATTCAGATAATTTAAGTACCCTTGCTAAGTCATCAAAGGTAACCACACCTGCAATTGAATAAACCTAATCAAATGCTAGAAATAACCATGCTTAATATAATGCGAGAAAGTAACCACACTTGCAATAAAGAAATTCTAGTCTAGTATAGAAAGGGAAAAAACACTAATTGCATTCTACAGAAGTGTAAAGTATAATCGAAACTATTCCAAGATAACCCAATCTATGAGGTAATTACGGATAGACATAGAAAAACATAGGTAATGTAATCAAGCCTAAAAATTAATGCAACTAATTCCTATAACACACATATTAGTATTGTGCCTCTAGGTACAAAAGTCCAAAAGTAAAAGAATCAAATCAAAGTACATAAATATAAAGAAATGAAGCACAACATAACAAAACTGAAGTGATATCGTCCAAATGCAATTGCAAGTCATCCTTGTGAATAACTAAATCAATCCAGAAATCAAAAAACTATTCTATTAAGATGTCAATAACTTATTCTATTACACACCAAATCAAAACCTATACTATATGATGTTCACACAATCAAACTGAGAATGCATTAATACCTTAATGAACACAATCAAATCTTAAGATGTATACTTTTACTAAATCTTGACAAAATAATCTGTAAATTAAATAATGATTATGTTTACGCTACAATGATAAATATGAATTCAAAGAAATAGAATTAATAATCAAATACACACACATAATATGTTACTTATCAATACAAGAAGAATTTTCCCCGACTTGTAGTGGGCCCTTGCCACACTCCAAAGTCGGCCTAAATTACTCGACACTCAGATGATCAAATGGAATTGATACTTCAATGGAACTGAATACACACTAGATAATATTTATATTAATGGATCAAAACATTGAAAAAAGTTCTAAATTCACAAAAACAAGACAATATCTACCATTGTCGTCTTCACATATATTTTTACAATTGTGACATATGTTTATTTCTTCTGTCTTCCCCCCCCCCCCTTCTGTACATATCATATAACTCTTTTGAAAAAGAGTTTGCAGTTGTCGAATAATAGTAATTTCCTATCTATGAAGTACAGAGGATCCGAGTGATCTTCTGGGTTAAGAAAACGATATTTTCATGGCTAATTTACCCAATTTGCATAACAGATTCTCGACAATCCTGGAGGACGCAATCCTTAACTTCTAGCTGAGGTGGATCGCTCATAAGCTGAGTTGGGTTGTGTTGTAATAAAACCATTCCTTGTTTGAGAATGAAGCAATTCATTCAAATTATGGATGTGGAAGAAACAGTCAAATTCGAATTTTGACCCCGATTATGTACTTAAGATGGCGCTGGAATATTCCCTTGACCGTAACTTCCTCATAATGTCGATTTTTTCCAAAAATTTTATGGGTTACCTGAATGAGTGTACTTTGAACAAAAAATAATGTGTCGAAATTTAAATATTCTTCCCCATTTGATCACAAAATTCATATTTTCATGTACAAAAAATTTATTCAGTACTCAACCTGCAGTAACTAGTTTAAATGACTTGTGGAGAATTTCAGCAAGCCTGCGACAAATGAGCTTAGCAAAACTGTCATTAGAAAATCATGACTAAATCATCTCTAATCATATAAAGTATAAGAAAACTAATGATAATCAACCATAAGCGTAAAATATGAATTGGTGGAAAGTGATGGAATAATGGTGTAAAATGAGTGTAAAAGTATCAAAATTTATGTTATGAATGGCAATAATATATAGTGGAAAATTGGAAATATTCGAGACCCCACAAGGCCCAGAGCCTAGGTCACTACCCAGAGCTCAATGAAAAGTTCAGAAATGAATTGTAGCAACAGAAAAATGATACATTTGCAAAAACATTAACAAGGTATGGACTTCACCACTATTAGCCATGAAAGGAATTTCCTCAAACATGTCACAAATATGTAATATATAGGTTTAAACAACATATTTGAGCATAGGGGTCTCATAATCAATGTTCCCTTACATAATTAGTTGCATTATCATTCATTAGGTCATAGATACATTGTTGATTCATTTAAAAATCAAAACATGATGAGAGACATACATCATCACTATCATAATACATGTTTATAATCAAAATAATAACAATAGAAATATAAAGGATACATCATCCATAGAGTCCACATATAAACCAATACATTTACATATAATATTTCAAGGAAAGAACCTCTTATTAATCAATGCAAAAGTGAACATGGGATGGGACTACCACATTCCAATTGACCATAGATTAGCTAAGCTAAATATATCTTATCCAATCACCCTCGTGCCATATTAAAATCATGAATGTCAGACTCACACCAATAGTGAAAGCCAAGGCATCCTAATTCTAAACCACCTCACCCTAATCAATAGAAACCAGGCTTTACCGCAATCCATCCCAGATCACTAGGCCATAATACAAGTATGAATTCCACCGTATTTCTCCATCTACATCATGAGGAATTTTCCTGTCTCCTAATCTCTCAAGATTTAATGCAATCCACAGTGGATCACTAGGCCCTAAACTGAGACCCCACCCTCTAGGTTTTACCATATATCTCGCCATTCACTGGCAAGGATTCCTAGGCATAGTCAAGGGTGACCACCTCTAGGCTTTACTGTATATCTAACTATTAATCAATTGAGGATTCTTAGGCCCACCAAGGCACACCATACCTAGCTTTACTGCAACACATAGTTTGGTTCAGGGGTCACTAGGCCAATGCTCTTTCATTCAAAGATCCACCTAACTCAGCTTTGAATCCATCAAGTAATTCATCTCATCCAAAACATGAGAACCCCATCACACCATGGCTATCCAGAAATGGCAAGGCTAGGCTGCAAACACTATCACACCTAGAAAAATCCATGCCATGACAAAAAAGGACCACATGAAATACCATGGATTCCAAATATAGCAAGGAAATCACACATGAAAATCAATACCTGCAAAGAATCGATTTGTAGATTAATCTAGATCTTCTTTTTTTTCTCCTTCCTTTATTTTTCTTTCTTTGCCTTTCTTGATCCAATGCAAAAGTTCTCCAAGAAATCTCTAAGTGTCCAAGTGTGAAATAGGGGGAGAATGATGAGAGAGATCCAAAACTGAACCGACAAAAGGTACCAATTGATCCTTAGAATGATTTTTTATCAATTATGCCTCTATTTTCTTCATTTTCCTACATTTTCCTTCATTTTCCTCCTCAGATGCAACTTGTTACCTTTCACCTTCATTTTATCCTATTTTACATTATTTTCATAAATAAATGTGCCAAAAATGCTATTTTTCCTTTCCAAATCCTTTTCCATTTCCTTTGCCAATTTCCTTAGCCATAATAAACCAATGAAAACCCTCACTAGGATGTTTTTACCAACATTCAACTTGGAATAAGTGTCCCTAAGTGTCCCATCAACCGTAGTTATTATTTTTCCTTTATTAACTTTTATTACATGGAATTTTCACCATAGTTGTTATATAATGCTCCCCCTTGGGGGACAATGTCCTTAGTGTTCAACCACACCTATACCTCAGCAAAAAACATATAAAAGAAAACATATTTCCTTTGGAGATTTATAACTTAACTCGTTGTAGTATTTATAATGATCACTCTGCTGAAGAGAAAACCGTTGTGTAACATGAAAAATATAACATCATAATAACATGACACCCATACCACTTATTGGAGATTTATAACATATATCATGATCATATTTACATCCATATACATATATATATATACTCTAAAATCACATCAAAACATATACCAAAACTACTTTGCCTCAAATGGAAAATAATTAAGGATACATAGCCTGCATATTATCTTCTATCTCTTCTGTAGCTTCATCGAGCCTAAAGTCCTTCCATTGCACTTTTACCTGCTCAATTTCTCAGTTCCACAACATTAACACCTTTATCTAAAATGTACAAAGAGGTGTTTTCTAGAATTATCCATCTAGATCCACCTACATTACATACCAGTCAATCACATGATCATCTTCTTTAAAATATTTCTTAAGCAATGATGTATGGAAAACATCATGCACATTCAGTTTAGGAGGCAGTGAAAATCGATACGATACTGACCCAATCCTCTCAAGAATATTGAAATTTCCACAAAACAATGGTTCCAGATTGGCACATGATTGAATACGCAAGGAGCTCTTCTTCGGTTTGATGCACAAGTACACCTATTCCTTAACCTGAAAATCCTTAAACAACCTATTTCAATCTATATAAATCTTTTGCCTGTCCTATGATGCTTTCATATTCTTCTTGATTTCTTGCATTTCATGTTCCATTTATGCTCATATGTCTTGTCCAATGAATACCCCATTCACCAATTCACTCCAACTGATGGGAGTATTACAACTCTAGCCATATAATGCCTCAAACATACTCATCGTCAAGGATTCTTCATACCTATTTTTGTAGGCGAACTCTACTAGTGCAATATATTCTTCCCAATTATGTTTCTTATGCATCACATACATCCTCAAAATTTCCTCCAATATCCTATTCACCCTCTCAGTTTGTCCATCTATATGCGGGGGATAAGCTATGTTGAAGGGAATATCTATGTCGAAACCTGCAAAAAAAATCCTTCCAAAAATTTGAAGTGAAATTTTCATCCCTTGCTGACACAATATTTTTTGGAACACCAAGAAATCTAACCACATCTTAGATGAAAACTTGTGCTACATCGCTAATGTAGAATTCACTAGAATGAAATGTGGTACCTTTTTCAACCTGTCCACAACAACCATGTTGGAATCGTGCTTTCTCACTATCCTCGACAAGCATGTGATACATTCCATGGAAATGACCTCCCATTTCCATTTTGGAATCACAATTGGTTGTAATGGTCCACCTGAATGCTTACACTACCTTCACCTGCTGAAAATCCAAATTCCTAGCCACAAACTCTGCTACATCCTTCTTCATATTCGGCCAATAATAAAACTTCTTCACTATGGTTAATTTATTCTAATAGCCTAGGTCACCTGAATATGGTTTCGCATGAAAATCCCTCTAGATAAAATTCTTGACCTCACTACTATCTGGTACATATATCTTGTCTCTAAACATAACTAATCCATATGTTGTGAGATGATAGTCCACATCCTGTACACCAACACCTGTACATGTATGTCTACCATTACCTTGTACATGTACTTGTACTTTTATGCAACTTGTGCACAATATCCAGATGCCTGTCATCCTGTTGACTTGTCTACAAGATCCTATCCTACAAATATGTCCCATAGGATCTCATAACTACTATGTTATTTACCTGTATCTGCATGCTAAGAGAATCTGTGACCCTGTTATCCTTTCCTTTTATATACCTGATCTCGAATTCAAAATCCACGATCATGGCCAACCATATAGCTTACCTAGCATTCATATTCAATTGGTCGAACAAGTATCTCAACCCACTTCTATCACTCATCAATACAAACCTCCTACCAAGAAGATAGTGCCTCCACATATTCAATGCATGTATGATTGTTGCTAGTTGAAGATCATGTGTCGGATAATTTTTCTCATGTTCATTTAGTTTCTGTGATTCATAACATAACACTTTTCCATACCGCATAAGGACTCCACCAAGTCCTCTCTTGCACTAATATGTACATACCACAAACTCTTTTTTCAGATCTGCGATATTTAACATTGGAGACTATGTTAATAACTACTTAAGCTCCTCAAAATTGGCCTCACACTAATCATCAATTAAAAATTCTTACCTTTCCTCTGTAATGATATAATATGATAAGAAATCTGTGAGAATTTTCTAATGAACCTCCTATAATAACATGCCATCCCCATGAAGGACCTTACCTCATCCACATTTCCGGGAGTTTCCCACTCCATTATAACTCTTACCTTTTCTAGATCCATTGTGATGCCCTCCTTGGAGACAACATGTCCTAAGTAATTAACCTAAGCTTGAAATAAAATTCACTTACTGAACTTAGCATACAATCAATGTTCTCTCAACAATATCAACACTGCTCGACACGCTCTTCCTAATTTTTAGTATATACCAATATGTCATCAATGAACACAATAAAAAACTTGCCCAAATAAGGATACAACACACTATTCATTAAACACATAAAGGTTGTTGGAGCATTATTCAAACCAAATCAAACTACAACAAACTCATACTTCCCATACATGGCCCGGAAAGTTGTCTTGTAAATGTATTCTTCCTTAATGTGTACCTGATGATATCCGTATCACACATCAATATTTAAGAACACTATTGCTCCCTTTAGCTGATAAAAAAATTCATCAATCCTCAACAATGAATATTTTTTCTTAATGTTCACTTTTTTGAACTCCCTATACTCAATACATAATCTGAGAGTACCATCCTTCTTCCTTACGAAAAATACTATTGCGCCTCGTAGCGATGAAATTTTCCTAATGTATCATTTTTCAAGAATATCTTTCACCTGCAACTTTAAATCTACCAACTTAGGTTTTCCCATCATGTAAGGTGCTTTTGATGTTGGAGTTTCCCCTAATACCAACTAAATAGAGAAGTCCACTTCCTTGTGAGGTGAAAACAATGAAATATCTCCATGAAATACATCATGAAACTGCTGTAGGACTGGGTACCTACTCAAAAAATCTGCATCCTAAAATTCCTTACCTTTTCCACTAGATATATGTACTGCAAATAACCCACACCATTTCTAGTGACTACGCTTGGCCTGCATAGCTATCACCATCCTAACTCATCTGGATTTCTTCTTTCCTTGTAATACTCTTGGTTCCCCATTTTCATCCAAACACTCAATGGCTTTGTCATAACAATCCACCTTTTTCCTATGAAGTTATAGTCAATCCATACCCGAAATCATACTATATGATCCCAATGGTAATATTTTTAAGTGCACTATTGTAGGCATCCCATTCAATGCAAATGCACAAGATCTTACCCATTGATGTACTATTTTATTTATACCTGTATCCAACTACACTAACTAGAATTTCAACATGCACTTATTTATTCAAACCACACTTATCCACCAAGTCAGGACTAACATAACTATAATAAGATCCAGGGTCAATCAAAATATAAACAAATTTTATCACAAATATTACCGTCCATCTCAATGATAGAATCCTAATGGTCTACCTACATGTTGTCCAGTGTTTCATAGATAACAGGAATGCTCTGACCAACATCCCCAACAGTAAGGCATACGACATTGATTCTATGTAAAATCTCTCTTAAGGTGTTCCTTACCACATGTCCAACACTCCAACCATCCTGTACCATCACCTCTATGTTGTTGTTGTGATCCATGTCTCTGTCTAGTTTCATTGAACTTATTTTTTGGTGCTACATTTTATTTCTCATTTGCATTTTGAGGCCTTGTTATTTTCAGATATAATTTACCTTTACCTTTATCTTTCCCTTTCCATCCTTGTTTTGATTCATTCTTATTCTTTTACTGTTCATATGAATGCTTCAATTTACCAATAAATTCCTCAAGTCGCTGAGGCTCATCATACTCAATTTTATCTCTAAATGCTAATGTAAAACAAATAACACATCACTAAACTTTAGCCTTCTCATATCTAATATATGGTACATACCTTAATATTTTCAAAAACTTGGTGTTATACTCCTCATATTTCATTGATCCCATATTTAGCTCATACAATTATTTGCACTTACTGTCGCAGTATCTTTTTGACAAGTACTTCTTCCTAAAAATCCTCTCAAACTCGTTCCAACTCAAGTCCCTTGTCCTAATGTCTCTGACACGCTTCACTACTTCCGCAAGATATTTAATTTACCTCTTAGGTTGAATATCAATACTATGGCCTTCATAATCTCTATGCAATTATGCAATTCAAAGAACTTCTTCATCCAACTATCCAAGCTTCTACATTTTCTGATTTCGTCAAATCTCCATCCAAAGTAGGTGGTTTTCTTTCTTAAATTAATCTCGAATTCCTATCACTCCTCTTGTAGGGATGATAATGATGACGATCATAACACCTATCATAAATATAACTAGAGTAGTACATGTGCCTATCACCTCTGCTACTCGGAGCATCCAACAACCTACCATCTCTCACTGTGTCCTCTCTATTCGACTTGTGTCCACTAGGAGACCTATGCCATATTCCGCATTACTTTTTTCCTCCTTCCCATGTCTAGTCCGAAGTGGCCCTTTTCGCTTACATTTTGATAAAATTTAAAGGAGTAGTGCATTAACCTCTGCTTATTTCTCTTGTGCCTGTATGATTTTGTTATTATTCGCCTTACAATTCCTTATTTTTTCCTTCAAACTTCTCAGTGCGTCTGCTAAGTAAGAAGACTTCCCAACACCACACTTCTCATGTGATTCATACGATAATATTTATATTCATTTTGATCTCTTTCTGACAAGGCATATTATGTCAGCTAAACCAAATCACAATAAACCAACATACCGTAGAATAATTCAGGGAGGATATCTCATCTTCAAGATCATCCAAACCAACGTAATACATGTAAAAAAATAATCATAAAAACATATAGACATATAAAAAATAAGAGTACCAACACATGAACATCATTCTAGCTAGAGTCTAGTAATCAATGCATGACCATATCAACTACACATACCATGACCTCATGCATGACAACAACAACCATAACAATGCACATTTGACAACATGTATGCATTGACACACATAGAAATGCATAACCAGTTATACACTCATGATGACACAGTTCAAAACAACAACATCATCTTTCACATGGCGACATCACTACAACAATGACCGAAACCATGCATATGAAACAAGAATATAGACTACAAGGATGCTTAACACATGTGCAACCGACATGAGTGCATGACCAACACACACCACCCATCCAATCCAAGGGGTGAACCATGCTCTAATACCACTCTATAACAACCTCATCCTACATCTACCAAATTAATAGGCCAATCAAGGTAAATATGTGATGAGAGGCCACTATAATTAGATTCAACCTACTAGGTGACCTTAAGGAAGTGGAATTGATGGAAACACATCAAATATAAATTCCACATTAGAAAAAAAACTCCCAGGAGCCATCCTAACCACTCAAGTAACCAACCCATGGGTCCCTCTATGTTTGTAGATCATTAAACCCCCAGAAAATCCCTTGATATGGACAAGGGTGTGTCTGGGAGGCTTTGGATGCTCCCACAACATGGGAATGCATGCATCTACAAAAATTTGTCAGCATCCCAGGCATTTGAGCTATTTGTTTAGGCCTAGATCCCAGGTCACTTCCTAGATAATTTGAATATGGGAAAACTAGTTTTTTTTTGCTAGCTCCCTCATTAGTATAAAAACAATGTGTTTAGGATAGTCTCAAAATAGCCAGTTATGTGAGGTTTTATGTGTCAAGTTTAGTGTCTTTTATGAGAAATTTCTTAAGTAAAATGGTTGTTAATAACACATGTGCAATAAATAAATTGCAGAGAAATAAAACAAAAAAAAACATTATACAATGGTTGATAATGGAGTTCACCCCTCAAGGGCTACATCTCCATGGACCTACTTCAACTTGCTAGGTCCTCTTTGGATTAATGTCGAATTGATTACATGCACCTATAGTGCTCCAATGTCTTCACAACCTACTCCATTGGCTTTAGAATACCCAAAAAAAATAAAAATAGACTCTTGAAGCTCTGAAAATGGTCTTCAGCTGATCTAGGCATGACCTCCTCTCCTGGTGGCCCTAGGCTTCTTTAATCTTCAAAGTGGAAAAATCACTTAAGGAAGTGCTCAAACACCTCTACAACCTGAACCATCATGCACAAAGCATCAAAATCATCTAGGAATGACTCTTGAGCCAAAATTGGTCGAAATATGTCAAAGTTATGGCTCATTCAGCTTTCCGTAGGAAAACTCCTCCAAATATAGAACATCTCTACTTAAGTCCACCAAAATTGATAGTGGCACCAAAAACAATGCAATCGCCAAACCTCTGCGAAGTTAAAATAGAGTTTAATTAAATGATAAGTTCACATTAAGTGGGATATTATCACCTTTAACAAAAATCTGCATTAAAAATGAATTAGCACTTAAGACTTGATTATGGATTTAAATAAACCCGAATTAATATTTAATGAGTGCATTAACCATAGTCTTCGTCGTGGAAACAGTTGTGTGGTCCCATGTGAGGTAAGCGTTGGCCCTTCTTGCCTCCTCCCAAAAGTTGTTTCAACTTCAAATACAAATTGTGCGCTATGACTGTTAACTCACAATGTTGGGAGTAGTGGTATACGAGTGCAGGAGCTTGGGGAAGGTCATGGGGTCAAGAAATGACGTCCACACTTCCACCCATATAAAATTTTGCACCAAAATCAACATAAGTTTTAACCTTATGACATATATTTTTCCCAAATGTAATATTAATCTACCACCATATAACATAAATGTCGAACCTTTTTATTGTTGAAAATTCGAACTTTGTATGTGAATTCAAACTTTGGACCACGATAAAAATTTGGACCTTGGAAGGGGCCATGTGGAGACCTTCGGGCTAGCCACATGTCCTCATGTCATTAGTTCTTAAAACCTCCAATAAAATTGAAACAATTCAAACCACTTAGCAACCAACCACACTCTGGCACTTGGCATGGTGTCATTGGGATAAATGGAGGAAAACCCAATTTTTTTTCCTTTGACCGTGTTTTACCCTTTCTTTTAAATTCGCCAGTTTGTCACGATGAATAGCGGTTTCTATATTCCTCATACGAACTCCATTTTGAGTGAAAATAAATGCACCGGATTCCTGGCGACGGGCCCAATCCGTTCGTTTTGGTTTGGTGCTATTTCGAGCAATTTTAATTTTTGACAAATTTTTTCCCCTAATCCAGATTTCGATCACTCCTTCCCACTGGAAATATTTTGGACACACAAAAGCTAGTTATCTGATAAGAGATTAATACTCTTCTCTTTCCCAAGTTCTATCAACTTTATTCTACTTGGAAAAATCACCATTACAACCACTTGGGTTCTTTGACATGCCTTGCCTTCCAAATGGCTTGGTACTTCAACCAATGCCTTCCTTTTGCTGCTAACCCAATCCAACACTTTTTGGCTACTTTCTTACTGATAAAACACCTTTTTGTACCAAAGTGATCCCTCAGTGATTGGAAAACTAACTGATGGCCTTCCCACTGAGAATCATGTTCCTCATTTTCATAAACATGCATTTAATGCAAGCTTCTCATTGGAAACCACTTTTCCAAGTTCATCCCATCTGAATGAACTAAAACAATGAGTTACAACATCAGTAACCACAAGAAAATAGATGACCATTATTTTTACCTCCATGGTTCCAAATTCTAGAACTGGAAGAATGCAATCACCACCTCCTTCGCTTCTTGGTATAAACACATTAAATGGTCTACAATGGCTGTTATTTTGGCTACAATATTTTTAGCATATTTTCGCTCTTTACATCATCCTCTAGTATTAACATGCTTCTCTTTCAATTATTTTAGAATGAAGGCTAGTCATGAGCCTCTCGCTCAAGAGTGGACCTTCCCAAAATCCTGCGACATCTTGTCACAAACACAACCATCAATCTGAAAAACACATCCTAAAAGAAACTTAACTTGACGACATGTCCTTTTTCTCCTTCAAAGAAACATATGTCACATCATGTGAACATTTACATGTACTCCTACATCTCAGTGTACAAACATATCGACCAAACACAAGTCGATAAAACATGCCTCTTGAAATTACCGACTCTCAATTCAAACAAGAACATGTACAAATTTCCATCTTTGTTGCATCGAAGTGATTCAACATAAATCTACTTTTCAAACACCTTCCTAGCATAAACATGCAACATGCATTCAATTTGCAAAGAAATGCATCAAATAGGAAATATTTGCATCAATCATCAAACTACATACAAGGGCTTACCTAGATAAGAAATCTAACCATTTCAATGGTGCTTCTTTGAGCTGCACTTCATCATGTGAATCATCCTGACCCACATCGATTACGGAATCCTATTTTCCATTCTTACCAATATCTCTTTCCACCTTCTTCAAATGTCGTGGATAACTTGTTGGATACAAAGTCCAACACTTGTTTACAATATGACCTCGCTTATGGCAATGAGTGAAAAGAAATTGCATATTATTTTCAAAATGGTTTTCCTTGTCCAATGGGCCTTTGGCTTCTTGTATCCTTTGTTTAGAAAGTTTCCTGTGCATGGAAAAATTCTTCCAACATCTTGAAACAGTGTGGTTATTCAAACCACAAAAGGAACATGTAAAATTTCTCCAAATATTATGTGATAATTTTCCATGTTTATCATAATAAAAAACAACTTGATTAAAGGAAAATTTATACCTTGAACATTCACTTTTATTGCCTTCTTGAGGAGGTGAATTTGATGAGGTAGTGACTCTCTTAAGAATACCAACAATTTCGCTTCAATGACTTTAGATATTTCAACATCCTCTTGTTTTCCATTCTCATTTGTTGCATGCTTATGAGCAAGTTCTTGCAAAGTGGGTGTAAATATTTTTCATTCCTCATGAACACAAACTTCACAAGCTTGAGGTAATGAACATGTAATGAAAGTCCTTCTTGGAACACCTTAATGATCCTCCTTGGATTTGGAGCATTCTCCATCATGTTTTTCATAACCAAGACCAAAATACCTAGGCCATTCCTCAACAACAATTGGCTCAACTATGCCTTGTGCATGTTTTCCTAATCCTTTACCTTCTGTCCCATATTAATCAATAATTTGGACTCTATTCCTCTAGTGTGTCTTTCAAAATAACTTACACATTCATATTGATAATAAATAGAAGATAAACTTGAATTGCATACCTCTTTTTCATGCAAAAACTTGGCTAAGTCTTCCTTTGCATCATGGAGTTGAGTCTCCATTTCCTGCAACCTTTCAAGAAGTTCTTGCTTCTCCTCCTTCATGGAAATCAACTGCTCTTGAAGTATAATTCTCTCCCGCTTATCTTCATACATCTCTTTCACCATATCATTCATGATGTAGAGCTTCTGCAACATCTGTTTATCAAATACTTTTTCTAAGGAAGATTGACTAGAAACAATGCTTGATGAAGCTGCCATCACACTTGCAATGCATAAAAAGCTTCTTTTCTATGATTTGAGAACTAAGCTCTCAATCTTGACCTTGTCTTCACACACATAAACTTGCACACAATTAAATTATCCTTGCACAAATGAAAAACCAATAGCTAATTCTCTAGCTAACCTTGGAAAATCTCAGGGCTAAAATGAGCTAAACTGTGCCCTGATACCAACTTGATTTGAATATGGGAAAACTAGCTTTTTTGTGCTCTCTCCCTCATCAGTATAAAAAAAAGGTGTTTAGCATAATCTCAAATTAGCCATTTATGTGAGGTTTTATGTGTCAAGTTTAGTGTATTTTATGAGCAATTTCTTAGGTAAACTATTAAAAGCACATTTACAAATAAATAATTTGCAGATAAATAACGCATAGAAAATACATTACATAATAGGTGATAATGAAGTTCACCCCTCCTGGGCTACACCTCCATGGACCTGCTTCAAATGGCTAGGCACTCTTTGGATTAATGGTCAATTCTCTAATTAAATACACCTACATTTTTCCAATGGCTTTGAAACCTTATCCATTGGCTTCAAAAGACCCAAATATCTCAAAATAGACTCTTCAAGCTCTAAAAATGGTCTTCAGTCGATCTAGGCATGACCTCCTCTCCTAATGGCCCTAGGCTTCTTTAATCTTCAAAGTGAAAAAAACACTTACAAAATTTCTCCAATGCCTCTGTAACCTACACCATCATGCTCAAATAATCAAAATCATATAGGAATGACTCTTCTTGAGCCAAAATTGGTCGAAATATGCCAAAGTTATGGCTCATTCAGTTTTCCCTATGAAAACTCCTCCAAATCTGGAACATCTCCAATTAAGTCTGCCAAAATTGGTAGTGACACTGAAAATAGCGGAACTGCCAAACCTCCACCAAGTTAAACTAGATTTTAATTAAATGATAAGTGTGCATTAATTGGGAGATTAGTGCTCTAAGCACATTTCACAAAATCCGTATTAAAAATGGATTAATGCTTAAGACTTGATTTTGGGTTTAAATAAACTAGAATTAATATTTAATCCATGCATTAGCCATAGTCTCTGCCCTGGTCACAGCTTTGTGGTCCCATGCGAGGTAAGGGTTGGCCCTTCTTGCCTCCACCCAAATTTTTTTTTAACTTCAAATACAAATGGTGCACTATGATTTTTAAGTCACAACATTGAGCGTAGTGGTATGCGAATGCGCTAGCTTGGGGGAGGTCACGTGGTCAAGCCCCGACCTCCGCCCTTCCGCCTGTATAAAATTTTGCACCAAAATTAACATAAGGTTTAACCTTACAACATATGTTTTTCCCAAATGTAATATTAATCTATTACCATATAACATAAATGTCCCGACCTTTTTATTGTTGAAAATTCAACCTTTTCATATGAATTCAGACTTTAGACCACGATAAACATTTGGACCTTGGAAGGGGGCACATGGTAGCCTTCGAGCTAGCCATGTGTCCTCATGCCATTGGTTCTTAAAACCTCTAATAAAATTGAAACAATTCACCCCCCTTAGCAACCATCTACAATCTGACACTTCGCATGGTGTTATTGGGTGAAATGGAGGAAAACCCAATTTTTTGGCCTTTGACCATATTTGAGTTTTTTTTTTTTTTAAATTTGCATGTTTTTCATGGAAAACAACGAGATCTATCTTCCTCATAGGGAACTCTTTTTGAGTGAAACTAAATGTGTCAGATTCCTGGCGACGGGCTCGATCCAGTGTTTTTGGTTTGGTGTGATTATGAGAACTCTGAATTTTGGGAAAAATTTTGCCCCCAATCTAGGTTCTGATCACTCCTTCCCACTGATAGTATTTTGGACCCCAAAAAGTTGGTTATCTAATAAGAGATGAATACTCTTCTCTTTCCCAAATTCTATCAACTTGAATCTACTTGGAAAAATCACCATGAAAACCACTTGGGTTCAATGACATGCCTTGCCTTGCAAATTGCTTAGCACTTCTACCAATATCCTCCTTTTGTTGCTAACCCAATCCAACACTTGCTAGCTTCTTGCTGACTGATAAAACACCTTGATGTACTAAAGCAATCCCTCGGTGCTTGGAAATATAACTGATGGGTTTCCCACTAAGAATCATGTTCCTCCTTTACACAAACATGCGTTTGATTGAAGCTTCTCCTTCGAAACTAGTTTTCCAAGTTAAGCCCATTTGAGTCAACTAAAATAATGAGTTCTGGCATCAGTAATCACAAGAAAACAAATCACCACTCATTTTACGTCCATGGTTCCAAATTCCACATCTGGAAGAATTCATTCGCCATCTCTTTCGATTCTTGGGATCAACACACTAAATGGTATACAATGGTTGTTGTTTTCGTTATAATCTTCTTAGCATCTTGTCCCTCTTTCCATCATCCTCCAGTATTGACATGCTACTCATTCCATGATTTTAGAATGAAGGCTAATCATGAGCCTCTCGCTCAAGAGTGGACCTTCCCAAAATCCCAGGAAATCTTGTCACAAACACAACCATCATTCTAAAAAAAAAATCATGCAAGATACATAACTTGAAGACATATCATTTTTCTCCTTCAAAGAAATAAATGTCACATCATGTGGACATCACCATGTACTCTTACATCTCAGTGCACAAAATTATCAACCAAACATAAGTTGACAAAACATGCCTCTTCAAACAATTGACTCTCAAGTCAAATAATAACATGTACAAATTTCCATTTTGCTGCATCTAAGTGAGTCAACATAACTCTAATTTTCAAACACCTTCCTGGTGTAAACTTGCAACATGCATTCAGTTGGTAAAGAAATGCATCAAATAGGCCAAGTTTGCATAAATCATCAAAAGACATGCAAGGCCTTACTTGGATAAGAAATCTAACCATCTCTTAACAAACCATTTCAATGGCATTTCTTTTAGTTGCACTTCATCATGTGAATCAACCTAACCCACATCGATTATGTAATCCTCTTTTTCGTTCTTATCAAGATCTCTTTCCACCTTCTTCAAATGTGGTGTATGACTTCTTGGATAAAAATTCCAACACTTTTCTACAATATGTCCTTGCTTATGGAAATGAGTGCAAAACAATTGCATATTCTTTTCAACATTGTTTTCGTTGTCCAATGGACATTTGGCTTCTTGTCTCCTTTTTTTAGAATGTTTCCTGTGCATGGAAAAAATATTCCAACATCTTGAAAAAGTATGGTTATTCAAACCACAAAAGGAACATGTAAACTTTCTCCAAGTATCATGTGAGAATATTCCATGTTTATCATAATCAAAAGAAACTTGATTAAAGGAAGATTTATCCCTTGAGCATTCACCTTTTTTTCCTTCTTGAGGAGGTGAATTTTATGAGGTAGTGGCTCTCTTTAGAATACCTACAATGCATTCATTGACTTTAGAGCTTTCAACATCCTCTTTTTTTCCATTCTCATTAGTTTCATGCCTATGATCACCTTCTTTCAAGTGGGTGTAAAACTTTTGCATTCCTCATGAACACAAATTTCAGAAGCTTGAGGTAATTAACATGTAATGAACGTCCTTCTTGGAACACCTTTATGTGACTCCTTGGATTTGGAGCATTCTCCATCATGTTTTCCATAAACAAGACCCAGATACCTAGGCCTTTCCTCAACAACAATTTGTTCAACTATGCCTTGTGTATGTTTGCCTAATCCTTTACCTTCATAGGTCAACCTCATGAATAATTTGGACCATATTCCTCTAGTGTTTCTTTCAAAAGCACCTACAAATTCATATTGAGAAGAAATAGAAGATAAAATTGAATTTCATACCTATTTTTCATGTACATACTTGGCTAAGGCTTCCTTAGCATCATGGAGTTGAGTCTCCATATCCCTGCAACCTTTCAAGAAGTTCTTTCTTCTCCTCTTTCATGGAAATCAACTACTCTTGAAGTATAATGCTCTCCCTCTTGTCTTCATATATCTCCTACACCATATCATTCATGATGTAGAGCTTCTGCAACATCTCTTTATCAAATAGTTTTGCTAAGGATGATTAACTAGAAACAATGCTTGATGAAGCTGCCATCACACTTGCAATGCATAAAAGCTTATTTGTTGTGATTTGAGAACCGAGAACTCAATCTTGGCCTTCTCATCACACACATAAATTTGCAAACAATTAAATTCTCCTTGCACAAATGTAAAACCAATATCTTATTCTTTAGCCAACCTTGGCAAATCTTAGGGCTAAAATGAGCTAAACTGTTCTGTGATAGAAACTTGATCTGAATATGGGAAAACTAGTT
Organism: Pinus albicaulis; assembly: GCA_034641835.2. NCBI lineage: Eukaryota > Viridiplantae > Streptophyta > Pinopsida > Pinales > Pinaceae > Pinus > Pinus albicaulis. The sequence continues at coordinate 808,175,863 of CM076578.1, read as the reverse complement.
TTGTTGTGCTAACTTCCTCATCAGTATAAAACCAATGTGTTTAGAATCATCTCAAATTAGCCAGTTATGTGAGGTTTTATGTGTCAATTTTAGTGTCTTTTATGAGAAATTTCTTAAGTAAAATAACTGTTAAAAACACATGTAAAAAAAATAAATTGCAAATAGATAAAACATAACAAACACATTACACAATAGATGATAACAGAGTTCACTCCTCCTGCGCTATATCTCCATGTACTTTCTTCAACTAGTTAGGATCTCTTTGGATTAATGGTTAATTCTCTAATTAAATGTACCTAAAATGCTCTAATGGATTCGAAACCTGCTCCATTGGCTTCAGAAGACCCAAAAACCTCAAAATAGACTCTTCAAGCTCTAAACATGGTCTTCAACTGATCTAGGCATGGCCTCCTCTTCTGGTTGCCCTAGGCTTCTTTAATATTCAAAGTGGAAAAATAACTTACAGAAGTGCTTGAAAACCTCTACAACCTACACCATCATGCTCGGAGGATCAAAATCGTATAGGAATGACTCTTCTTGAGCCAAAATTTGTCAAAATATACCAAATTTATGGCGCTTTCAATTTTCCCTAGGAAAGCTCCTCCAAATCTGGAACATATCTAGTTTAGTTCGCCAAAATTGGTAGTGGCACCAAAAATAGTGGAACCACCAAACATCTGCCAAGTTAAAATGGAGTTTAATTAAATGATAAGTACACATTAATTGGGAGATTAGCGCTCTATGTGCATTTAACAAAAATCTGCATTAAAAACCGATTAGCGCTTAAGACTTGATTATGTGTTTAAATAAAACCAAATTAATATTTAATCCACACATTAACCATCATCTACACCATGGTCATAGTTTTGTAGTCTCATGCGAGGTAAGGGATGGCCCTTCTTGCCTCCGCCTGAAATTTGTTTTAACTTCAAATACAAATGGTGCGCTATGACTGTTAAGTCACAATGTTGGGCATAGTGGTATGCAAGTGCGCTAGCTTGGGGGAGGTCGCGGGGTCGAGCCTCAACCTCTGCCCTTCCGCCTATATAAAATTCTACACAAAAATTAACATAAGGTTCAACCTTACGAAATATATTTCACCCAAATGTAATATTAATGCACCACCATATAACATAAATGTCTGACCTTTTTATTTTTGAGAATTCTACCTTTATATATGAATTCCGACTTTATACCACGATAAAAATTTGCACCATGGAAGGGGGCATGTGGCAGTCTTCGGGCTAGCCATGTATCCTCGTTCCATTGGTTCTTAAAACCTCCAATAAAATTGAAACAAGTCACCCTCCTTATCAACCGTTCACAGTTTGACACTTGCCATGGTGTCATTAGGCGAAATGGAGGAAAACCAAAATTTTTGGCCTTTCAACCTATTTGACCCCTTTTATTTAAAAAATTGCATGTTTGGCATGACGAACAACAAGCTCTATCTTCCTCATGCAGATTTCATTTTTAGTGAAATGAAGTGCGTTAGATTCTTGGCAACGGGCTTGATCCGATCGTTCTAGTTTGGTGCGATTATGAAAACTTTGATTTTTTGGAAATTTTTTCCCCCTATATAGATTCTGATCACCATACCTCAGTGACAAGTTTAGAAATGAATTATAACATTGGAACAATGATACATTTGCAAATAAATTGACAAGGTCTAGATTGGAACCCTACTAGCCATGGCATGCATTTCGTCAAACATGTCATAAATATGTAATCTATAGTTTTAAATAACAGATCTGATCATAGGGGTATCATACTTATCTGAGATTCGATAAGAATAATTGTTCCGTTACATAATTAGATTCATTATCATATATTAGGTCATAGATACATTGTTCAGTCATTTACAAATCAAACCATGAGGAGAGCCATACATCATCACTGTCATAATACATGCTTATAAAAAAAAAAATAACAACAAAATTATCAAAGATACTCAGCCATAGAATCCAAATATAAACCAATACATTTACTCATATTATTTCAAGGAAATAACCTCTTATTAATGAATGCAAAATCCAACATGGGATGGGAATAACACATTCCACCCAACCATATATTGGTTAAGCCAAATATCTCTCCAGCCAATCACCCTCATACCATATTCCAAACATGAATGTGGGACTCAAACCAAAATAACCAACCAAAGCATCTCGAGTCTAAACCACCTCGCCCTCATCAATAGAAACCAAGCTTTATTGCAATCCATACTGGATTACTAGGTCATAAAACATGCATGAATGCCACTATATTTCTCCACCTACACCGTGAGCACTTTTTCTGTCTCCTCATCTCTCAGGCTTTACTGCAATGCACACCAGATAACTAGGCCCTAAACTGAGAACCCATCCTCTAGGATTTACCGTATATCCCACTATTCAAGGATTTCTAGGCCTAATAAAGGGAAACCACCTCTAGGGTTTACAACATATATCGCCATAAACTGGTTGAGGATTCCTAAGCCCATCGAGGAACACATTACTTGGATTTACTACAACCCATAGTCCTCTTTATGGGTCACTAGGCTAGTTTTCTTTCATTCATTGATCCACCTCACTCAGCTTTGAATCCATCTCGCAATTTAGCTCAAACAAAGCATGAGAACCTCATCACACCATGGCTATCTAGAAATAAAAGGCTAGGCTGAAAACACAGTCATAACTAGAAAAACCCATGCCATGATAGCAAAGAACCACATGCATGTAATATTCCCAAATGGGAAAATCAGTAATATATGCACAGAAAACACATTTTTTAGAAATATATGTTATGATAGTCAATAAAAACCCATGGATCCTTTATATCACACATTATAGCAACCAAATATACAAGGAAATCAGAAACAAATCATTATAGCCTAGTTAAACATGCCTCCCATGCCTAGAACAAACTAAAAACACTACTACCCTAAGACTGACGCAAAACAGAATTACTACAAAAAGTGACAATGTAGTTTATTGAGGGTTTGTACTCCAAAATAGAGACACAAAATAGATTTACTAATATATTAATCAATAGAGCACAAAAACAGAGATGTAGTCTCTTTTACATAAATCCAAGATGACCCAGCAAGGGTTTCTTGATAAACATGAAGTACAAGAAGTATATGTTGTAGATATATGGCTGAATCATGCATAATGGCTGAAGCACTGCATAAATATAGCTGATAATGCAAAGAAATGGTTGTATCTCCTCCTAATAGCTTTCTGGAAAAAAGGTTGATCCTCCTTCAGGGAAACTAACTCATAAAACAGGGGTTTAAACCTTTCCACTGCAACACCATGTAAAATAATGCAGTTTCTCCAAGGGACTGTGTTGTGGCTATAGGTGACTGCTTGGCCAAGTGCCAGATAGTGGAAATGAAGTCCAAAAATATCCTCTCAGATTTCTTAAACAATATCTCCAAGCAAGAGTGGGAAATTCCCTCATGAGAAAACCCTTGCACTAAACGTTGCAGAAAACTTAGCTAAATAGCTGAAGCATGCAATAATTCTAAACAGACTCAATCATAAAATCATATCTTCAATCATGCCCCATATGACTGCCATTCCCTCCATTATATAGTTGATGCACTTCCTCACCATGGGTCCCACCCATTCATGAGGTTACTTCCATGAATAGGCTCCTCCTCCAAAATTACATCGTTTTCATGAGTTCCACTCTTCTATTTACAACGTTGTTGATTCGGTTGACCTTGACATAGTCTCGATGCATTGTCTCCTTTCACACCCAAGGTGTCTTTATTCTGACTAGCTAAATTGATCCTCATTCACATTGAGTTGTCTTTATTGATGATCCACTCCTCTCATATTAGTGTTGTTGACTTGGTCAAAATTGACCTTGTTCACATGTATTAGCCCTTATTCACACATGAGGGTTCTTGATCCAGTTATTAACATGATCCCTTTTAACATCAAGATGGATTTTATGCCTACTTAAGATACTTATGGGCCTCCTTACCCATTTATTCATCTAACTAGATGTTAAGAGAAAAATTAATATTCCCATTAGCTGCATGTTAATTTAGGAATATTACAATGCAATACCATGCATGCAAAAATATAGCAAGGAAATTTTTGAAAAGTCAACAAGAAATGTGTGCCTAATTTAATTTTCCCTTAATTAAATTGGACAATAAAATGAAATCTTATCTCATAGTCACTTGTAATAGTTATATGAGTGTCATAAACTCAGTTAACTCATGAATTTCGAGTTGAGGGTGGTTGGTGTGGCATGCCGAGTGATTCTATTAGTCATGGAGGTTGAATTGCAGTTGGTGTATTAGTTTAATGCGTGATAAATAAGTTAAACTCAATTTATTGAGTTAAAGTAAGTTGAAATAGTTGTAACAGTTTGTTGCACTCGTGAGAGATCAATTGAATTAAATCAGATTTAATTCACATGTAGTGATCAACCATGCAACTGTTGATTTACTATAAATAGTTACATGCATGTCAATTCTAATGGAGACCCAGTTGAGACAAAGGTTATAGGGATGTTAACTATCAATTGTATCATTAGTAGGCTTCCCGCATGCAACAAGACAACCATTGGATTCCCTTGAGCATTGCATAGTTTTGGAAGGCTAAAATTACGAAAGAATAGGGATTGCATTCCACATGAATTGTGCAAGCAAGGCAGGCTAATTAGAGGCAGTAAATTGGCTAAGTGTTGGTTGTTTTTGTCCGGGCGAGTGTGGGACAGTTGTGAGAGTGCATGAGACACTTGTGAGAAGAGTGCATTTTAATTTTTTCATGATTCCTTGGCGATTATAAAATAGAAGATAGAGGGGTTTTGAGCAGCAAGATTTTCCCGAGAAAATATATGTGTTGTGGTTTGATTTGTTTCTTTCCTTACTTGTTGTGATTGATGATCATATTTATTTTCCTCAATTGATTTGTAGAAGGATTCAGTATCTAGATTTGGTACATTGCTTGATCGGATTGAATCCATTGATATACATATGTTTGTATAATTTCTACATGGTATCAGAGCACAGGAAATCACTATAGTGAAGAAAAAAATGAGTTTGTGACTGAATAGAATTACAATTTGTAAAGGTATTCTTGGTGCGACAAGCGGATTGAGATCGAAATGGCTTTCAATGGCTTGATATTGGAGTAAGAACTCGAGGGAAGTTCTAATTCTATTCCGTGGAAACAAAAAATGGAGGCATTTCCGGAGGACAATGGGTTGAAAGAATTCATCGATAATGACATTCCCAAACTCATTGCAGCAGATGTCAAAAATCTTGATGCTTGGCAAAAGAAGGTTGCAAAGGCGAGGATGATATTACTAGAGGGAGTATGAGACCACATTTTTTCAAGTCTCCGTGGAAAAGTGAATCCATATGCAATGTGGAAGGATTTGACAGATATGTTTCAGAGCAGCAATGATCATAGAAAATTGGCATTGAAGGATGAGCTTAGGAGAATAAAAATGGAGAAAGGTGACAATATTCCAAAATATTTAACCAAGTTTTTCCAATGTCGAGATGATCTTGGGGGCATCAGAATTACTATCGCGGATGATGACCTGGTCAGCCTAGATCTTATAGGCCTTCCCAAGAGTTGCCATATCTATTACGACTCTATCAGTGGGAGTGAGAAGCTGTCAGATTGGGAATGAATTTGGTTGGATTTGGTGCAAGAAGAATTCAAGTGGAATACAAGGGATGGACCTTCATCTAAGACAAATGATGAAGAAAATTGTGCCTTTCACAATAAGATGAAGAAGGGGAAGGGAAAGAAATAATATTCCAAATATAAGTCTGGCAAAGAAGGAAAGAAGTACAACATGTCTAGAGTGAAGTTTTTTCACTGTCAAGAGCATGAACATTATGCCACTAACTATCCAAAAAATAAGAATAATAAGAATGCTTTAGGATTTGTAGCTGGTGAGGCTTTGACCTTTGCAATTTGAGTTGGAATTCCTTCTCATCACATGCATGGTGTCAAGTGCGATGGTAGAAATGTGGTACTTGGATGGTGGTGCATCTTTACACATCATGTGAGACAAATAATTTCTCAATATCTTGGAGGAGAAGGACCTCCAGATGTATATCGAAATGGGTGATGACATGTGGTATAGTGCTACCGATATTGGTACAGTTACCTTCCAAAGATATTCAGGTAAAACCTTCTTATTAAAATATGAAATGCATGTACTGGGCTTGAAAAATAATTTAGTTCCAGTCGCAATGTTGGAGGATAGAGGTTATATTGTGGTTTTCGGTGAAGGGAAACCCTTCCTTTGACACAAAGCCACAGGAGAAGCCAAGAATATTGGGATTTGTGTGAGGAATATCTATAAACTTGATGTATATGGTTGCGCAACATTTATGGGTAAGGTAGACAAAGTGGTGGGCTGGGATGAGGGTGATTTATGGCACAGAATATTGGGCCATCTACACCACGGAGCCTTGAAGCTCATGCAACATATTTCTATGGGTCTTCCCAAGGGTACCTTTTCATAGATAGATACATGCAAGGGATGTACCATGGGGAAGTATGCAAAGGCCAATTTTCACGAGAAGGAGAACTGAACTTTGGAAATCCTTGAGAGATTTCACTCAGACATGTGTGGAATATTCTCTATAGCTTCGATAGAAAAGCACAAGTATTATGTGATCTTTGCTGATTATTTTTCTAGAAAGAACTGGATCTACTTCATTCAAAAGAAATATTAGACATTCTCAAAATTTTGTGAGTTCAAAGCATTCGTGGAGAAAGACATGGGGAATAAATTGAAGGCTCTTAGGAGCAACAATGGTGGTGAGTACATCTCCAATGAATTCAAGAACTTTTGTAGCAAAGAAGGAATTTAGAGAGAGTTGATTGCACCTCATAACCCACAACATAATGGGGTCATAAAAAGAAATAACATAACAATTTTTGGTGTCACACAAGCGATGTTGCATGATCAAGGCCTACCGTTGCATTTGTGGGAAGAAGCATGCAATAGATTAGTCTTTGTGAAAAAAAGTAGTCCTCATCAAATACGTGGCATGAGTACAATAGAGGAGGATTTTTCTCGTAATAAACTCGATGTTTCATATTTTAAACTTTTTGTCTCATATGTCTATTTCCATGTGACCAAATATTACAAGAAGAAGCTCGAACTAACAGTTGAGATTGGGATATTTTTGGCATACACTAATACTCCCCACAACTATTAAGTGTATTTTCCAAACAATAGGATGACTGTTGTGAGACGGGATAAAGCCATGTGATTTTCCCTTGAGAGGCATTTGGATTTTCATGCAGATGAGGAACTCTTGGTTCCAAAGAATGAACCTCAAGATGTGGAGCAGCCACATGCATAGGATCATGGAGTGGCAAAAAAAACTCATGCAGATCCATCCACCAGTAATGGTATAAGGTGCACCACAAAAGCTGATATATTGAGACTTGATGCAGTAAAGGATGTAGGAGCACCTACTTCACTGCGCAGGTAGAGACAGTCTCCAAACAGGTTTACTAGATACATGGCTCTTATGAGAAAGTGTATTGTAACAGAAATATCTTCCTTTGAGGAAGCAGTGCAACAACCAATTTTGGTTGACGCTATGGTTGAGGATTATGGCTCCATCATCAAGAATAGTGCATGGGAATTTATCCCAAGACCAGTTGGAAAATTAGTGGTTGGATCTAGATGGATCTATAAGGTTAAGCATGCAGTGTATGGGAGTGCGGAGAAGTACAAGGCTATATTTGTATTCCGAGGATTCTCACAAGTTGAGGGGATTAACTGTGAGGATACTTTTGCACTGGTTGCGGGGTACTCATCAATTAGATCTATCCTTGGACTCTCAGCATAGATGGGGTAGAAGCATAATCATATGGATGTGAAAACTTTGTTTCTCAATGGATTTATTGAGGAATAAGTGTACATCTAGTACCCAGAAGGTTTTGAGATCTTTGAAAGTGAGTCGATTGTGTGTTGACTCAAGAGAGAACTGTATGGGCTGAAACTAGAACCTCCTGCTTGGCACACTAGAATTGACAGATATTTCATCGGGTTGGGCTTCACCAAAAGTGAATTGGATATGAACCTGTACCAGATTGTGGTTGATGGTAAGCTCTTGATTATCGTATTTTATGGTGATGATCTAATTTTCAGAGGTGATGAGCAGCTGATAAATTATTGCAAGGAGGATCTTGCAAGTGAGTTTGAAATGAAGGACATGGGACTCTTCCACTATTTCCTTGGTTTGGAAAATATGGTAGCGAGATGGTGAGCTATTTTTTTCTCAAGGAAAGTATGCCAAAGAGATTCTAAGTAAGTTTCACATGGAGAGTTATAAGCCCATGGAGAGTCCTCTTCCAGGAAACTGGAGGAAGGAGGATGATACTTTAGGAGAGGAAGTGGATGCTATTATTTACGGGCAGTTAGTGGGTTCACTGATGTACTTGGTGAACACTAGACCAGGCATTTTCTACGTAGTTAACAAGTTGATTCAAGCTATGGTTAAGCTGACCAAGCTATTATGGAGGGCGGGGAATCATTTCTTGAGATATCTTAGGGGAACTACAGAGTATGGATTATGGTACATATGGATAGAGGGAGTGAAGCTTCAAGGTTTCACCAATGCAGATTGGGTAGACATTCCATCAAACAGAAATATTATATCGGGAGGGATCTTCAGCATAGGATCGATAGTAGTTTCCTGGTACAACATGAAGCAACAATATGTGGCACTAAGCTCAGCCGAGGCATTGTACATGGAAGCAAGTCAAGGTGCATGTGAGGCCATCTGGATGAGGAAGATTCTGGTTTATTTGTTTGGTTCTCAGATGGATCTGACGGTGATACATTGTGATAGATAGAGTTGCATTAAACTCTTGATTAATTGAGTATTCCATAATAGGTCCAAGCACATAGAAATTCGATACCATCATCTCAGAGATTATGTTAATAGGCACATTATGTTACTTGAGTACATTCCCACAGAAGATCACGATGCAGATATTCTAGCGAAGGTACTCACCGAGAGAAAATTTGAATACTATAGAGGCAGGATCAGGGTAGCAGATAATTCCTTTCTTCGTGAGAGGGAGTGTTGAAAAGTCAACAAGAAATGTGTGTCTAATTTAATTTTCCCTCAATTAAATTACACAATAAAATGTAATCTTATCTCATAATCACTTTTAATAGTTAACTGAGTGTGATAAACTCACTTAGCTCATGAATTTTGAGTTGAGGGTGGTTCATGAGGCATGAAGAGTGATGTTATTAGTTATGGAGTTTGAATTGCAGTTAGTGCATTAGTTTAATGCATGAGAAATCAATTAACTCAATTTATTGAGATAAAGTTAGTTGAACTAGTTGTAACTATTTGTTGCACTAGTGAGAGATCAAGTTAATTAAATCATATTTAATTCACATTGAGTGATCTAACATGCAGCTGATGATTTACTATTAATAGTTGCATGCATGTCAGTTTTAGTGGAGACCCATTTGAGACAAAGTTTAAAGGGATGTTAACTATAATTTGTATCATTAATAGGTTGCCCACGTGAAACAAGAAAACCATTGGATTTCCCATGAGCATTGCACAGTTTTGGAAGGATGAAATTCCTAAAGAATAGGGATTTCATTCCACATGAATTGCACATGTAAGGAAGGTTGATTAGAGGCAGGAAATTGGCTAAGTTTCGTTCAATTTTGTCTGGGTCATTGTGAGACAATTGTGAGAGTGCAGGAGACTCTTTTGAGAAGAGTGAATTGTAATTTTTTCATGATTCCATGGTGAATATACAATATAAGGTAGAGGAGTTTTGAGTAGTAACATTTCCCCTAGAAAATATATGTGTTGTGGTTTGATTCGTTTCTTTCCTTGCTTGTTGTGATTTGCGATTGTGTTTATTTTTCTGCAATTGATTTGTAGAAGGATTCAATATCTAGCTTTAGTACATTTCTTGATTGGATTGAATCCATTGATATACATATGTTTTTATAATTTCTACGGAAATCACATAGGAAAATTGGTACCTTTAAAGAATCCTGCCTTATCTCCTTGATCCTGCTTTTCCTTTCATTATCCTGCCTTCCTCTTTCCTTCTTTTCCTTTCTTGATCCAATGCCACAGTGCTCCAATAAAACTCTAAGTTTCCAAGAGTGAGAGAGAGAGAATAATGAGACAAATCTAAAACTGAATCGAAAAAGGTACCAACTGATCCTCAAAATCCTTTTTATCAATTAGGCCTTTATTTCCTTCATTTTCCATTATTTTCCTTCTTTTTCCTCCTCACATGCAACATGTGACCTCTCACCTTCCTTTTCTCCTATTTTCCATTATTTTCATAAATAAATGTGCCAAAATGATATTTTGCCTTTCGAAATCCTTTTCCATTACCTTTTCCAATTTCCTTAGCCATAATAATCCAATGAACACCCTCCCTAGGATTTTTTTCCCAACATTCAGCCTAGAATAAGTGTCTCATCAACTGTTTTTATTATTTTTCCTTTATTAACTTTAATTACATGGAATATTCACCATGTCTATTACAGTTGATGATTGAAAGGACATTTGAATTATTCCGTAAATCAAAATCTGACTCAGAAACAACATTT